>CANNZV010000016.1:276395-416395 GCA_947561585.1 Caprella mutica
TGTTAGCGACTGCACCTTGGATGGCAATGGTGAAGTATTGCTCGAAACCTGCGATACGCTTTGTCATTATGCGGGTCCGGCGGGCTTTCAAGACTGTAGTGGCGACGATTTTTACGATAATTCCGAATGGATAGAGTTAATTTGGGAACGATAATTTTTTCGGCTCTTTGACCATTTTTTTAATCAATAAAATCCAAAAAATTATGAAAACGACTGTTTTAATGACCTTAATGATTAGTCTTTTTGCCCTTAATAGCTGCCAAAAAGATGAATTTCCGGAAGTGACTATTTGCATTTTAGACGAAGTGGATACCTTCAAAACACAGACTTGCGCAGGGCAAGTGGACAGCTACACGTTTAATGGCAAAACTGTTTTTGCTTTTGCGGATAGCAAGGATAATTGTACAGACGGAGGTGTGACAATTATGGATGAAGATTGTGTTCAAATTTGCTTTCTCGGAGGCATCGCAGGCTTCACAGAATGTGAAGGAATGGACTTCTACGACAATGCCATACATAAAAACTTGATTTGGGAGAAATAAAATAGAAATGCAAAGCAAAAAGCAGACTGACCGAACAGATATTGGGAAATACATCGGTCAGCCTATTTTTTATTCATCTACTTGTTTTCTGGTAAAAGTAGCAAAAATAGAAGGCAACGGTCGTTTTTGACAGAATACGGACAAAATTTTATTATCTAATGTTATGTAAGCAAACCTTCAAAAAGAATTAACATAGGTTTATTCCTTATTTACTTGCACAATATTTTTTATGTTTGTACCTTGCGGCGCTTTTCGAGGTTACTGGTATTTTTGACACTATATGTTTGCTGCAATTAATTGAAAACGCATGATGAAATCATCCCTCAGTAGCCCACTTTTTGTATAGCAAACAACTCTAAATAATAACGCCCTTATGTCAGATAAATTGGACAGAATTGACTTAAAAATCTTGCGTATTTTGCAAGAAAACAGTAAAATCACGAACTTAGATTTGTCGAAACGCATTGGTTTATCGCCTGCTCCGACTCTCGAACGTGTAAAGAAATTAGAGAATAACTCGGTTATTCAAAGCTACCATGCAAATGTTAACCCAGGAGCTATCGGTTTGAACGTAAAAACGTTTGTTCTCGTTGATTTAGCGTGGCAAAAAGAAAATGCATTGAACCAATTCTTGGAAAAAATCAAAGCTATTCCAGAAATTGCTGAATGCTATATTATTACAGGTGAAGCAGATTTTTTAATCAAAGTTATCTGTAAAGATATTCCTACTTATGAGCAATTATTGTTCAAAACGCTTTCTCAAATTGAAGAAATTGAGCGTTTGAAAACATTAATGACGCTTTCTACTGTGAAAGATAGCAAAATTTTGCCTTTCGACTACGCAGTTCAAAAGTAATCTAATTCGTTTCTTAAAAGAAACAAATTATGGGTTCTTTGACAATTTTTGCATTATCTCGCCTACGGTTAAAACCGTAGGCTGCCTGCCCGCGTCTTAGTACTTAATAAATACAGGGGTTTCAACGCGGACAGGCAGCCCACCGATTTATCGGTGGACGGTAAATTGCAAAAATTGTCAAAGAAACAAATTATGATATCAAGCCGCTGCTAGAATTTCTAGTAGCGGCTTTTTGTTTCTGCATTATTTAAACAATAAAGTCCCACCCACTCAAGTATTCATCCTAATTTATGAAAAACGCACTCCTCTGGAAAATTACTAGCCCTAAAATGGCTGCTCCATCCTACCTATTCGGCACCATGCACGCTCGCGACCAACGTGCTTTCAACGAGTTAGAACCTGTCCTCCAAGCTATTCGTGAATGTGCTGCGGTGGCAACCGAATTCAACCTCGAAGAAGCCGAACATAGTGCATTGCCTAATGCCTTCGACTTACCTGATAATCAACTACTTAGTGATTTATTAGGCGAAAAAAAGTACACCAAAATACGTAAGCGTTTGTACAAAGTATCGGGGGTAGATATTCATCCTTTGCAGCAAATGTTGCCGATTATATTGACGAATATATTGACTGAAAGTATCTTGATGAAAGAGCAAGCTGCTAGTCTCGATGAGTATTTGTGGCAATTTGCAAGGGCAGAAGAAAAAATCCAACTAGGCGTGGAAACTTACTTAGAACAAATGGCCATTTTGAAAGCTATTCCTCTGGATTATCAGCTAAAATCATTGCGCGATATTGCCAAAAATTTTAAGCGATTTCGGAAGCAATTATTGAAAACCATGGATTTATATACTAAAGGAGATATTGATGCGCTTTATAAAACGACGAAGCGTAGTTCCGGTAGTTTACGGAAAATAATGCTCTATAATCGTAATAAAATAATGGCAGAACGTATCGGAAAAATGATAGTAGAGCAATCAACAGTTGTGGCAATAGGAGCGGCTCACTTGGCAGGTAAAAAAGGCGTACTACGCTTGCTCAAAAAACAAGGATTTAGGATAAAAGCGGTGTAAGGGATTTAGAAAAAAATACCCTACGCATCTGACTTGTTCTTTTTCCTTTTAGCGTAACTTATTTATTGCTAAACCCCTAAATCACTGTATTTTTTTACAAATTTTACAAATATGAACCTCGATACCACCTCCAATATTCAACTAGAAAATGCACAGGTTCGCCTCGAACCACTGACCACAGCACACCTTGATTTACTACTGCCTATTGCGCTGAAACATCCTAATTTACTACAGTATTCGCCTTCGCTATTTGGGACGGCTACACACTTAAAAAACTATATAGAGACGGCTTTGACTGCTCGCGAAAAGGGCATACGTTATCCTTTTGCTATTTGGGATAAAACAAAAAACGAATATGCTGGTAGCACGAGTTTTGGCAATATATCTAATGAAAATAAACGTATTGAAATCGGTTGGACGTGGATAGGGAAATCATTTCAAGGTTCTGATTTAAATCGGAATGCTAAGTTTTTACTTTTGTCTTATGCTTTCGAAAGCTTAGAAACGATACGCGTTGAATTAAAAACCGATAGCCGAAATATTGCCTCTCGAAAAGCCATTGAGAAAATAGGAGGTATATATGAGGGCGAATTGCGTAGTCATACACTCATGACGGACGGATATAGACGAAATACGGTTTATTATAGTATTTTGCAATCAGAATGGCCATTACGAAAAGCAAGCTATTTCAAGGGACTTTAGTATCTTTTAAATTACCTTATTAAATACTTAAACATCTCGAAAAAATTGCCTAAAATCAGTGTAAAATCACCTTTTTCCGACTATTCATACCAACTTGTCAGGAAAAAAACGAGACAAAAGCTCAAAATGTTTGGATATTTCGACCAAATACCTACATTTGTCTTGAAAATTAAATTTTGTTCACCAAATTTCAACAATAGTGGAAAACGAGAGTAATTCAGGCAGGTTTGAGAGTGTATTTTCAAATAAAGTTCGGGCAGGTAAGCGCCGTACTTACTTCTTTGATGTACGCCGTACGAAGGGCGAAGATTTCTACCTGACTTTGACAGAAAGCACTAAACGCTTTAATGACCAAGGGTATGAGCGCCACAAGATTTTCCTTTACAAAGAGGATTTTCATCGTTTTCGTGATGCATTGAACGAAACCATCGAGTATGTAAAAACGGAATTGTTACCGGACTATGACTACGATGAGTTCACACGTCGCCACGAAGAGTGGGAGGCACAACGTGCAGAAGATGAAGCAAACGGTATCGTTCGTAGTCCAAATAATAACAATACAACGAATACGAATACTCCTCCCCCAGCTCCGACAAAAGAGGCGCCTGCTTCTATTGATTCAGAAGACGATATGGCTTGGTAATCCAATAAGTTTACCAATCTTAAAAATTACTTCTTCGGAAGTATAAGCGAAGCCCCTAGTGGTTCAAATCATAAATACTTAAACAAGTTTTAACGGCTTCTTTTTCCGTTTAAAGTTTTTTAAAAATAGTTCCGCCCGTACGAGTGCAACGATTTTTAAAAAACTTTAAACAAAAAAATAAGCTCCTTATAACTGTCAATTATTTATGACTTGAACCACTAGGGCTTCGCTTTTTTATTTGAATGTCGATTTTTATGTAGGATTTTTGACCATTTTTGCAATTTAACGCCCACAGCGATTCTCGTTTTAAGTAAATGTCAAGTGGTGTTACCAGTTTTTTACGATAGAGTAGGAAGTAAATGAATACCAGTTCTTATTGTTAATGACTGGTAACACCACTTTTCTACTTAAACCGAGAATTGCTGTACTGCCCACGGTTAAAACCGTTTTTTTTTTAATACAAAAAACGAACATACTCGTAAGAATATGCTCGTTGGAAGTTATAAGCCAATTTTTTAATCTAAAAAAACTAAAATCTTTTTCGTGTTCATCGTTTTATTTTGCTTCCGAGTAGATTGGGTCTTAATGCCCAATCTCTCGGTCGCAAAGTCACTCTCTCAATATAGTGAATTTGTACTTTAGACGCATAGTTATTTGAAAGTAACGTGGTTTTATAGTGATATGCATCATTTTTCTCAATGATTAAAATCATGTTTCTTTTTCTCTTTTTTTTATGGAAAAAGAGAGCCTAAATCGTCTTATAAATTACCTTTAAGGAACAGTGCAGATTTATCTTTTCTTAGACTTTAGCCCATTTCCTAGACCCCTCGTTTTTTCTTTAAGTAGTCGGGCACATTTATTCGTGGAATTTTAGGGCTAAGATTTTTTCGATAGTTTTTCTTAAAAAATCCTTGCATAGCCTACGTTACGGAAGTATTTTTTGAGGAAAAATAACGGAAAAAGATAGTTCTAAAAACCGATAATAAATGTGTCCGGGTACTTAAGTAGTACACGTTAATTATTTCGGAAAATTTGAGGACAAGATTTTTTCGTATATTTTCTTTAAAAAATCAGTGCATAGCCCTAGCTACGGACTTATTTTTTGGAGGAAATAGGCGGAAAAAGATGTTTTCAAATTATCGAAATAATTGAGGTGTGCTACTTACTTAGTAGTCAGTCAAGTTAATACTGTCGGGTTGGCGCGGATTATTGTGTAAAGTAAATTTTGCTTAGTTTCTAAAGCCGCAGCGCGGCGATACCGTTTGTAGAAAATAACATCAAATTGTAGAAAATAACATCAAAAATAACGTTAAGTGGCAGCGCCAAGTTCCCCTAAACATTGGGTGTCGTGGCGCTGCCACTCATCAAGCATTTGTCATTTTTTCTACAAACGCTGTCAAGGCACTGCCTTTCTAGATAATCAAAACTTAATTTACACGGTACTGATTATTAGCGCATTAAAAAATTATAAAATCCAGTGTAATCCGGTTAATTCTGTCTAAATGACTTTTCGGAGTAGATGCATCGTTCCTTATGCACAAAAGGTCATGGATAAATTATCCATGACCTTTTGTGCATAAGGAATTGACAAGTATAAAAAAGAGATTAGACAGAATAGATGAACAGATAATCTGTTGCGCCTAAAAATCTAAACATCTTATCTAATGTCTAATGTCTATTCGTCTAATGTCTATTCGTCTCTTTTTTTATTGTTAAGACCAGTTTTGACTAAATTGCAAAAACTTATTCTTTCCTTGTTCCTGAGTAGCACTAATTTTTTTCTCGCCAAACAATATCTCCCCAACGGTCAATATAAGCCCAAACACCATCTTGTATCACCCAAGCTAAGTCATTGTCGAAAGGTAAGACTTGTTCAAAACGCGGATGAATAATCGACTTCCCCTCTGAATTGATAAAGCCCCAACGCCCATCTACTTTGACTTGTGCCAAACCATCCGAAAAGACGCCTGCATCTTCAAATTGGGGAGCAATGACCAGTTTCCCTTCTTTATTAATAAAACCATATCCCCCATCTACTTCCACCAAAGCCAAACCTTCGCCATAGTCTCCAGCAAAATCATACTGGGGTTCGATGACCAGCTCCCCTTTCGTGTTCACAAAACCAAATTTACCAGCAGTAAAAGCAAGGGCCATGCCCTCAAAAAATTCACCAGGTGTATAGCCCTCTAAAATATCAAATTCGGGGTCGAGTAAAGTAGTGCCTGCTCGGTCTATCAAGCCCCAATGCTTGCCTTCCTGTACGACTGCTATATCTCCTTGAAAAGGCATACAACTTTCAAACTGAGGTTCTATCACAAATCGACCACGCTTATTGATATAGCCACAACCATTGTTTGTGCCTACTGGAGCCAATTTGCTTTGAAACTCTCCCGCACTAAGAAACTGATTATCAATAATATACGCACCGCTTTCATCTATATATCCATATTTTCCATCTTCTTTCACAGCTGCTAAGCCATTGCTAAAATCACGAGCATCTTCAAATTGAATATCTATAGCCACACTGCCTCGAATGTCTATAAAACCCCATTTTTTAACCATTTGTACGCGCGCCAACTCTTCTTCAAAATGGCCAACATAATTGAACAAATGCTTCATTAATAGACGACCTAAATGGTCTAATGGTACTAATTTGTTATTGAATTGCACTCTCGAAAAACCATTGTAAAATGGCTCTGCTTCGAAGTATTGTGGCTCAATGACAACTTCGCCCTCCACATTCATAAAGCCAAATTTTCCGTGCTCTCGTATTTTGTATAGTGGTTTTCTCATGCTGCTGTTCTTTTTGTCTAAAGGGGATTAAAAGAAAGTGTTATATTATCTAAGTAGCACACATTTATTATTTAGGAAAATTTAGGAGTGAGATTTTTTTGATAGTTTTCTAAAAAAAATCACTGCACCCGTACGGGCGGAGTTATTTTTTTGAGTAAAATAGCGAAAAAACATCCTCATAAATTACCGAAATAATTGCTGTGTGCTACTTTATAAGGGCTACTCAATAAGGGCTACTCAATATAAGGAATGGAGCAAGAATAAATTGAACCATTTCGGCGGCTACTTTTGCTCCGACTATCTACTCTTCCACCAATTTCCGAAATTCTGCTACAATATCACGATTATTACTCTGTGGCAAAAACGTAAATCGCCCTTCTTTATCAATGATATAATAGGCTGGAATAGAAGACAATTGGTAACTTATCTTTGTTTCGTCCAAATCCGATGCCAATACATTCAAACCCAATATCGGTTGACGCGCTAATGAACTACGATAAGCGCCTTCTGTCTCGTCTATCGACACATTTAGCAGCACGACGCCCATATCTTGCAGTTGCTTGCGTGTCTTTTCAGATTTTTGAAAATTCTTCAAACATGGCTTACACCAACTCGCCCAAAAACTCAAGTAAACCACCTTGCCTTTATAGTCTAATAGCTGCTTATATTGTCCGTTTTCGGTCTCAAAAAAGAGTTGAGGCGCACTAGCAGTCGCTAAGGTATTCAAGCTATTTCCGTAAGCTGCTTCCACTTGTTTGCGGTATTCAGTACAGTTATTTCTTTTCTGAAAATCCGCGTATCTATCTTGCCCAAAACTGGGGTCGCCCGTCCGATTGATGTAGCTAGTCAACAAAGTTGCTTGCAAGTAGCTTTTTGCTTTTCGGTCAAAGTTTTCAGCGACTAAATCATAAATTAAAGGTGCTGCACGACGCGGTGCAAACTCTTTTGAAGGTAAATAATGATACTGTAAAGCTGCCGCTAAAAAATTGCGATAAGCCGGATAATCCAACAGATATTCATCCTTATATTTTTCTTCATCCAACAATTCCCAACGCTTTTTCAAGACTTCAATTTCCTCTGGTGTTCGATAGTCTTGATTGATAACAAAATAGGTTAATCGCTCCGTCAAGTCATTGTATTTGGCATCTACTCTATAATAATCTAAAACGGTTTGATTGACCCTATTCTCCTGATTAACAATGTATTGTAGCTCTCGCCCCAGTTGCTCATCACGCATTCTGAAGAATTGTTCATCGGTATGCGTCGTTGCCTTTTTACTCACCTTTGCAGCCACTTCATATGGCAAATAAGCCAGCTCAAATGTCATCAAATCACTCTTACGGAACTCCCGATTGAAGTTGGCCATGAAGTTATTATCTTCTGCTCCAGCTCCCGAAAAATTCAGTGTTTTGTTAATATCTTGCGCATCAAACCGAATGCTCGGTTTGTCTGTCATTTTGATATAAAAAGGAATAGTCGTCTGCCCATAATGCAAGGTCATGAGTTGTTCGAAAGGAATGTTTAATTCGAAGACCGCTTCGCCATTTTCGCGGAGATTATTGCGAAAATATTTCGGTGCAGCATCGGGCGTTTGGCGGAAAGAAATCCCCAAATGTGGTTCAGTCGCATTTTCGACTTGTACGAAAAAAACGATTTTTTCAGCTTGTAAATTAGTGCTGCATAATATAAATAGGCTTGCGCAAAACGCAAGAAGATATACTTTCATATTTGTGTTAGTTTTCTCTTATGGACGTGAAAAAGTAGTTTGTTGTTGCACTTAGAAGAGGTATTTTATCGCGCGTTTACACAAAAAATAACCTAACTTTAAGAGTTTTTGCTCCAATTAAGAGCTCTAAACACCAACAAATAGAAAGTACTTTTCCAGTCGCCGCCAAAATACATATTATCAAGGGCTTACACAAAGTTGTTTTTTTGTAATATCATCAATTGCGTTTTTTTACACAAAAAAAGTAATCAATCATCAATAATCAATATGCAATCAACTACCTTTGCGAGATGACTATTTTCAAGGAAACTTGGCTGCTGTTTCGTAAAGAAATGCTACTCGAATGGCGACAAAAATACGCCGATAAGCGGCATTTTTCTATACGTTTTTTCGACGGTTTTTGTGGTATTTTTAGCTTCCGCACAGCCAAAGGCAGAAGTTTGGAATTCGCTTTTTTGGATTATTATTTTATTTGCTTCGATGAATGCCGTCGTCAAAAGCTTCGTGCAAGAAAGCGGCGCAAGGCAATTATATTACTACCAATTGGCCAATCCTATTGCCATTTTACTCGCCAAAATACTCTATAATGCACTGCTTTTACTCGTCTTAAGCTTCATTTCGTGGTTGCTTTCAGCTTTGTAGCAGGCAATATTGTCAAAGACTCGGGGCAATTTATACTCGCTCTTTTTCTCGGCAGTTTGGGGCTTTCTATCACGCTCACTTTTGTGTCGGCTATCGCCTCAAAAGCAGATAATACCGCTACCTTAATGGCTATTTTAGGCTTTCCGCTCATTTTACCTATTCTTTTGACTTTGCTAAAAATATCCGCTAATGCCCTGCGTTTGCTACAAGATACTGATGTGACAGGCGATATTTTAATCCTTATTGCCATTGATTTGCTGTTACTAGGCATGGGCTTGGTGCTGTTTCCATTCCTTTGGCGCGACTAATTATAAATTATAAATCGACATGAAAAATCCGTGGAAAACCCTAAAAATCAAAGAAATATACGATAATCCTTGGATAAAAATAACGCATCGCGAGGTACTTAATCCAAGCGGTGGCGAAGGGATTTATGGAGTGGTTCATTTCAAAAATTTGGCGATAGGCATCGTGCCTTTGGATGCTGACTACAATACTTGGTTGGTTGGTCAATATCGCTATACTTTAGAGCAATATTCATGGGAAATACCAGAAGGTGGCGGCCCTTTGGGCATACCTGCATTGGCGGGCGCACAGCGCGAATTGCTAGAAGAAACAGGCATCACAGCGCACAAATGGACGAAAGTTTGCGACTTGCACACCTCCAATTCTGTGACGGATGAAGCTGGGGTTGTTTTCCTGGCGCAAGACCTTGAATTTGGCGAAGCTCAGCCTGAAGAGACAGAAGATTTAGTGATTAAGAAACTACCTTTTGCAGAGGTCGTAGAGATGGTACATCGCGGCGAAATAACGGATGCTTTAGCCATGATTGCTATTATGCGCGTGCAAATGCTTATTGACCGAGGCGAAATCTAAATTTATCTTCTTTAAGTAGGCATTCTCAACCAACCTTTTCTTGCTTTAGGCGACTCTTTTATGCAAAAAAACGCTTTTACTTATCCTATTGGTACTCGTTTTTGCGTTGAGCTTTTTTCATTAAAAAAAATACATGTATAGATACGCTTTTTTGTTTTTATTTGGCCTTTTAAGCTTTACGCTTTCTGCTCAAGAATGGAATGAATTTTCCGATTTTGAAGGCAAATTTCGTGTTGTTTCACCTGCTACTTTAACGAAAGCAGTGGATAGTATTCAGACAGAAGTTGGTGTTCTAGCACATCACACCTTTTATTATCAATCTCCTGATAATCAAGCAGATGTCTTATATTATGCGGTTAGTTATTTTGATTATCCAGTGGGAGCCATGCATGCTGACAGCTTGGAATTGATGCCTGAATTTTTTACAACAACTATTGAGGCAGCCGTCACTAGCGTAAAAGGCGAATTGCGTTATTCTTCTGAAGATAGTTTTGAAAATTACCCCGGCCGATTTTGGCGTATTGATTATTTAGATGGAAAAGCAGTCATCAAAACACAGGCTTTTTTAGTAGGTAATCGCTACTATGAACTCAAAACCATTTCAATAAAAGAACGCGTTATCAATCCATTTAGCGAACAGTTTATGACTTCCTTTCGATTATTAAGTCGTTAAACTCCTCATTTTACTCAACTTCTACTCCCTCCCAACGTTTTAGAAATGGTCATTTATTTTCATTCCATTTCTAAAGAAAAGACATATCACTTATTTTTTAAAATTACTTATTTACCTTTGTTCGGTAAAGTAATTCAAAACATTAGAGCAAGAACTATGAAGTTGCATCACCTTTTTCCACTTTTATTCCTTCTTTTAACTACTGCTTGTGCTGACGAAAGTACACAAGAAGTTACTTCTGAGACGCTTAATCAACTCATTGGACGTTGGGAAATTATGGAAGCTACTCGCAATGGCAGACCTACCGAAACCCTGACCGATGCCTATCTTGATATTCAGCCAGAAGGTAATCTATTGGTCAATTTGGATGGCAGCCCTCAAAATGCACATTGGGAACTCAATGACAAAACCTTGTCACAAACAGGTAGTCGGCTCGATGCAGATTATACGATTAGAGAACTTTCAGATAGCCTTTTAGTGATGAGTATGACTTTGCGTAGCATTCCTTTTGTTATGAAATTTAAGAAAGCTGCTGCCGAAACTGACGAAGAAACGACTACAAGCGACGTGCAATAATCTAACATTAAATACTTTTAGCGGAAAATAAAGCAATAGGACACTCACAAAAGTGTCTTGATTATTCATTTTTAATTTCTAATTGTTCATTACCCTCGCGTCGTCTAATCGACAATTGCGACGACCTACACGTTTTATTTGCTCCTTGTTTATTCAAAAAAGCGTATTTTACCGACTGAAAAGCTAATTTACCAACTTAAGTACCCGGACATATTTATTATCGGTTTTTAGAACTATCTTTTTCCGTTATTTTTCCTCAAAAAATACTTCCGTAACCTAGGCTATGCAAGGATTTTTTAAGAAAAACTATCGAAAAAATCTTAGCCCTAAAATTCCACGAATAAATGTGTCCGGGTACTTAAGTATGACGTTTTAATTATTCAACTAGAAATCGATTTCTAGTTGATGTGGAGTGCTCTATTCTAGTATTCACCACTCCTACATTAATTCAATCATTAAATTCTTCTGCTATGAAAAAAATAATCTGCTCATTAGCTGCTCTATGCTTCGCAGTTTATACCTTCGCTTTGGATGCCAGTGTGACCTTTGCAACCTTCCAATCTCCCAAACAAGCTTATGTAGAAATTAGCCTTTTTGTCGTTGGTACAACCGTCGAATATCAAGCCGTAGATAGCACCCAAATGCAAGCTGCTGTAGAAGTTATTATCCTCTTCAAACAAGGCGAGCAAATCCTTAAGTTTGATAAGTTTAATTTGAATAGTCCTATCGCTAAAAACCCGCTTGATTTTGTAGATTTACGCCGCTAGCTTTAGCTGCTGGCGACTACCAATTAGAGGTATCTATACAAGATGTGAATAGTGAAAAAAATGTAAAAAAATATAGCGCGCCTCTACCTGTCAAATTTGAAACAACAACTTTACAACAGTCTGATATTCAACTACTTAAAACCGTTAAAAAAAGTACTGAGGAGAACATGTTTGTTAAAAATGGCTATTATTTAGAGCCGCTTAGTTTTAATTTTTACGACAAATATGCCGAACAATTGACCTTCTATAATGAGATATATAATGCAGACAAAGCCCTTGGCGAAGACTATTTGGTCAGCTATTCTATCAGCAAAGAAGTTGACCCAACTAAGCCTGTTTTAATTGCGCATAAACGACGCAAAGCAGACCCCATTAATGTTCTTTTATTTCAAATGGACATTAGCAGTTTAGCTTCCGGAAATTATAATTTGGATGTAGAAATACGCGACCGCGAAAAAACACTTTTATCCAGCAAACAAGTGACTTTTCAGCGAAGTAATCCTTATTTTAAAGAGCAATTAGAATTGATAAAAGAAGAGGATATTGAAGAAGAATTTGTACAAAAACTATCTGATGAAGACGTCGAATATAGCATTCGTGCCATTGCCCCTTTAGTAGATGATTTGGATGGCGAACACGTTAATTTAATTATCAAAAATCAAGACTATTCTGCCATGCGTTTGTATTTATTCAGCTATTGGGCGCGCGAAAATGCGAACCGTCCAGAAATTGCTTATTTAGCCTACATGGAAGTTGCACGCGCTGTAGATGAGATGTTTACCTCTGGCTTTGGTTATGGTTTTGAGACAGATAGAGGCTATGTTTTCTTAAAATATGGTCGCCCTGATGACCGCTTTTCGGAAATGAACGACCCCTCTGCCCCACCCTACGAAATCTGGAGTTACAATGACTTTCCGCGCACCAATCAATCGAATATAAAGTTCATTTTCTATAATCCAACGCTTTCGCCAGGCAACTACCAAATGCTGCATTCTAATGCTATCGGCGAAATTTATAATCCACGTTGGGAAGTCGAATTATACAGCAATGACCCCAATAATGCCAGTGGTACAAACTACATCGATGGCACTGGCACCAATGGCGGCTACGGCAGAAATGCACGCAGTAGATGGAGTGATTTTTAGAACGGTGAGCTTACCCCATGCATTACTTAATTTAAAAGGCAGGATGAATTGTATATTCATCCTGCCTTTTAAATTCTTAGCTTGCAAGTACCGAAAGGCCTAGCCGTCCACCGTATCAAATAAGGTCATCCTTTTTGTATAATGCTACACCTTTTGCAATCATATCTTTCATCGCTTGCTCTAAATCTTCATCCATTTTCTTAATATGAAAGCAGCTTTTTCCTTTCAAACACTTGCGCAAATTCGCTGGAATATCCGCAAACGAATCTGCGTGGGTATAAATTGGAAAAAAATATAAGCGAATATCTTTTGGTTTTGGCATCACTGATGCAAAATAATACCCATCTACTTTTTGCTTGCCCTGCATCCGTTCTTTAGTGCCTGCCATTTCAAATTTTTCCGGCAAATCGTGGCGTATTTTTAATGGTGGTATATGCGCTGTCAATAAGTCTTTTATGGTCTTTTCAATGATGGTGATATCTTTCGTCATTGCTCTTATTTTATTAAAATTTAGAATACAAATTCCAATCCACCCATCTTTTCTGCGAATGCTTGGCGGCTTATCCTTTGATAATTTTCAGGAATAGCAAATAGCGTTTCGTCCACTTCTGGATTTATTTTCTGCACCATTAATTGCAGGCGTGTTCCTTCTTTTTCACTCTCATATTCTAATGGAAAACCCACCAAATCTGGATATTTTTGATGAAACCAAGAATCTGCTGTTTTGATTTTTTCGGTGAGCCAAAAGGTAATATTCGCCGTGCCATCTTGTAGCATGGCTTTGTGGCACTCATAGCCATGTATCACACGAGTACTATCTTGTAAATAGTTGATTTTCAACAAGTTATCCGCTTCATCAAAATTATCATAAGAAATTTCTTCCACCACTTTCAATTGCTCGCCCAACAAATCATAAAGTATAGTCGTGCTATCTTTTTCGAAATTCATAATACACTGAAAACGCATCAGTCCATTCATGATATCAATATCCGATTTTTGCCAATTATTATTAAAGGTCAAGGTCATTGTACTACCTTCCATTCTATTCAAATCTTTGATATTACTCTCTACTTTTTGCAATTCGTAGGTAATAACAGCGGCTTTTAGTCGCTTTTGGGCAGCTAATTCATTGGCATTTAAGCAACAAAAAAGAAAGAGTAATGCTAAGATTAGTTTTTTCATAGTTTATTTTTGCGAGTAGCGTTTTAGTTTTTTCACCGTAAAATCAAAAGTAAATAAATACCAGTTTTTATAATTTCTTCCGCATCTTATAATGCGGAATATTCACTTCTTCAAATCGGTCGCCGATGCGCTCGTAATTTAATTTATCGTAAAAAGGCGCAGCCACTTCACGAGCATGTAAGGTGATTTCTGCAAAGCCATTTTCTTTCGCCCATACTTCGCTTACTGCCACCATTTCTTGCCCTACTCCTTTACGCTGATGTGCTTCTGCTACGGCAACTTGACGCATTTTGACCTCTTTTTTGGAAAGTGGTTTCATCACTAATGACCCCATCAATTCACCCGCTTCATTGTAGCAGCCTAGATGCGTGCTATCCCATTCTTCGGCAATATCTTCTGCATTAAATTCTAAATCTAAAGGCGCACGTAATATGTCGTGGCGTAAACGCAAATTATCGTCGAAAGCAGGACTTGCAAATGGTATTGGTAAAACGTACATGTTGGATTGAATATTTATTAGACTTTATAAATCAATGAATGAATGAATGAAAACGATACAAAACGCTACTAATGTGCATTTGGAAATACTTCCAAAGCCATTTCCATAGATTGCTGAAAAATAGGAATATTCACGCCTGTATCTTCTCCAATTTCATCAAAATAATAAACCATATTTTCGGTCGGCATATTGCCTGTCAGGTCATCTTTTGCCATTGGGCAGCCACCAAACCCCTTAATCGCGCCATCAAACCGACGGCAACCACTATCATAAGCAGCTTTTATTTTTTCTTGCCAATTGTGTGGTTCGGTGTGTAAGTGCGCACCGATGTGAATATCGGGATTATTAGGAATTAAATTGTCAAATAAATAACTGATACTCGCCGGATTAGACACCCCAATCGTGTCTGATAAATTAATATAACGAACGCCCATTTCCACCAATACATTCACCCATTTTTGTACAATTTCTACATTCCATTCATCACCATAAGGATTGCCAAAACCCATGCTGATATAGACCAACATTTCCTTATTACTTTGTGCACAAATCTCTTGAATTTGAGCTACCCGGTACAAACTTTCTTCAATAGTCGCATTGGTATTACGCAATTGAAACGTCTCCGAAATAGAAAACGGATAGCCTAAATATTGGATTTCTTCAAATTGAGCGGCATCATTCGCGCCACGGCGATTCGCCACAATCGCGAGTAATTTGGAAGCCGTAGAATCTAGTTCAAGACCTGACAAAACATCTGCCGTATCTCGCATTTGCGGGATAGCTTTGGGCGACACGAAACTACCAAAATCAATGGTATCGAAGCCTACTTTTAGTAATTGATTAATATATGCCGCCTTTGTTTCCGTAGGTATAAATTCTTTTAAACCTTGCATGGCATCGCGGGGGCATTCGATAAATTTTATCATAAAGTCGTACTGATTTCTATTGATATTGTGCTATTGGAGATAAGAACACTTGCTAAAAACTATTTTTAAATCCAGATAGTTCGCAAATATAGCCGATTTTACGCTAATTTTGCGCCGAAGTTACTATATAAGACCTTAGACCTATTTATTTTTAAATTAGAGTTAATAAATAGGTCTGAATGCTTAAGTAATCAAATACATCTTTCAGTCAATTTATAGAACTCTAAACATTTATTTAAACAGAAATAGCTGTCTTTGCGTTTTATATTTTCTAAAAGTGTATCTATTTTCCTTTTTTGAGGTCATAATAGTACGCTTCATTTTTACATAAAAAATTCAACTAAAATGAAGAATATACTCTTAATCATTGGCTTTTTGATGGTCATGCTTGGCTTTTTATCGCTTTTTTTGGGCATGACAGGTCTGCAGTTTTCTTACATGCAATGGATTGATAGTGCTGGTCGTTTGACTGGTTTTATTGCGCGTCTTATTATCATTATGTTGGGCTTTTTGCTTGCTTTTTACGCCAAAGTCGATTGGGAGGCAGAACAAAAAGAAATAGACGAAGAAAATTATAAAACATCTAAAAATTAGCCCTTTTCGTCGAGGTAAAACCTTGATTATCAATTCCTTTTGTAATTTCGCCAAAATAAAAAATACAAAACAACGATGCAACTAAGCACTCCTCTTTCAAAAATTATTTTTGCCGCTTCCCTCCTTTTTTGTTGGGCTAGTTGTGGCGAAGAAAAGCCTGCTACAGAAACCGATGTAACGGAAACTATTGAGACTGTTATTGAAGAAAACACTCCAAAAGCACCTAAAAAAGCACGCTTGGTAGCGACAATCGACTACCTACGTATGCGCGAAGAACCGGGCACTACGGGCGGCGTTTTAGCCACTTTTAATACCGGCGATGTGGTTTATTTTTTGAATGAAATCAGCGATTTTACGACCAAAGTAGAAATACGTGGCATCAAATACAATGAACCTTGGCTGCAAGTGGAAGATGAAAGTGGAAAACAAGGCTGGATTTACGGTGGTGGCGTGAAATTTGACTTAGATAAGGCAAGCGATAATTTAGAATTAGCTTTGCAAAATAGACTAAACGGTATGTTCGGAAAAGAAACGGGCGGCATGATTTGGGATTATTACCAAGACTATTCGGCAGCAAAAACGGATAAGGCATTTTACGCGGCTTATCAGATGGGCGCGCAGGCGCAAGCGGGTTTGAATAAGGCCATGGGCGAAAAATTTCCGGAACCGCAAAAGGAAGGTCAAAAGCCAGATTTATCTTGGCTGGAAGAAGTGATGCCGGCATCTAAATTGGGTTCAGCAGCAGAAGGAACAGTCTATTATATCTACAAAAATTTTAAGAAAATGGGCAAAAAAGCCGCTAAAACAAGCGGCAATGCCGACGATGACTTTATCGCTTTGCAACGCCTACTCTACCCTGATGATGGCATCGAATATTTCTATCCTGCTTACTTTTTGCAAACTTGGGATTATGGTGGACATAGCTTATTAGGCGATGGAAAACATAATGCTATACTTGCAGCAGCTAATGAATTTCGGGCAAAACATCCGGGCTTTTTTGAAGCAGAAACAGAGGAAATTCGGGAAAGATTGGTCAATGACATCATTAAGCAAAATGATGGTTATTGGAATAATTTGGATAAAATAAAAAAAGAAGTAAACGATATATTAGCGGCTGATTATGGCATTTTGACGGTGTCGGATAAGGCCGCAATTGAAGCGTTTAAACAGCAATTAGCTGACCCCGAAGCTAATGGAATAGAGTTCGATAGACGAGGGGGAAATTAATTTGGAATAGGAATTAGGTGAATATTATTGAGTAGTATTTATTCATTCAATCATTAAACAGAGATATGGGCGCAATAATAGCAATGACATTCGCAGCGAGTGTCTTTTTGAGTGGAACTTATTTTATGTCTAAATTCTTACCGAATTTCAGACCAAGCAAGGGACAAATTACTAAAGATGTCGCAGAGATGCGGGCAAAAATAGCGGCACAAGTCGGTCGTTTAGTCCCCTGGAAACGCGAAGAAATGGAACTTATCTCTTACCGCATGGAAGAGTTAACCGCTTCTGGAGGCATCACCAAATCTGCCTCGGGTATGATTACTTCTATTTATCACGAACCGATGCTAGCTTGGACTTCGAAAGCCTATGCTAATGCGGCACGTAATAATCTCATTTTTGTGCGTTCATCGAAATATGAATTCGTTTTTCGTTCTACAGACAAAGGTATTGATATAGCGGTTGGCGACCATTTTCTTGGCACTATGGATGCCAAAGGGGTGCTACGCAAACCTAAGCAAGCTGAGCCTTTGGCACAAATTCACTACCGCCCAAATGAAGATTATTACCCAGTAGATGTGTATGGAAAAGAAGTGGGTAATATCGTTAATCCGGCTCGTGCTAGTCAAGTTAATCCGCGCGTTATTGGGCTGTTGGCGAAGCTAAATGAGCAGGCAGAAACGATTTTTACGGCACTTCTATTGACGGAAGTATTGCGGGAGGAAATGGAGAAATAATAGTAGCCCGTAGCTCCCGCTACGGGCTTGTGCCTTAGCGCAACCGTGTTCGCTTAGCACCCACGTGGCCACACAAGGGATAAACAAGAATTACGTGGTACTTACAAACACTTTCGCGCTGTGGCGCGACCGCGTAGCAGGAGCTACGTGGTACATCAAATACTCCTCGAAATCTTACTTTTTATGACTGGTTTCATTTGTTCGGCTGCCGTCAAAATCAGGGCTTCATCTGAAGGAAATGGCCGCGGGCTATTGCCGATACAATTGCGACTTTTCGAACTCAAAGCCCTACGGTCGCCACGAAAAGTAGAAGCATAGTTTTCAAAAACAGCATCGACGGCTATTGGTTCTGATTTGTAAGAACTATTCGTCTGCAAATCGAAATAATCTAGGCGTCCTTGTACCGTAGCTGCTTTGTGTTGAAAAGTCTCCAATACAAAGGCTTTGATGATTATCATATGCGGCATTTTAATGTCATTTCCAAGCGTGTCTTTAAGTACATTTCCGTTATTGTCCAAGACATAATTCCAACCATCTTGGATTTCCTTGTGGTCCATATATTCGCGCTCCCGAACGGTTTCTGGCGATACATCTATCTTATTGATATTCATGACAACGCGGTAGTCATAATCTACATTTTGCTCTCCAGCGAGATAGTATTTCTTCCAAAAAGTATTGAAGTCTGCCACACTTAGGCTCTCTATTTCACGCTCAAAATCACGTGGCAATAGGACATTACTTTCATTTTTCATACCGAATAAAATACGCGTTGTGCCCAACTCATGTGCCACATCTAACAAACGTTCTTTGTCTTTATAATTCTGAAAATAGGCGTCAATTTTCTGTAATTCATCGTAGGCTTCTCGAGCAGCTAGTTTATCACCATTACGGGCATCGTTTAACAGTTTTTGCGCACGGGCATAGCGATATTCAGCTGCTTTTTGGCGACTTTCTTGCTCCAATTCATCTACTCTCACAAAAGCAAAAGCAGCTTGATAGCCTTTTTTATCAATCAATGGTAATAGCGGCTGTATTTTTCTCTGACGCCGCCCTACTTTGTGGTATATATCGTTAATACGTGTCCAATTTTCTGGACGATTTGCTCTTTTCAAACGCTCTACTTCGCGCATATCTTCTTTGGTTGCTTTATCGAAAGCATCTTCTAAGGCGGCAACATATTTCACGTCTTTTTTCTTTTTGCCGCGCAATTTCTGCACACATAAGTGTATGGTATCGTCGTAACGTCCTGCTTCTAATAATTTTTGAGGCGATGCACAAGCGGTTATCAATATGGCTACGAGGGCAAATAAGGCGATTGTTTTTACATTTTTTAGTAAGGTCATGGTTCTTTCGTTTGTGCCGAAAAACGGCGGTGTGATTGTTTTTATTGGTTTTACAATATGCAAAGAAGACGAAAGAAGGACTACTAAGGTTAAGTTAAGCAATTAGAAGGTTTAGTTAAAATTGAACTTTTCTTTTTTAAGAAATGATATTTTGGTGTTATTTTCTACAAACGGTATCGCGCGCTGCGGCTTTAGAAAATAAGTAAAATTTACTTCAGGGAATAGAACTAAAAAGAGAAAGGGGAACAAGCTAAAGCTCATTCCCCTTCTCCTCCTCAAGGTCGCTTCTAAACGACCTTTAAGGTTCTGGTTCTTGAAAAAATTGATGTGTTTCAGTCCATCATTTTAATGAATAATTAATAAAGAAGTCTATTTATTATTAACACAATTGGTAAACTCATTAACGCTAAAAACTCCTTCAATAAGTTTATTCATTTTTAAGTAATAAAACGTTCCTAAATAGTCAGTCAAGTTGATATTAGACTTTAGCAATTAGACCTCAGACTTGCACTAAGTAGTCAGCCTAACACCTAATTTATTAAGTAGCACACACCAATTATTTCGGTAATTTATGTGTGCTACTTAATCGTCTTTTATCTTATCATTCGTCTTATCATTCGTCTTATCATTCGTCTTATCGGTTAATCTGTAAGTAACCGCTGTATTTTTCGCCTTCGCCATCATCTAAGATGTAGAAGTATGTTCCTGCAGGCAATTCTTTATCACCTCCTTGCCATGTACCGTCCCAGTCGTTGCTGTAGCCATCTTTTGCATAGACTTCATTACCCCAACGGTTGAATACCATCAACTTGTTGTTCGGGTAAGCTTCAATTCCTAAGATAGTGAATATGTCATTGACACCGTCATTATTCGGACTGAAACCGTTGAAAATCGTGATTCGATCACACAATACAAGTATTGTAACCGTTGCTGTATCTTGACCTGTTTCGTTAGCAATAGAGTAAGTAAATACATCTTCGCCACCACAGAAATCAATTGCAGGTTCGTAAGTAAATATTCCGCTTTCGTCTATGGTTACATGACCGTTTGATGCTTGGTCAATCATGCCAAAATTCATCAATGTACCATTGATGGTATCATTAGCTATAGCATCAATATCGATTGGTGTTTCCATGTAAGTCGTGTATTCGTTATCAACTGCAATTGGCATCAACTCTGTTGGGTTTGGCTGCTGTCCTGGGTTCATTTCTACGGTTACATTAATGTAAGTGGTATCACATACTCCCAAATCATCGCAAAGTACGATACAGCCTTGAGCAAAGCCTTCTTCAACCGCATTAATCGTTACGCAAAGCGTGGTATAATCGAAAGTGAAGGTTGCGAACTCGCTGTCGCTGTCGTCACATACATCCGTTATCGAGATGATGTTGCCTAGCAGCTCTGACGTATCGAAGCAGTAGATGTCATCTGAACCTTCTTCTAAAGTTAAGTTAACCGTTGAAGGAGTAGGTTCCGTTGGATTAGTTAAATCACATACCACGGTGATGGTTACGGTATCAGAACAACCATTGTCATTAGTGATAATGACTTCGTGCTCACCAACTGCTAAGTCAATTTCAGTACCTAATGGCACATTGTTGCTATCCATGGTTAAGCTGCCTAACACCCCAGTATTGGTTTGGACAAAGTCAATGCTACCATAAGTGTTGGCATCATCTCCACCCATAATGATGAGTAAGTCAACATTCAATATCCAGTTACCGATTGGGTCCCAAGTATTCAATTGCGCAACTAAACCTTCGATGTCCATTACTTGAGCATTGAGTTCAAGTCCATTCACTGTCCAAGTGATGTTGTATGGTCCTTGTGGTGCTACTTGTATCAAACTGAAGTAAGCGTAATTGAAGCTTGTTTCAAAGCCACAGCCTGCAAAATCATTGATTTCGATGCCGTTGTCTGTAATAGTATAAGCATTGATACCCGCCAATGGAATAGGTAAACAAAGCGCTGCACCATTATCACAATCTACTGTTGGCACTTCAATATCAGTATAAGATACGATGTCGAAGTCATCACAATTTTCGATAATTTCAATAACATTAACTGTTACGTAAGTGGTATCACAGATGCCTTCGCTGTCGCAAATCACCATGCAGAATTCGTCTGTTCCAACGAAGTCCATATTCGGTGAGTAAATCACACAGTTGCTAGTAGCATTTGTAAATTCAACTGTACCGTTTGTAGGCTGGTTACAAATAGAAGCCGTTGTAAAGTCAGCAATTTCATCTAAGCTTGCACAAATTTCAATCGCTGTATTTTCTGGCGTTTCCACCGTTATGTTCTCTGGTGTTGGTAATTCATCTGAACAATCAGCCGCCACAGTAATAGTAGCGCCAATGGTATCGATTGCACCACATATATCACCATTAAATACCGTTTCTAAGTCTGCTATTGTTGTTACACCAAGCTCAATATTCAATGTATTGAAAGTAGCAGGGCTAAATACTATTGTATGGATCGTGTATTCACCTTCCGTTAAGGCAGTAAATTGTGGAGCGCCATTCAATGTCATCACAACACCATCTACCACAAATAAATGTAGTGATACAAAGTCTGTCGGGATAAGCATATCTCCATTAAGAGTTGCCGTTGCTAATGCTTCTCCGTCTTCGATACAAGTCGTTGCTGGTGAAGCGGTTAATGTTCCGGCATTAGCTAAGCACTCATCATCACAGTCTTCTATAAGCGTTATCGTTACTATTGTTGAACAATCCGCATCATCTGTAATCGTTATAGTGTATTCGCCTGCAGCTAAATCTGTGCGGCTTGCACCTGTACCAGCATCGTTCCATGCGTAGTTGTAGTTGCCCGTACCGTCAAATGCTTCTATCGTTACGCTACCGTCTGCTTGGTCGCAAGTTGGTTGGCTATTGATAGTCGCTATTGCCGAACAGTCTGTAGGGTCGATACAATCATCCTCCAATGTAATGGTCACTACACTTTCACAATCTGCGTCATCAGTAACCGTTACCATGTAAGTACCTTCCGCTAAGTCCGTACGCGCTGCATCTGTGCTGCCGTCACTCCATACGAAGCTGTAGTTACCGTTGCCGCCCATTGCTGTAATAATAACCGAACCATTTGCTTCATCACAATCAGGTTGACTATTAATCATTGCGATTGCTTCACAAACGTTAGGGTCACAATCATCGGTCAAGTTCAGCATTAAGATAGTAGAACAATCCCCGCCGTTGCTAACGGTTACGTCATACATACCTGCTGCTAAGTCCGTGCGCATTGCGCCAGAACCGCCGTCACTCCAAGAGAAGGTCAAGCCGAAGTCTGCTGCATCAATCGTTACGCTACCGTCTGCTTGGTCGCAAGTTGGTTGGTTATTGATAGTATAAGCTGCGTCAATATCGCTTTCCTCTGTAATATCGAAGGTGAATAAACCAGGACAAGCTAAGTTGTTCGGGTCAAAGACCATCACAGTGTAAGTACCTAGCCCTAAGTCGTCGCGGTAGTTGCCTGTGAAATTATCTTCCCACATGAAGATAAAGTCACTTGGATATAGAGTAGCTGTACCTGCTTCGGAACAAGTTACTGGCGTTGTTTCTAAGCCTGTTACTTCTGCTCCACCTTCGCTTTCAATATTGAAAACAACCTTTGTGAAACAACCCGGCTCCACTTGTACGAAGACCGTGTAAGCACCAGCAATTAAGCCTGTGCGCATATTTCCTACTGCATTCGGCGTACCAATGTTTGGTATCCAAATATAGTCGTAATCTGCTGGATTACCTGCGACTTCAATCGTTGCAGAACCATTGGCATCAGAACAAGTTGCATGATTAATATCTAATCCAGTAATCACTGGTTCGATACATTCATCACAATCGTTGCCAATAGTTAGAGTAAGCACGGTTGCACAGCCAGTGCTTTCGTCCGTAGCCATGATGGTGTAATCACCTGCAGCTAAGTCTGTGCGCATTGCACCTGAGCCACCGTCATTCCAAGTGTAAGTTAAGAATGCTGGAGATAAGGTTGCCGTGCCGTTCGCTTCGTCACAAGTTTCGTTCGTAGTATTAGTCACTACTGGCGTTGGTCCACCAATATTTCCAACTGCGATAATTACTTCTTGCGTACAAGTCGCATCAGCGATGTTGGTAATGATTACGGTGTACGTTCCTGCTGTTAAGCCAGTTGCAACGTTGTTGTTACTCCCATTATTTGTCCAAGTGAATGTGTAGTTAGCTATATTCTCTGCAATAGAAACCGTTGCTGTACCGTCTGCATTTCCGCAAGTTGCGTCAGTGCTTTCTATACCTGTTACAGTTGCTGGCACACAAGCTCCGTTACAATCGTAGCCAACAATAATGCCTTCAATAGTCATTGAACAAGCATTTGCATCGGTTACATTTGCGGCATAAGCACCTGGCTCTACGTCTGTGCGAATTGCTCCTGCTGTTACACCATCACTCCAAGCAATGGTATAAGGTGCTGTTCCACCGTTTATAATCAACTCAATAGAACCGGCATTATCACAAGTCGCGTTTTCAATAGCAGTATTTACGGTCAATACTGCTGGCTCGATAATATCGAAGCATTCTTGAGCCGTTAAACATCCATTTGCATCGAATACTTGTACGCAGTATGTTCCGGCAGTTAATACATTCGGGTCAACTGGGTTGCCATTCATGTCCACTACTTTCACATTTGCTGGCGCAGCAAAGTCAGGGTCTAAATCAACCTCAAAGTTGGCTGCTGCTGTGCCGCCGTTACAATCGATAGTTACATCTGTTGCGGTAATGTTTGCACCGCCACCTTGGTTCGTTAATTCAACCATTGTTGTCGTTGCACAACCTGTAGAATTATCCGTGATATTCACCATGTAAACGCCAGCCGTCAAGTTGTCGCGTGTTGCCCCTGTGCCGCCATCATTCCAAGTAATGTTGTAATTGCCGCTACCATTTGCCGTAATCGTTACGCTACCGTTTGCGTCGCCACAAGTCGGTTGTGTATTGATAGTTGCTTCGGCAGCTAATGGATTTTCTTGACCGATAGTCAAGCTAATCACGCTGATACAAGCAGTGTTAGTGTCAGAAGCAGTTACGACATAATTACCTGCTGGTAAATCTGTACGAATTGTCCCCGTACCACCATCACTCCAAGCGTATCCATAAGTCATTGGGCTTAATATCGCTGTACCAGTTGGCGTATCACATAATGCATCCGCTTGGTTTACGATTTCAACTACTGGTCCGTCTGCGTTATCAATAACAACTGTTGTTGTCGTGAAACACATGGAGTTATTCGTATCAGTAATCGTTACTTCGTAAGCACCTGCGCCTAATCCTGTTGCACTATTCGTGCTGCTTAGGTTTGGCGACCAAGAGTATTCGTAAGTAGAGTTACCGTCGATTTGAATAGTAACAGAACCATTGTTCTCGCCACAAGTCGCATCGTCAATCATGGTACCTATTATAGTAACAGGGTTCATACATCCGCCCATTACACAGTCATCCGTTACTGTTGCGCTTGTTGTTGTTGTACAGCCATTTGCGTCTGTAACAATCACATCATAACTACCTGCAGCTAAGTCGCTGCGGTTTTGTGGGTCATTATTGCCCGCTAAGTCCGCCCAATCATAGCTATATGGTGTGGTGCCGCCTGTTGTCACTAAGACAATTTCTCCAGCTTCATCACAAGTAAATGGTGTAGCAATTGCTTGCGTTGTTAAGACAGCAGGTGCTGTTACCTCGAAACAATCTTGACCTGCCATACAAGCATTTGCATCCATGACGATGATACAGTAAGTACCCGGTGCTAATGCGCCGTCGATTGCTGCATTGCCGTTTGCGTCTTGGATTTCTATCGTTGCTGGTTCAGCAAATCCTGTCGCTAATGTATAATTAAAATCAGCTGTTGCATTTGCATTGCCTGCACAGCTTACACTTATATTATTGGCTGTTACATTTGCTTCGGCAACATCATTAGTCAATGTGAAGGTCAATATGTCATCACAGCCTGTTGAGCTATCTGTAATGGTTACACTATAAGTACCTGCTGCAATATCGTCGTATTGTTGTGCAATCGTTCCGTCACTCCATGAGAAGCCGTAAAAGCCACTTCCGCCCTCTACATCAATACGAACTGAACCATTTGTTTCACCACAAGTTGGCAATGCTAAAATGCTTTCAGAGATAACTAATGGATTGTTTTCTTCAATCTCAAAAGTTACTGTCGTATTACAAGATGGGTCGCTAGCTACGGCAACCATTACAGTATAAGCACCAGATTGTAAGTTCGCTGCGCTGTTCGTATTACTTACGTTTGGTGACCAAGTGAAGATTAATTCGCTTGCATCCATATCCGTATTAATAGTCGCTTCGCCATCGAAGTCATTACAAGAAGCTGGCGTTGTAGCCGCTGTTGCTACTGGAGCTGTACAGCCACATCCGTCACCGACAGTGATGTTCAGGCTGGTTTCACAACCTGCTACATCTGTTACCGTTACTGCGTAATTGCCTGCTGGTACGTTGCGTGTTGCTTGGTCGTTGCCATCTGCCCAAGCGTAGTTGTAAGGAGGCGTGCCCCCCGTTACGTTGAGTGCAATAACACCGTCAGTATCACAAGTTGCATCTTGTACAACCGCATTTGCTACCAATGTAGTTGGTTCTGTTGCCGTGAAGCATTCTTCATCTGCTAGACAACCGCTGCCGTCAATTACTTGAATGCAGTATTCGCCTGCGCAAAGTGTACCGTTTTCAACTGTATTACCCTCTGCATCTGTAATGATGACGTTTGCAGGGTTGTTGAAGTTAGAGGTATAGAATACTTCAAAATCAACTGTTCCGTCGCAATCGCCATTACAAGCCAAGCGTGGTAAGTCGTTTATTGAAATATTCGCACCACCCGAAGTTGGTTCTAATGTAAAGTTCACTTGACCTTCACAACCCGTTCCGTTAGTTACGGTTACCGTGTATTCACCTGCTGTCAAGTCATTGCGTGTAGCATCTGGCGTAGAAACATTATCACTCCAAGTGTAGCCATAGTTACCAATTAAAGGAGTAGTAATCGTTACGCTACCACCGTTGCCATCACAGTTTGGTGCTTGAATGACGATGAAACTCACCTCTAAGGCTTCGTTCGTGTCTTCAATAACTACTTCTACAAATGAGGTACAAGATGGATTAGCTGGGTCGATAATAGCTACGCTATATGTACCTGGTGCTAAGTCGCTGCGCGTGTTGCCTACGAAGTTGTCAAATGACCATAAGTAGCTAAAGTTAGCTGGTGTAATGGTCGCTGAACCATTCGATGCGCCACAAGTTGCTGGCGTTACTTGAACATCATCCGCCATTGGACCGTCCAAGTTATTGATAGTGATATTTACTTCAGAGAAGCAAGTGGCATCATCAATATTAGCAACAACAACCGTGTAGGTGCCTGCACTCAAGCCAGTTACACTGTTTGTGCTGCTTACGCTTGGTGTCCATGTATAAGTATAGTCAAATGTATTGCCGGCTACATTAATAGTAGCTGCACCATCATTTTGACCACAATTCGTATTGGTAATATCTGTGCCAGTAATTGCTGGTGCGTCACAACCGTCACAATCATCTTCGATAACAATACCGCTAGCAGTAGTTGAGCAACCGAAGCCGTCGGTAATGATAACACTATAAGTACCCGCTTCTAAGTTGTTGCGGTTAGCGCCGTCATTATTTCCTGCTAAGTCAGCCCAGTCGTAGGTATAAGTACCTGTGCCGCCTGTTGTTGTTAAGATAATCGCACCGCCATTGTCACAGTCTTTATCTGTTGCTGCTACATCAACTGTAATTGCATCTGGTTCAGTTACGGTGAAGCAATCTTGACCAGCTACACATCCGTTAGCATCTGTTACCATCAAGCAGTAATCGCCTGCGGTTAATGTGCCGTTCATTACTTGATTACTAATGTTATTCACAATAGTAATGGTTGGAGGTGCTGCGAAACCTGCTTCGTAAGTGATGTCTGGCGTTACTTCGCCATTAGTATCACTATTACAAGCTAAGCTAAAGTCATTGACGATAACTGTTGCGCCACTTACATTGTCTTCGAGAACAAATGAAATCGTTACGCTACAGCCTGTATTCGTGTCTCCAATGATTACGTTATATGTGCCACTTGCGATGTTGTCAAGCGTTTGACCGCTGCCGCCATTACTCCAAGTGTAAGTATAAGTGCCACTGCCATTGCTTGCATTGATAGTTACGCTACCGTTGCTATCGCCACAGCTTGGCTCTGCATTCGTTACTGCTTCTGCCGCTAATACGCTGATGCTTTCGATTTCTACCATGATAATAGTAGGACAATCTGCTGCGTTAGGATTAACCACTTCTACTTGGTAAGTACCTGCAGCTAAATCACTGCGTGTATTGCTTACCGAATTGTCAAACAACCAAGTGTAGTTGTAATTTGCTGGCGTAAGCGTTACAGCTCCGTCTGCATTGTTACACGTTGCTGGTGTTGTTTGGATATTATCAACTGTTGGTCCGTCTGTATTGCCGATGACGATTGTTTGTTGTGTCGTACAGTTCACATCACTTGCCAAGCTAACGACTACGCTATACATGCCCGCGCCTAAGCCCGTTGCTGTTGCGCTATTGCTAACGTTTGGTGTCCAAGTGAATACAAAATCAGCAGCGTTGCCTTCTAGAAGGACAGTTGCTGTACCATTGTCGTCACCACAAGTTGCGTCTGCAGTCATCATATCTGTGATAACTGGCGGCGTACAATCACAAGCGTCGCTAATCAAGATATTCTCTGCGATACTTACACAGCCATTAGCATTTGTTACGGTTACGGTGTACATGCCTGCTGCTAAGTCCGTGCGGTTTTGCTGGTTATCTGTACCAGCCAAGTCTGACCAGTCAAATGTGAAGCCTGTGTTTCCACCAGGAATAACTAGTGTAATTGTACCGCCTTCGTCACAAGTTGTGTTCGTTTGTACCACTTCAAAAGCAGAACCACCAACTACGGTTACATTCACTGTTGCTATTCCTTCACAGCGATCTTCGCTAGAAACAGTTAAAGTATATTCGCCAGCATTTGCTGCGCTTACGTTTTCAGTAACGATTGGGTTTTGGTCTAAGCTCACAAAACCGTTTGGTCCTTGCCATAAGTATTCTACATCACCAACTACATCACTACCTGCAAATAACTGGATGGTTTCGTTTTCACAAATTTCAAAGTCTTCGCTGATTTCAATGTTAATTGGTGCAAGTATTTCTACAATTACTTCATCTACACCTACACAACCTTCTAAGTTGGTTACTTCTACGGTGAAGGTATAAGTGCCTTCATCTAATAAAGTAACATTCTCAATGATTGGGTTTTGGTCTGTAGAAGTAAATCCGTTTGGTCCTGTCCAGTTGTAAGTATCACCGCCATTTGAATACAATTCTAATGTATTACCGATACATACTGGGCTGTTAGAAGTCACGGTTGGTGTTGGTTGACGAACCACTTCAATTTCGGTAGAAAGGATGCTTTGACAACCTGCCGCATTGGTTACAGTCACGCTGTAAATACCATCTTGAATACCTAATTGAGCATTGTCCGTTACTTCAACCGTAGCCTCTGTGCTTGTAAAGCCGTTTGGTCCTTGCCAAGAGAAGCTGAATGCTGGTGAAGCTGTCGTGCTTAAGGTAATATCATCGAATTCACAAATGATATTGTCTGCAACGATATCTACACCTAAGTCACCACCGATTTCCACTGCTGTTGTTACTTCAGCGATACAGCCGCCATTAGCGAAGGTAATTTTCACTTCGTAAATACCTGCGTTTGCTGCACTTGCACTAGGAATAGTCGGATTTTGCTCATTTGAAATGAAGCTATTCGGGCCTTCCCAAGCGTAAGATGCACCTCCGTCAGATGCGGTTAATTCAAGTGTTTGACCTTCACAGATTGGGCCATTGTTACTAGCCGAAGCAACTGGTGTGTCGAAGATGGTAATTTCTACTTCGTCTGTACCAGCACATTCGCCAGAAGCAACATTTACAGTGATTGTGTAAGTACCGGCTTGCATCATTGTCCAAGTTGGTGATTTCGCACCAGCGTCAGAGAATGTACCGCCCGTTGCTGTCCAAGTGTAGCCGTCACCTTCTGTTGCGTCTAATTGGATAGTTCCGCCACCACATAGTTCGGTGTTTTCCGCAGTAATAGTCGCGCTGTATTCACCAATTACGGTAATAATTTGCGTAGCTGAAACTTCATTAGCGCAGGCGTCTTCTGCAGTCCAAGTGCGCGTGAGCGTGTAAGAACAACCTTCACCTTCTTGTGTTTCGTTGAATTCAACAGTAACATTTGTATCACAAGCATCTGTTGCGCTTACATCTGCTGCTGTTGGAATGGTTTCGCCATTCGCTGTATTTACGGTCAAGTCACTTGGTACGCCTGCTAAAGTAGGAGCCGTAGTGTCTTCGATTGTAATTTGCTGCGTTGTCGTCGCTGTATTGCCACAGTTATCCGTTGCCGTGTAAGTACGGATGATAATAATTGGGCAATTTTGCGGTAATGTTTCATCAGCAATGGTGATTTCAACATTGTCGTCACAGTTGTCTGACACATTTAAGTCATCTACTGTTGGTAATGCATCTGTACAAGCCAATGTTACATTCGTTGGCAGAGTGACAAATACGGGGTCTTTACTATCCATCACATTTACGTTCAGAATATAAGTTACGCTATTGCCGCAAGCATCCGTTGCTGTCCAGATATGTTCAATAACTTGAATTGGACAATCGCCTTCTGAAGTAATGTTTTGAGCATAAGTTAGGCTTGGATTTTCATCACAATCATCGCTTACTGTTGCATCGTTTTCATTGAAAGTTGGAATGGCATCACATTCAACATCAATTGAGCCGCCATTAGCAATACCTGTTAATAAGGCATTTGTAATAGTAATTACTGGTGCGCTTGCATCCGTTGCATTAATGGTTTGTTGTGCAGAAGTTGTGTTGCCACAATCGTCGGTTGCTGTCCATGTGCGCATGATGGTTAATCCACAGTCATTCGGCATTTGTGCTTCGTCAAAGTCAACAGTGATATTCGTATCACAAGCATCTGTTGCCATTACTGTTGCTGGCACAGGAATGTTCAAGTCGCCACAAGCTGCATCCATATCCGCAGGAACACCTACTAATGTTGGAGCAGTAGTATCAACTACATTCAGTGTTTGAACAAATACACTCACATTTGCACATGCGTCCATTGCTGTCCAAGTACGCGTAATGATTTGTGCTTGAGCGCAGGCTCCATCTTCGATAGTTTCTGTGAAGATAACATCTACAGCGTCGTCACAATTATCAGTAGCCGTCAGAATTGGTGCGTCAGGAATATTGCTACATTCCGCAATGATATTTGCTTCTGGTGTACTAGCAAATTCAGGAGCAATATTGTCCGTTGTCGTAATGACTTGAACGCCAGTCGCTGTATTTCCGCAAGCATCTGTTGCTGTCCAAGTGCGGATGATGATTTCGCCACAAGCAACCGTTTCTACTGTTTCTTCCATAGTTACAGTTGCTTCACCGCAAGCATCGTTTGCCGTTACATTCACATCGTTTGGATTAGATGTCGCGCCACAAGCTGTTGTTTCATCAGCAGGAACACCTACTAATGTTGGAGCAGTAGTATCTTCGATAATGAAGTTTGCAATGCTTTCCGCCACGTTTCCACAATCATCAGTCGCCGTGAAGCGAGCAGTAATAGTAGAAGTTGTGCCACAATCGTCAGAGCTATTTAGAATTTCACTAGCCCAAGTCAATTCGCTATCACAAGCATCAGAAGCCGTTGCGCCACCGTAGTTGGCTAACCATGCTGCTAAGGCAGCTTCGTTGCCGTCGCCGTCACACTCTACAGTCATATCCGTAGCAGGTGTGTCAATAGTTGGAGCAGCATCGTCTGTTACGTTCAATACTTGTTGAGCAGAAGTGGTGTTGCCACAATCATCCGTTGCTGTCCAAGTACGTGTGATGGTTAAGTTACAACCTTCTCCATCTTCAGTTTGAGCAAAATCAACTTCAATAGCTGCATCACAATTATCAGTAGCAGTTACTGCATCCGCCGCAGGAATATTGCTACATAATACATCGCCATCTTGTGGAACACCAACTAAAGTCGGTGCTTCTGTATCAGTGATATTGTAGGTAACTGTTTCTACTGTGCTATTACCGCAAGCATCGGTTGCTGTTAAAGTCACTACAATACTGTAATTACCTGCGCAATCCCCCGGTACTTCTTGCGTAGCTACATCCACAAGGATATTGTCCGTACAGTTGTCATCCGCAGTTACGCCGCTAAAGTCTAATGAAGGAGCAGCTTCGCAAGCAAAGTCGCCACCTTGAGGAACATTGCTGAATACAGGTGCTAATTCATCAATCACGGTGATGTTTTGCGTTTGAACCGTTGTGTTACCACAATCATCCGTTGCAGTCCAAGTACGTTGTAGCATTAATGGACATTCTGTACTGATGATGTTTTCTGTCATTACTGCTTCCACATTTATGTCGCAAGCATCTGATGCCATTACTGTTGGAATATTATTCTCGTCGTAATTTGCACATTCAAGAGTTACGTCTTGTGGTACACCAGTCAATGCTGGTGCAGTTGTATCGTTCACGTTAATGGTTTGCTGTGCAACGGTTGCGTTACCGCAAGCATCAATAGCCGTCCAAGTACGTGTTATGGTATATTGATTATCACATGCGCCCGGTGTAATTTGCTCGTCAAAAGCAGGCTCAATAGTAGGGTCACAATTGTCGGTAGCTACTACAGTTGGTGCGCTAGGAACATTATCACATTCTACAAATGCATCCGCAGGAACACCTACTAACTCAGGAGCTACACTGTCGGTTGTATTAATGGTTTGCGAAGCAGAAGTTACGTTACCGCAAGCATCTGTTGCTGTCCATGTGCGGATGATATTCTCGCCACAAGCAGTTGTTGTTGTTTCTTCAGAGAACTCAACCACTACATTCATGTCGCAGTTATCTGTTGCAGTTACGTTAGCATCGTCTGAGTTTGGTGTTTCGCCACAATTTGCTTGCACATCAGCAGGAATACCCGCTAATGTTGGTGCTGTATTATCCGTTACCTCAATGCTACGCACTTCAACGGCTTGGTTAGCACAATCATCCGATGCGGTGAAGGTATATACTAAGGTATAGTTGCCTTCGCAGTTGCCCGGTGTGATGCTGCTGGTTACGCTGATTTCTACGTTGCTATCGCAAGCATCTGTTGCTGTTGCATCTGCTTCAGTCCACATTGGAACATCTGTACATTCTGCCGTTGTGTTTTCTGGCAATGATGTGAAAACTGGCGCAGTTTGGTCAATTACATTGAAGATAACGCTTTCTGTCGTTACATTTCCGCAAGCATCTGTTGCAGTGTAAATAACTGTTACATCACCGTTGCAATCATCAGCTGTACCTTGAACTTCAACGGCTACTTCAACATTTGTATCACAATTATCGGTTGCCGTTACACCATCTGTATTTGGCATTTCGCCACATAATACGGTTCCGTTTTGTGGAACGCCCACTAATGTCGGTGCTTTTGTATCAACGATATTAAAGCTTACTTCTGCTGTGCCTACATTTCCGCAAGCATCTGTAGCGGAGAAGGTTACTATAATACTGTATTCACCTGCACAGGTTCCAGCTACTTCATTCGTTGTAAAGGTCACATCACCAACTGTAGAACAGTTGTCCGTAGTCGTTACGTTCGGGAAGTTGAAGCTTGGAATATTGTCGCATTCGTATGTTTCTGCCGTTGGCAAATTCGTGATAACTGGTGCTTCACTATCCCCTGCATTGATGGTTTGCGTTTCTGCTACGCTGTTACCGCAAGCATCCGTCGCTGTCCATGTACGTGTGATAATTTGACCACAATCGCCATCTGTAATTAGTTCATCGAACTCAACAATGACATTCGGGTCGCAAGCGTCAGTAGCAGTTACAATTGGTGCATTTGGAATTTCACCACAAGTAGCCTCGCTGTCGGTCGGTACGCCCACTAATGTTGGTGCTGTTGTGTCTAAGACTAAGATGCTAACATTTTCAGTGGTCGTATTTCCACAATCATCCGTTGCAGTGAAGGTATATGCTACGGTATAGCTACCTGTACAGTCACCAAGAACTGTTTGACTTTCTACTGTGATTTCTACATCACCGTCACAAGTGTCATTTGCAGTTGCATCTGCTGCTGTATAAACTGGAACGTCATCACATTCTACTGTTACATCTTGAGGTAAGCTCACAAACTCAGGAGCAGTTTCGTCAATGACTGTGAATGGAACTTCTGCCGTTGCGGTATTACCACATTCGTCCGTTGCAGTATAGACTACAGTGATAGTGCCGTTACATTCAGTCGCTGAACCAATAACTTCTGCACTTACTTCTACATTGGTGTCACAATTGTCGGTTGCTGTTACGCCATCTGTATTTGGTGTTTCGCCACACAATACTGTACCGCTCGTTGGTAAGCCAACGAATTGAGGTTCAGTTGTGTCGTTCACCATTAGGCTTTGCGTAGCCACTTGTACATTAGCGCAAGCGTCCATTGCTGTCCATGTGCGAGTAATGATATATTGACCTTGACAAGCGCCTGCTGTGATTTCTTCGCTGTAGATTGGTGCAATATCTGTGTCGCAATTGTCCGTAGCGGTCACACTTGGTGCGCTCGGTACATTATCGCATTCGACTGTTGCATCCGCTGGCACACCAACTAACATTGGTGCTTCTGTATCCGTCGTGTTGATGGTTTGTGAAGCAGTTGCGGTATTACCACAAGCATCTGTTGCCGTCCATGTGCGAATAATGGTTTCGCCACAAGTATTCGTTGTAATAGCCTCTTCCAATGTTACGGTAGCATTTCCACATACATCCGTTGCAATAACGTTTGCATTTTGTGGATTTGGAACTTCACCACAAGCCACTTCTATATCAGCAGGAACGCCCACTAATTCAGGTGCTGCTGTATCTTCGATAATGAAGTTCGCAATGCTTTCTATGCTATTTCCACAATCATCTGTCGCTGTGAAGCGAACTGTAATTGTTGTCGTTGCACCGCAATCATCGCTGCTATTTAATATAGTATTTGTCCAATCCAATTCTGCATCACATGCGTCAGATGCGCTTGCGCCACCGTTATTCGCAATCCATGCTTCTAACTCGCCTTCGTTACCATCGCCATCACATTCTACGGTCATGTCGCTAGCTGGTGTGTCAAGTGTTGGATTAGTTTCGTCAATTACATTGTATTCAACTGTTTCAGAAACGGTGTTACCACAATCATCCGTTGCAGAGAATACAACGGTTACTAAACCGTTGCAAGCATCTGCGGTACCTTGAATATCAACGCTTACTTCTACATTGGTATCGCAAGCATCGCTTGCAGTTACGCCATCGGTATTTGGTGTTTCACCACAAACTAAGTTACCATTCTGAGGAACGCCAACTAATGTCGGTGCTTCAGTATCAACTACATTGTAGGTAACTGTTTCAGTTGCTGTATTGTCACATGCATCCGTTGCTGTGAAGGTGATTACAATAGTGTATTCGCCTTCGCAAGTACCTGCAATTTCTTCCGTGTCAGTTGTTACAGGAAGAGTACCTGAACAGTTATCTTCTGCGGAAACATTGTCAAAATTCAATGTTGGAACTGCATTACATTCAAAGGTTTCGCTTGTTGGTAAGCCACTGATTACTGGTGCTGTATTGTCTGTTGTCGTAATGACTTGTTGTTCAAGGGTGCTATTTCCACAGTCGTCGGTTGCTGTCCAAGTCCGTGTGATGGTTTCACCACAACCTGTTGCTGCGATGTTTTCATCAAACATTACTTCAATAGTACTATCACAAGCATCAGTCGCCGTTACGTTTACATCTTGAGGATTTGGAACATTGCCACAATCCACTTCTACATCGGCAGGAACGCCCGCCAATGTTGGTGCAGTTGTATCGAGTACGAAGATAGTGCGAGCTTCACCTGTTGCATTACCACAATCATCTGTTGCTGTGAATACATAAGTGACTACGTAGCTGCCTTCACAATCGCCGTCTGTAATACTGCTTTCTACACTGATAAATACTTCCTCATCACAAGCGTCAGTTGCAGTTGCATCAGCAGCAGTGTATGTTGGAACGTTATCACATTCGGCCGTTACGTCGCTTGGTAAGCTAACGAATTCTGGTGCGGTTGTGTCAATGACATTATAGACTACATTTTCGGTTGTTGTGTTGCCACAATCATCAGTTGCGGTGTATATGAAGGTCAATGTACCATTGCAATCATTGCCAGTTTGCGTCATATCAACTGTCACTTCTACGTTGCTATCGCAATTGTCCGTAGCGGTTAAGTTTTCTGCCGTTGGCAAATCATTACAGTTTACATCGCCACCTGCTGGCAAGCCAACAATTTGTGGAGCAGTGGTATCATTGAAAGTTAAGGTCAATGTTTGCGTTGCTACATTTCCACAAGCATCTTCTGATGTTAATGTGTAAATGATTTGGTATTCACCTTCGCAAGCCCCCGGAACTGTTTGTTCATCAATACTTACAGTTACATTATTGTCGCAATTATCTGTTGCGACTACGCCGTCTAAATTGATAGCAATATCATCGCTACACTCAAACGATTGGTCAGCAGGAACGCCTACGATTTCAGGAGCAGTATTGTCCGTTGTCGTAATGATTTGTTGCCCTACGGTACTGTTTCCACAGTCGTCGGTTGCTGTCCAAGTGCGTGTGATGATTTGACCACAATCGTTATTTACGATATTTTCGTCAAATACGACTTCAATACTTGGGTCACATGCATCCGTTGCCGTTACGTTTGCGTCAGATGGATTTGGAATTGAACCACAATCCACTTCCATATCAGCAGGCACACCCGCTAATGTTGGCGCAGTCGTATCGAGTACTAAAATGCTAACTGTTTCATTTGTTGCATTATCACAGTTATCAGTTGCTGTAAATGTGTAAACTACCGTGTAGCTACCTGCACAATCACCATCAAATGTTTCACTGCTTACTGCTATTTCAAGGTCCTCATCACAAGCGTCGTTTGCTGTTGCATCTGCTGCTGTGTATGTTGGAACATTGTCACATTCTACTGTATTATCTGCTGGTAAGCTTACAAATTCAGGAGCAGTATTGTCCGTAATGGTGTAAACTACCTCTTCGCTAGTTGTATTTCCACATGCATCTGTTGCCGTGTAAGTGAAGGTCAATGTACCGTTACAATCGTCGCCTGTTTGAGCAACATCAGATGTTACATCAATAGTGCCGTCACAATTGTCGGTAGCAGTTAAAGTAGCTGCTGTCGGTAAATCATCACAACTTACATTTCCACCCGTTGGTAAACCAAGGATTTCAGGAGCTGTATTGTCTTCAACTGTTGCTGTGAATACTTCTGTTGATACATTTCCACATGCATCTTCCGCAGTGAAGGTGTAAACCACTTGGTAGTTATTCGGACAGTTACCAGGAATAGTTTCCTCTGTCACTTCAACTGGCAATGTAGCTGAACAATTGTCTTCGGCAGTTGCCGTAAAATTGAACGTTGGTAATTCACATTCGTATGTTTCGTCCGTTGGAACGCCTGTAATAACTGGCGCAACTTCGTCGATTGTTGTAATCGTTTGTATTTCCTGTGTGCTATTACCACAGTCGTCCGTTGCTGTCCAAGTACGCGTGATGGTTTGACCACAAGCATTGTTTTGGATATCTTCGTCAAATTCAATAACTACATTTTGGTCACAGTTATCAGTAACGGTTACATTTGCGTTGTTTGCATTTGGAATTTCATCACAAGGCACGGTTGCATCCGCAGGAACACCTGCTAATGTTGGCGAAGTATTATCACCAACAACAATTGTTTGCATACCTTCCGTGCTATTGCCACAAGCATCTGTTGCACTCCAAGTACGTATTAATGTGTAACTATTTTCACAAGCGCCAGGAATATTTTGCTCGTCAAATTCAACCGTTAGGCTTGCATCACAATTATCTGTTACCGTTACATTTGCTGGTGCTGGCACCACATCTGCACAGTCTAAAGTCAAGTCACCCGGTACGCCTGACAATTCAGGAGCAGTACTGTCGCCTACAACAATTTGCTGCTCTTCTATGGTTTCGTTACCACAGTTGTCGGTAGCAGTCCAACGACGGATGAGCGTGAAATTATCGCTACAAGTACCCGGCTCGGTGATTTCTTCAAATACTAAGGTCACCTCATTATCACAGTTATCCGTTGCGGTAACTGCACCTGGTGTCGGAGCATTTGGAATTTCATCACATTCTACTTCCACATCAGCAGGAATACCCGCGATAGTTGGAGCTTGTGTATCGGTTATGACAATTTGGTAAGAAGCCATTGTTACATTTCCGCAATCATCAGAAGCTACCCAACGACGTACTATAGTGAAACTGTTTTCACAAGTACCCGGTGTAATATCTTCGTTGAATGTTAAAGTAACATTCGTATCACAATTATCCGTTGCCGTTACGTTAGCAGGTGCATCTGGAATAGCATCACACTCTACAAATTCATCTGCAGGAACACCTGTAATAACTGGTGCTTCATTATCAATAATAATGATGATTTGAGTTGCTTGAGAAGTATTACCACATGCGTCAGTCGCTGTCCAAGTGCGCGTAATCGTACCGCCTTGTGGGCAAGCTGTATCTGCTGTTTCTACATCCGCTACTTCTACAGTTACGCTACCACAGACATCGGTTGCCGTTGCGTCTTCCGTTGGAATAGCTTCGTCACAACTAATGGTAATATCAGCAGGTATTGCTGTGAATTCAGGTGCAACAGTATCTTCAATCGTGAAGGTTGCTGTTTCGCTAGTTGCATTGTCACAATCATCGGTTGCGGTGAAGGTTGCTGTGATAATCGTTGTGCTACCACAATTGTCTTCTTGGCTTGTGATGTCTGCTGTTAATTCAACACCAGAACAAGCATCCGTTGCGTTTGCACCGCCGTAGCTTTGTAGCCATGCTTGGATTTCAGCTTCGTTGCCGTCACCATCACATTCTACGGTTAAGCTTTCTGGGCTTTCAACAAATACTGGTGCTTCTGTATCAATAATGATAAAGTTGCCCGTTACTTGCGTGCTGTTTCCACAATCATCAGTAACCGTAAATATTACTGTTGCTACTCCTGTTTCACCACAGCCATCAGTTAAGTCAGAGAAGTCATTTGTCCAAGTCAAGTCATCATCACAAGCATCTTGTGCGGTTGCGCCAGCGTTATTTGCTAACCAATCCGTCAAGATGTTTGGATTATTTAAGTATTCGCTACACTCAATTGTTACGTCTTGTGCTTGTCCTGTAATTTCAGGAGCAACATCATCCGAGATAGTTGCCGTAGCAGTTGTATTAGCAGCATTACCACAATCATCCGTTGCAGTGAAGGTTACTATAATTGTCCCCGTTGCACCACATACTGATTGGAAGTTGTTGATGTCGAAATCATTTGTCCAAGTCACATTAGCACAAATATCGCTTGCTGCTGCATTTGCGTTTGCGTCCACCCATGCCTGTAATGCGTTTTGTGTATTATCATCACAAGTGATTAATATATCTTGCGCTTGTGGGTCAATAGTCGGAGCCATAGTGTCTTCAACAATGAAGTTCGCTAGGGTCTGGCTAAAGTTGCCACAATCGTCTGTTACTGTAAATTGAACCGTAATCGTAGTTGTTGCACCACAATCATCTGATTGGTTCAAGATGGTATTTGTCCAAGTCAAGTCAGTATCACACAAGTCAGTCGCGCCTGCGCCACCGTTGTTCGCTAACCATGCTTGAAATTCGCCTTCGTTGCCGTCGCCATCACATTCTACGCTCATGTCCGCAGCAGGAATGCCCACATTTGGAGAAGTCGTATCAATGATGCTGAATGTTGCGGTAGTGCTTGCACTATTGCCACAGTCATCGGTTGCGGTGAAGGTTACTGTTGCGCTGCCTGTTGCGCCACATTCGTCAGATAGTGCGGTGAAGTCATTTGTCCAAACGATATTTGTTGTACAGTTATCACCTGCAATTGCGCCACCATTATTATCTAACCAAGCTTGTAGTGCATTGCTATTGCTAGCAGGGAAACACTCTTCTTCTTGGTCTTGCGCCTCTACACTAAAGGTTGGTGCTTGCGTATCTGTAATGGTGAAGGTCGCATCTTCTGATGTCGTGTTGCCACAATCGTCAGTCGCTGTGAATGTTACCGTAATACTTCCTGCAAAACCACAATCTATTGCATACATGCTCGGCAAGTAGTTATTCGTAATGGTTGCATTACTACAAATATCACTTACTATTGCGCCTGCTTGGTTATTTACCCAAGCCTCGATTGCTGCGGTATTATCCGTTGCATCACATTCCGCTTGACCATCTTGTGGTAAAGTCGTAAATGTCGGTGCTTCTGTATCTATGATGATAAAGTTGCCCGTCGTTGAAACTGCATTTCCACAATCGTCTGTCACGGTGAATTGTACAGTGTACACTGCCGTTGCGCCACAATCATCTGATTGGTTCAATATCGAATTCGTCCATGTCAAGTCGCTGTCGCAAATGTCGGTTGCTGTTGCACCACCGTTATTTGTCAACCATGTTTGTAACTCGCCTTCGTTGCCGTCGCCGTCACATTCTACCGTCATGTCACTTGCTTGTGCTGTGATTTCTGGTGCAATTTCGTCGATTACGATGAAGCTTGCTGTTGTTTCAGAAGTGTTGCCACATTCGTCAGTCGCTGTAAATGTTACAGCGTAGCTACCTGTCGCGCCACAATCACCGTCGATTGTCACTTGACCTGCATTATTCGTCCAAGTTACATCGCCACATAAATCCGTTGCAACTGCGCCACCATTATTTGTTAACCATGTCTGATAAGCTGCGTCTTGCGTGCCGTCACATTGTACGGTCATGTCGCTTGCTGCTGGGTCGATGGCTGGTGGTGTTGTATCTTCTATCGTGAAGCTTGCTGTGGTGCTTGCACTATTGCCACAATCATCGGTTACTGTGAACTGTACCGTTGTGGTGCCAGTAGCGCCACAGTCGTCGCTTTGATTTAAAATCGTATTTGTCCATACTAAGTTAGTTGTACAATCGTCGCCAGCAATTGCCCCGCCGTTTGCTGCTAACCAGTTTTGGAACTCATTGCCATTAGCATCAGGGAAACAAGCAACCGTTTGGTCTTGTGCTTCGATGCTAAAGGTCGGTGCTTGCGTATCTGTAATGGTGAAGGTCGCATCTTCTGATGTCGTGTTGCCACAATCGTCAGTCGCTGTGAATGTTACCGTAATACTTCCTGCAAAACCACAATCTATTGCATACATGCTCGGCAAGTAGTTATTCGTAATGGTTGCATTACTACAAATATCACTTGCTATTGCGCCTGCTTGGTTATTTACCCAAGCCTCGATTGCTGCGGTATTATCCGTTGCATCACATTCCGCTTGACCATCTTGTGGTAAAGTCGTAAATGTCGGTGCTTCTGTATCTATGATGATAAAGTTGCCCGTCGTTGAAACTGCATTTCCACAATCGTCTGTCACGGTGAATTGTACAGTGTACACTGCCGTTGCGCCACAATCATCTGATTGGTTCAATATCGAATTCGTCCATGTCAAGTCGCTGTCGCAAATGTCGGTTGCTGTTGCACCACCGTTATTTGTCAACCATGTTTGTAACTCGCCTTCGTTGCCGTCGCCGTCACATTCTACCGTCATGTCACTTGCTTGTGCTGTGATTTCTGGTGCAATTTCGTCGATTACGATGAAGCTTGCTGTTGTTTCAGAAGTGTTGCCACATTCGTCTGTTGCTGTAAATGTTACAGCGTAGCTACCTGTCGCGCCACAATCACCGTCGATTGTCACTTGACCTGCATTATTCGTCCAAGTTACATCGCCACATAAATCCGTTGCAACTGCGCCACCGTTATTTGTTAACCATGCCTGATAAGCTGCGTCTTGCGTGCCGTCACATTGTACGGTCATGTCGCTTGCTGCTGGGTCGATGGCTGGTGGTGTTGTATCTTCTATCGTGAAGCTTGCTGTGGTGCTTGCACTATTGCCACAATCATCGGTTACTGTGAACTGTACCGTTGTGGTGCCAGTCGCGCCACAGTCGTCGCTTTGATTTAAAATCGTATTTGTCCATACTAAGTTAGTTGTACAATCGTCGCCAGCAATTGCCCCGCCGTTTGCTGCTAACCAGTTTTGGAACTCATTGCCATTGGCATCAGGGAAACAAGCAACCGTTTGGTCTTGTGCTTCGATGCTAAAGGTCGGTGCTTGCGTATCTGTAATGGTGAAGGTCGCATCTTCTGATGTCGTGTTGCCACAATCGTCAGTCGCTGTGAATGTTACCGTAATACTTCCTGCAAAACCACAATCTATTGCATACATGCTCGGCAAATAGTTATTCGTAATGGTTGCATTACTACAAATATCACTTGCTATTGCGCCTGCTTGGTTATTTACCCAAGCCTCGATTGCTGCGGTATTATCCGTTGCATCACATTCCGATTGACCATCTTGTGGTAAAGTCGTAAATGTCGGTGCTTCTGTATCTATGATGATAAAGTTGCCCGTCGTTGAAACTGCATTTCCACAATCGTCTGTCACGGTGAATTGTACAGTGTACACTGCCGTTGCGCCACAATCATCTGATTGGTTCAATATCGAATTCGTCCAAGTCAAGTCGCTGTCGCAAATGTCGGTTGCTGTTGCACCACCGTTATTTGTCAACCATGTTTGTAACTCGCCTTCGTTGCCGTCGCCGTCACATTCTACCGTCATGTCACTTGCTTGTGCTGTGATTTCTGGTGCAATTTCGTCGATTACGATGAAGCTTGCTGTTGTTTCAGAAGTGTTGCCACATTCGTCAGTTGCTGTAAATGTTACAGCGTAGCTACCTGTCGCGCCACAATCACCGTCGATTGTCACTTGACCTGCATTATTCGTCCAAGTTACATCGCCACATAAATCCGTTGCAACTGCGCCACCATTATTTGTTAACCATGCCTGATAAGCTGCGTCTTGCGTGCCGTCACATTGTACGGTCATGTCGCTTGCTGCTGGGTCGATGGCTGGTGGTGTTGTATCTTCTATCGTGAAGCTTGCTGTGGTGCTTGCACTATTGCCACAATCATCGGTTACTGTGAACTGTACCGTTGTGGTGCCAGTCGCGCCACAGTCGTCGCTTTGATTTAAAATCGTATTTGTCCATACTAAGTTAGTTGTACAATCGTCGCCAGCAATTGCCCCGCCGTTTGCTGCTAACCAGTTTTGGAACTCATTGCCATTAGCATCAGGGAAACAAGCAACCGTTTGGTCTTGTGCTTCGATGCTAAAGGTCGGTATAGTATTGTCTTCGATGGTGAAGGTTGCTGTTGTTGCACTTGTATTATCGCAATCATCAGTCGCCGTAAATGTTACGGTATAACTTCCAGCTAAACCACAATCGGTATCGAATGTAATATCGTCGAAGTTATTCGTCCAAGTTACTCCGCCACATGCGTCGGAAGCAATTGCGCCACCATTATCATTCAACCAATTTTCTAATGCTAGTCCATTATTATCAGTATCACATTCTACCAACATGTCTTCTGCTGGCTCGGTGATGTTTGGTGCTTCGGTATCTAGAATAAGGAAGTTAGCGGTTACATCTGTGCTATTACCACAGTCATCCGTTGCGGTAAAGGTTACTTGAGCAAAGCCCGTTTCACCACAACCGTCAGTCAATTCGGTGAAGTTATTTGTCCAAGTTAAATCGCTATCGCAAGCGTCCGTTGCTATTGCGCCACCGTTATTTGCTAACCAATCGATTAAGATATTTGGATTAGCTAAATGTTCGCTACACTCAATCGTTACATCTGAAGGTTGGCTAGAGATTTCAGGAGCAATATCATCAATAATAGAGAAGATGCCTGTAGTAGAAGTGGCATTGTCACATTCATCAGTCGCTGTAAAGACGACAGTGATAGTTCCGGTTGCGCCACAATTTCCTTCAAAGTTATTTGCGTTGTAATCATTTGACCAAGTCACAGAGCTACAATCGTCGCTTGCCGTTGCGTTTCCATTTGCTGCCAACCATGCTTGGAATTGGGCTTCCGCGCTTTCATCACATGCAATCGTTTCGTTAGTAGCTGGCGCATCTAATGTAGGAGCTTGTGTATCAATGATAATAAAGTTGCCCGTTGTAGAGCTTGTATTTCCGCAGTCATCCGTAGCTGAAAATTGAACCGTAATTACTGCGGTTGCACCACAATCATCTGTTTGGTTCAAGATGGAGGAAGTCCAAGTCAAGTCGTCGTCGCAAGCATCAATTGCTTGTGCTCCGGCATTATTGTTTAACCATGCTTGTAAGTCTGCTTCATTTCCTTCGCCATCACATTCTATGGTCATATCAGATGCCATAGTGATGATTTCTGGAGCAATATCATCTGTAATAGTGAAGCTTGCTGTTGTTTCAGAAGTATTGCCACATTCGTCTGTTGCTGTGAAGGTAATCGTAGTAGTACCTGTTTGTCCACATTCGTCAGAGAAGGTTTGCGTGTTGGCATTATTTGACCAAGTGAAGTCGCCACAAATTTCGGTTGCTCCGGCATTGCCGTTGGCTGCTAACCAAGCTTCGTATTCAGCTTGTGCACCGTCCGTACAATTTACGGTTGCGTCACTTGCAGGAATGCTAATATCTGGTCCCGTTTCGTCAATGATACGGAAAGTAGCGGTTGTACTGCTGCTATTGTTACAGTCATCGGTTACGGTAAATGTTACCGTAGCTTCGCCCGTTTCTCCACAATCATTTGATAAGCCAGTGAAATCATTAGTCCAAGTCAAGTTAGTAGTACAAGCATCTGTTGCGATTGCACCAGCATTGCTGTCTAACCAGTTTTGTAATTGATTTCCATTAGAAGCAGGGAAACAATCGACTTCCATATCAGCAGCGATGGTAGTGATTAGAGGAGCAGTATTGTCCTCTACTGTGAAAGTTGCTGCTTCGGTTAGGGTATTGCCACAATCATCCGTTGCGGTGAAGTTGACAGTTATGCTACCTGCGAATCCACAAGTTGTTTGGAAGTTGCCCGGTAAGTAATCATTAGTGATTGTTACGGTGCTGCAATCATCGTCGGCAGTTGCGCTAGCGTTGTTTGCAATCCAAGCATTAATCAATTCTTCTATTGTACCTGCATTACATTCAAGGTTTTGGCTTTGAGGCAAATTAGTGAATGTTGGTGCTTGTGTATCAATGATGATGAAATTACCTGTAGTGTTGCTGCTATTGCCGCAGTCGTCCGTTACCGTAAATTGTACCGTCACTACGCCCGTAGCGCCACAGTCATCACTTTGGTTAAGAATTTGATTCGACCATGTTAAGTCGCTATCGCAAGCGTCGTTTGCTGTTGCGCCCCCATTGGTTGCTAACCATGCTTGGTAAGCTGCGTCATTGCCTTGTCCGTCACATTCTACGGTCATATCACTTGCTTGTGCAGTAATTTCTGGTGCAATAGTATCGCTAATAGTGAAGCTTGCTGTTGTTTCAGAAGCATTACCACACTCATCGGTTGCGGTAAATGTAATCACAATAGTTCCAGTTGCGCCACAATCATCGGAGAAGGTTTGCGTGTCTGCATTATTTGACCAAGTGAAGTCCCCACAAATTTCGGTTGCGCCAGCGCCAGCGTTGTTGGCTAACCAAGCTTGATAAGCAGCATCAGCATTTTCATCACAATTAACAGCAGCGTCTTGTGCTGGGATGCTAATGTCTGGTCCGTTCGTGTCTTCAATCGTGAATGTACCTGTTGCGTTAGTGCTATTGCCACAATCGTCCGTTACGGTAAATGTAATGGTGATGGTTCCAGTAGCACCACATTCGTCAGAGAATGACTGTTGGTCTGCATCATTTGTCCAAACTAGGTTGGTTGTACAGGCATCGGTTGCGGTTGCATTACCGTTTGCAGCTAACCAGTTTTGGAAGTTTTGTTCATTTCCAGTAGGGAAACATTCGTCCACTTCATTACTTGGTTGAATAGTAATTTCAGGAGCAGTAGTATCTAATACAATGAATGCAGCAGAGGTTGTCGTGGTATTGCCACAATCATCAGTAGCTGTAAAATTGACTACTACAGAACCTGCAAAACCACAATCTACCTGGAATATACCTGGTTGGTAATCATTAGTAATGCTTACGTTGCCACAATCATCGCTTGCCGTTGCGCCTGCATTGTTGGCTACCCAAGCTTCCAATTGCTGCGTTATATTGCTTGCATCACACTCAATGGTTGTGTCTGCTGGTGCAGCTACAAATTCTGGTGCGACATTATCTTCAATGATGAAACTCGCCGTCGTTGTAGTGCTATTCAAACAATCATCCGTCACCGTGAAGGTTACATTGATAGTAGAAGTTGCGCCACAATCGTCGGTTTGATTGTCAATTGCATAAGTCCAAGTCAATTCGCTATCGCAAGCGTCTGTTGCTGTTGCGCCACCGTTATTCTCTAACCATGCTTGTAATGCGGCTTCGTTACCGTCGCCATCACATTCTGCTGTTGCATTTGCTGCTGGTGTGTCGATAATTGGAGCAACTCCATCTGTAATAGTGAAGGTTGCAGTGGAGTTAGAAGCATTTCCACATTCGTCCGTTGCCGTGAAAGTGATTTCAATGCTGCCCGTTGTGCCACAAGCATCGGTGAAGTTTTGCGTGTCTGCATTATTTGACCAAGTGAAGTCCCCACAAATTTCAGTTGCGCCTGCGCCAGCGTTGTTGGCTAACCAAGCTTGATAAGCAGCATCAGCATTTTCATCACAATTAACAGCAGCGTCTTGTGCTGGGATGCTAATGTCTGGGGCACTAGTATCTTCAATAGTGAAGGTGCCTGTTGCGCTAGTGCTATTGCCACAATCGTCGGTTACGGTGAAGGTAATGGTGATAGTTCCAGTAGCACCACATTCGTCAGAGAATGACTGTTGGTCTGCATCATTTGTCCAAGTCAAAGCAGTTGTACAGGCATCGGTTGCGGTTGCATTACCGTTTGCAGCTAACCAATTTTGGAAGTTTTGCTCATTCCCCCCAATGAAGCATTCATCCACTTCATTTGTTGGCTGAATATTGATGGTAGGAGCAGTAGTATCTTCTACGGTAAAGGTCGCTGGCAAAGTGGTTGTGTTGCCACAATCGTCTGTTGCCGTAAAGTTTACAGTGATAGAACCAGCAAAGCCGCATGCTGTACCGAATGTACCCGGTTGGTAATCGTTGGTGATGGTTACATCGCTACAATCGTCGCTTGCTTGTGCCCCTGCATTTCCATTCACCCAAGTATTTAATAATTCATCAACTGTTGTTGCCTCACATTCTATCGTTTGGCTTTGTGGCTCAATCGTGAATGTTGGTGCATCATTATCTTCAATATTGAAGCTTGCAGTTGTCGTTGTTGTATTTAAGCAGTCATCAGTAGCCGTAAAAGTCACTGTGATGCTGCCTGTTGCGCCACAATCGTCAGAAGTATTGCTTGCGTCATAGTCATTTGACCAAACTAGTCCACCACAAACATCGCTTGCAGTTGCGCCGCCATTGTTATTCAACCAATCGGTCAAATCGCCAATGTTACCGTTGCCATCACAAGCTACCGTTAATGGCATTGCTTCTGTATCAATTGTTGGAGCTACGGTGTCTTCAATGATGAAGTCAGCCGTTGTATCTGTCGTATTACCACAGGCATCTGTAGCCGTAAAGCGAACGGTAATCGTTGTGGTTGCGCCACAATCGTCGCTTTGGTTCATGATGCCATTCGTCCAAGTGATGTTATCATTACATGCATCGATAGCATTTGCGCCAGCATTGTTTGCTAGCCATGCTTGGAATTGCGCTTCATTGCCTTCACCGTCACATTCAACGGTCATTGGCGAAGCTTGCACATCAATTACAGGGTCAGTTGTATCAATGATAGTGAAGGTTGCAGTTGTTGTAGAAGTATTACCACAATCATCGTTTGCACTAAATGTAATGGTAATTGCACCTGTTTCACCACATGCATCAGAGAATGTTTGTCCGTTTGCGTCATTCAACCAAACGAAATCACCACATAACTCCGTTGCTCCGGCATTACCGTTATTTGCTAACCAATTTTGGTAAGCTTGTTGTGCGCCATCATTACACTCTACCGTTACATCAGCCGCTGGTATGCTGATGTCTGGTGCAGTCGTGTCAATGATAGTGAAGGTAGCTGTAGTGCTTGCACTGTTACCACAATCATCCGTTACGGTGAAGCTTACTGTTGCGCTTCCTGTTTCACCACAGTCGTCTGATAAAGCTGTAAAGTCATTTGTCCAAACGAGGTCAGTCGTACAAGCGTCAGTAGCTGTTGCGCCACCGTTGCTGTCCAACCATGCTTGTAGTGCATTTGCATTACTTGCAGGGAAGCACTCTTCTGTTTGGTCTTCTGCTTGTGTCGTGAATGTTGGTGCAGTATTGTCTTCAATAGTGAAGGTAGCTGATAAAGTTGTTGCATTGCCACAATCATCCGTCGCCGTAAAGTTCACTACAATATCACCTGCAAAACCACAGTCTACATCATAATTACCTTGGAGGTAATCATTTGACCAAAGGACATCGCTACAAGCGTCGGTTGCTACGGCATTGCCGTTATTATTAATCCAAACTTCGATTAAATCTGTATAATTCGCTGCATCACATTCTGCGGTCTGGTCTTCAGGTGCCGTAGTGAATTCTGGTGCAGTAGTATCTTCGATAATGAAGCTAGCAGTGGTTGAGCTTTCATTTCCACAATCATCGGTCAATGTAAATTGAACAGTAATGGTAGAAGTTGCGCCACAATCATCCGACTGGTTTAAAATGGTATTTGACCATTCTGGTGCATCATCACAAGCATCGCTGCCTGTTGCGCCCCCATTATTTGCTAACCATGCTGCAAGTGCTGCTTGGTTACCTTCGCCATCACATTGTACCGTTTCGTTAGCTGCCGGTGTGTCAATAATTGGAGCAACTTCATCTGTAATCGTGAAGCTGGCAGTTGTTGTTGAGGTATTATCACAATCATCCGTTGCGGTGAAAGTTACTTCGTAGAAGCCGGTTCCGCCACAAGCTGGCACTAAGTTGTTTGCATCGAAGTTATTCGTCCAAACGACATCGCCACCACAAACATCGCTGGCTACTGCGCCCCCGTTGTTCGCTAACCATGCGTCTAATGCTGTTTGCGCATCATCATTACACGTTACACTTGCATTTTCTGCTGGTGTGTCAATAGTTGGGTCAGTCGTATCTTCAATGGTAAAGTTAGCCGTGGTCATGTTTGCATTTCCACAATCGTCTGTTACCGTAAATTGAACAGTAATGGTAGAAGTTGCGCCACAATCATCCGACTGGTTTAAGATGGTATTTGTCCAAGTCAATTCGCTATCACAAGCGTCGGTAGCAATGGCATTTCCATTAGCTGCTAACCATGCTTGGAGTTCTAGGTCATTGCCGGCGCCATTACATTCTACTGTTTGGTCAGCTGCTGGCGTGTCAATACTTGGTGCAGTATTGTCTTCGATAGTAAAGGTTGCAGTTGTTGAGCTTGCATTGTCACACTCATCAGTAGCCGTGAAAGTTACTGTGATTGCGCCTGTCACACCACATTCGTCAGAGAATTGAGTACCACCTGTTTCAAAGTCATTGGTCCAAGTCACATTGCCACAAATATCGCTGGCTTGTGCGCCACCGTTTGCTGCAATCCATGCTTCAAATGCTGCGGTATTACCGTCACCATCACATTGTGCTGTTGCATCTTCTGCTGGCACATCAATAGTTGGGTCAGTCGTATCTTCAATGGTATAAGTCGCGTCGAATGAACTTACATTATCACAATCATCCGTTGCAGTGAAGGTTACCGTAATGCTACCTGTATCGCCACAATCGCCACCAAATGGGCTACCATTTGCTGGATCAAAGTTGGCTGACCAAGTTGTTTCACCACATGCGTCATCAACGGTTACACCTGCTTGATTATTCAACCAAGCCAAGAAGTCGTTATAATTCACAGATGGGTCACACTCAATAACGGGGTTAGTTGGTGTGCCTGTGAATATTGGATTTGTTGTATCTTCAATAATGAAGTCAGCGTCCGTTGTTGCCGTTAAGCCACAATCATCAGTTGCTGTAAAACGAACCGTAATAATGGTTGTTTCGCCACAATCATCAGTTTGGCTGATGATTTCATTAGTCCAAGTTACATTGCTACAAATATCGCTGGCAACTGCGCCACCGTTATTTGCTACCCATGCTGCATAAGCTGCATCATTGCCCTCGCCGTCACACTCTACTGTTTCGTTAGCAGCTTGGGTGTCAATAGTTGGAGCAGTAGTATCTTCGATAGTAAATGTTGCATCGAAAGAAATGCTATTGCCACAATCGTCTGTTGCAGTGAAGGAAACAGTTACGTCACCTGTCATGCCACATTCGTCGCTTAGCCCTGGCAATTGGTCAAAGTTGTTGGTAATCGTTACGTCACCACAAATGTCCGTTGCCGTTGCGCCCGCTTGGCTATCTAACCATGCTTGCAATTGCGCTATATTGCCTTCTCCATCACATTGAACCGTTTCGTCAGCAGGCTCGATTGTCCATACTGGGTCAATTTCGTCTTGAATAGTGAAGCTTGCAGTTGTTTCGCTGCTATTGCCACAAACATCCGTTACGGTGAATGTTACCGTAATCACATCATTTGCACCACAACCGCCTGTTTGATTGTCGATTACATAAGTCCAAGTGATTGGGCTACAGTTATCAGTAGCCGTTGCGCCGCCGTTGTTGTCCAACCATTGCTGTAATGCTGCGTCGTTGCCTTCGCCATCACACTCTACGGTCATATCTTGTGCACCTTGTCCGTCAATAGTTGGTGACGTTGTATCAATAATCGTAATGACTTGTGTCGCTGTTGTTTGGTTTTCACAAATATCTGTCGCTGTCCAAGTACGCGTAATTGTATAAGAGTAATTGCCACAATTTTGTGGGTCATTTACTTGTGTTGTTTCTTCTACTAATACCAAGTCGATATTATTCGGGTCGCTTTCGTCGTCCACCATAATCTCTGTGAAGAGTGCTGCTGGAGCAGGAATTGGATCAGAACAATCTAAAGTTAAATCGTTTGGTACGCCTGTAATCGTTGGTGGAATTTGGTCACAAACGAAATCAATTGGCTCGATGTCATGGTCATCTTCGTCATTGGCGTTGTCATCAATTTCATTATCCACTACATCGTCATTGCCATTTGTATCGTCTGGTGTGCTGTCAATATCGTCAGCTGGTGCGCCTGATTGGTCATCGCCGCCAGTGATTTCAGCACCATTTTCATAAACGCCTGCAATTACATCTGGAGCGATATGAACGATGAGAGAAATAGTCGCCTCGCCGCCTGCTGCAATTGGGCCAGCAATGGTATTGGTAATGCTATTGCCATTTTCTACCCAAGCATTCGTATCATTATCACTTAATGTGAAGAATTCTGGCAAGTAGTCAATTACATCTACATTAGTTGCTGTAACTGTACCTTGATTGAAAATAGTAATGACAAACTCAACGTCTGTATCTGCTGGATAAACGTCTAATTGAGTTACGATTTCTTTGCGTAATGCAAGGTCATATGTTTCAACGGTGAATGTTTCGGGGTCACTGTCGTCCTCATCAGTTGGGTCGTTCAATGCATCGTCCACTACACCGTCTTCATTGTTCGGGTCATTATCATCCGTACTGTCAATGTCGTCGGCTTCATTGCCAAACTCATCGTCAGCATCACTGATTTCACTTAAATTCGTTAAGTCGCCAGTAATACCTTCATTTACAGTTAATGTAATTTGAACTTGTACACTTTGACCAACACCTAAACTTAATGGTGCACCAGGTCCTGTGTAAACTGCTTGGTCGCCTGTTTGTGCCCAATTAGGGTCATTTAAGGTCAATCCAGCAGGAATATAATCGGTTATTTCAATATTAGTAGCCGTTACCGTTCCTTGGTTTTCAACATAAATATTGAACACCACATCACGGTTTTGTAAGATTGGCATTTGCGTCAAATCCGTATTCAACTGCTTGATTAATGCTAAATCAAATGTTTCTACTGTAATTAAAGCCGGGTCAGCGTCGTCTTCATCTTCTCCTAAACGACCGTTGCCTTCTAAGTTGTTGTCGTCTGCTGTACCAACTTCACCGCCTGCGTCATTACCTACGATATTATCTGGTTCACTATCGAAATCTTCGATTGGCGCGCCAAATTCGTCTTTCACGTCACTAATTTCCGCACGGTTGATTAATTCGCCTGTTACGCCTTCGTCAATAGTGAAGGTAATAGGAATCATCATTGGCGCAGCACCAACAGCCAAGTCGAATGGCGTGTTGTAAGATGCCGTACCGTTGCCATTATCTGTCCAACCATTACCAGCAACTAAAGTCAAGCCTTGTGGAATATAATCTACTAATTCAATATCAGTTGCCAAGAGTTCGCCTTGGTTTACCACTTGAATATTGAAGGCAACTACACGGTTTTGCAATAGTGGTAATTCACTACTTGATGGGTCGTAGAATTTAACTAAAGCCAAATCAAAACGCAACACATCAATGGTCTCAATATCGTGGTCGTCTTCGTCGCTATTTTCATTATTGATAGCATTATCTTCTCCTAATGTATCGTTGCCATTGTTGGTATCTGGTGTGCTGTCAATATCGTCGGCATCGTCGCCGTTGATATCGTTTGCGTCTGCTACTTCTGCATAGTTTTCAGTCATGCCTTCATAACCAATATCGGTCGTGAAAGTGATTTGAACAGTAGTATTTGCGCCAGCAGCTAAGTCTAATAAAGTGTTGTAGGTCGCGATGCCTGTATTTGCATCATAAGACCAAGCATTATTAGGCACTAAAGTTAAGCCTGTTGGCACATAGTCCACCAACTGAATTTGCGTTGCAGGAACAGTACCTTGGTTGAATACTTCTAAGTCGAAGATAACCGTACGACCGCTAGTAATTGGCATTTGCGTGCCAGCATTCAATGTTTTGCGTAAAGCAATATCGAATGTTTCTACGTTAATCGGTGCGTCGTCAATATCGTCTTCATCCTCTGGGTCATTATCCGGGTTCGTATCTGGGTCACTATCAATGTCGTCTGCATCTTCGCCATTTTCATCATCTGCATCACTTACTTCTGCGAAGTTGGTGATTTCACCTGTTACGCCAGCATTCACGCGGAATGTTACTGAAATCGTAGTTGAAGTACCAGATGTTAGGCTTAATAAATTATTATAAGTTGCCGCTCCAGTATTCGCATCATAAGACCAAGTTGGGTCTTCTAAAGTTAATTCTGCTGGCACATAATCTGTAATTTGAATATTTGTAGCATCAACAGTACCTTGGTTTTCTACCAAGATATCGAAAGTTACTAAACGGTTTTGAAGGATAGGATTAGCACTTTCACCCGCATTGAATGATTTCGTCAAAGCAATATCAAATACCTCTACGGTAATAGTTTCGATATCTGCATCATCTTCGTCATTCGGGTCTTCGGTTGCATTGTCCACAGTACCGTCTTCGTTGCCTTGTGTATCATCATCTGTACTATCGATGTCGTCCACAGGGTCGCCGTCTTCGTCGAGTGCTTCGCTAATTTCTGCTTCGTTGGTGATGTCACCTGAGAACCCATCATTTACCGTGAAGGTAATTTGAATAGTTTCAGTACCTGTTGGTCCGAGTGTGATTGGTGTGTTGTACACGGCATTGCCATTTACCATAGTCCAATCTGTATCCGCTAAGGTCAAACCTGCTGGCACATAATCAGTGATTTCTACGCCAGTTGCAGCAATAGAACCAACATTAGCTACGGTGATGTCGAAGGTAACTTCGCGGTTTTGTAAGATAGGGAATTGAGTTTCTGTTTGATTTAGTGTTTTCACTAAATTCAAATCAAAGGTTTCCACAAAAATATCTTCTGGATCCGCATCATCTTCGTCTTCACCTTGACGACCGTTGCCTTCTGCAAAGTTATCATCTGCACTATTCACCACGCCACCTGGGTCGTTAGTTGGGTTGGTATCTGGCTCACTATCAATATCCACTGCATCTGCACCGAACTCGTCTTGTGCATCGCTAATTTCTGCTCGGTTTACGATGTCGCCCGTTACGCCCGTATCAATACGGAAGGTAATAGGTACAATCACTTGACCACCAACCGGAATATTCGGAATTGGATTATTAAAAGTAGCTATACCGCCACTCATAGTCCAATCCGTATCTTCTAAAGTCAAACCTGCTGGCACATAGTCCACCAGTTCCACTAAAGTTGCTGCTACTTCGCCTTGGTTCGCTACCGTGATGTCGAAAGTCACCAAACGGTTTTGAACAATCGGCAATTCAGTTTCAAGCGTATTGAGTGTTTTAATTAATGCTAAATCAAAACGCAATACGTCAATGATTTGAATATCATGGTCGTCTTGGTCGCCATTTTCATTATCAATCGCATCGTCTTCTAAAGTATCGTTGCCATTGTTGGTATCTGTTTGACTATCAATATCGTCGGCTGGTTGGCCGAATTCATCTGCATCTTCGCTAATTTCCGCGAAGTTTTGCGTCATGCCTTCATAGCCAACGGAGATGTCAAAAGTAATGCTAATCGTTTCGCTGTTATTTGGCGCGATAGACAATAAATTATTATAAGTCGCAATGCCAGTATTGGCATCGTATGACCAGTTAGCATCTGCTACTACTAAACCATTTGGCACATAATCCACTACTTGAATTTCAGTAGCAGTAATTGTTCCTTGGTTGAATACTTCAATATCAAAAATGGCTTGACGACCATTGATAATTGGCATTTGCGTAGCTGGGTTTAATGTTTTGCGTAAAGCAAGGTCAAAGGTCTCGATGAAAATATCTTCTGGGTCAGCGTCGTCTTCATCTTCGCCTAATTTACCATTGCCCTCTGCAAAGTTATCATCTGCACTATTCACTACGCCGCCTGGGTCGTTGCCTTCTACATCATCTGGCGTACTGTCGAAATCTTCTGCATCAGCACCGAATTGGTCATCTGCGTCAGAAATTTCCGCACGGTTCACGACATCACCTGTTACGCCAGTATTGACGCGGAAAGTGATTGGAATAGTGGTTGATTGTCCAGCCGCTAAGCTAAATGGATTATTCAAGGCAGCTATTCCAGTATTCGTATCGTATGTCCAATCCGTATCTTCCAAAGTCAATTGAGAGGGGACATAGTCCGCCAAATTGATGTTTGTTGCATCTACAGAACCTTGATTAGCGACCATGATATCGAAGGTCACTAAACGGTTTTGGATAAGTGGCAATTGGTTGTCGCCCGGATTAAATGTTTTGATTAATGCTAAGTCAAAACGGTCCACTAAGATTTCTTCGATGTCGTGGTCATCTTCGTCGCCGTTTTCATTATTAAGGGCATTATCATCTAAGGTATCATTGCCGTTATTTTGGTCAGTATTGCTGTCAATATCGTCTGCAGGTTCACCGAACTCATCTAAGTCTGCGCTAATTTCAGCGAAGTTTACTAAAGTACCTTCGGTAAATGCGTCCACGGTAAAAGTGATTTGAACCGTCATATTATCACTTGGATCAAGAGCTAATAGTTGGTTATATACTGCATTTGCGCCTTGCATTGACCAGCCATTGCCTTGTACTAAAGTCAAGCCTGTTGGTACATAATCGGTCAATTCGATGCCCGTTGCGCCAACGGTACCTTGATTTTCAACATAAATATCAAAAGTCACGGTACGACCTGCAATAATTGGCATTTGCGTACTTGCGTTTAATGTTTTGCGTAAAGCCAAATCATACGTTTCGATGAAAATATCTTCTGGGTCGGCATCATCTTCGTCTTCGCCTTGCTTACCATTGCCTTGTGTGAAATCATCGTCAGCCGTATTGACTACACCGCCTGGGTCGTTGCCTTCTACGTCGTCTGGCGTGCTGTCGAAATCTTCTACTTCTGCACCAAATTGGTCTTTAGCATCGCTGATTTCAGCGCGGTTCACAACGGTACCCGTCACGCCAGTATTGACCCGGAAGGTGATTTGAACGACGTTATTTTGACCGACAGCAAGGTCAAATGTGTTATTTAGAGTTGCAATACCAGTATTGGTATCATATGTCCAGTCATTGTCTTCCAGGGTTAATTCTGCTGGCACATAATCCACTAATTGGATTTGTGTTGCATCAATAGAACCTTGATTTACGACAGTAATATCAAAAGTAACTAAACGGTTTTGTAAAAGTGGCGATTGATTAGCGTTTGCACTAAATGTTTTCACTAATGCTAAATCAAAGCGTTCCACTACAATTTCTTCGATGTCATGGTCGTCTTGGTCGTTTCCGCCATTATTCAACTCATTATCCACAAGCGTATCGTTGCTATTGTCTTGGTCAGTAGAGCTGTCAATATCGTCAGCAGATGCGCCAAATTCATCCGCATCATCACTGATTTCGGCGAAGTTGGCTAAAGTGCCTTCGGTATATTCATCAACAGTAAAGGTGATTTGTACCGTTTCGTTTTGACCAATGCCAAGGTTTAAAGCTTGGTCGTAAACGGCATTGCCGCCCACCATTGTCCAACCATTGCTCGGCACTAAAGTCAAGCCTGCTGGCACATAGTCGGTTAATTCAATACCTGTCGCATTTACCGTACCTTGATTTTCAACATAGATGTCAAAAATAACAGTACGCCCAACTACGATAGGCATTTGCGTTTGGTTATTTAATGTTTTGCGAAGAGCCAAGTCGAAGGTTTCAATCAATACATCCTCTGGATCCGCATCATCTTCGTCTTCGCCTTGTTTACCGTTTCCTTCTGTGAAATTATCATCCGCAGAATTGACTACACCGCCTGGGTCATTGCCTTCTACATCATCTGGCGTACTATCGAAATCAATGGCATCTGCACCGAATTGGTCATCTGCATCAGCGATTTCTGCGCGGTTAATGACGGTTCCAGTTACGCCTTCATTTACGGTGAATGTAATTGGAACAACCATATTTGCACCAACTGCTAAGCTGAACGGATTGTTCAAAGTAGCGATACCAGTAATTGGATTATAAGTCCAATCATTGTCATTCAAGGTAAACTCAGCAGGCACATAGTCCGCTAAGTTAATGTTGCTTGCAGCAACTGAACCTTGGTTCACCACGGTAATATCAAAGGTAATATCGCGGTTTTGTAAAAGCGGCAATTGGTTCGCCGCCGGATTGAATACTTTGGTCAATGCCAAATCAAAACGATCCACTAAGATTTGCTCGATATCGTGGTCATCTTGGTCGCCATTTTCATTATTGATAGCATTATCTTCTAAAGTGTCGTTGCCATTGTTGTCGTCTGGCGTGCTGTCAATATCATCGACTTGCGCACCAAATTCGTCCAAAGCATCGCTAATTTCTGCGAAGTTGGCTATTGTACCTTCGGTAAATGCATCTACTGTAAAGCTGATTTCTACCGTTTGGTTTTGATTTGGAGAAAGGCTTAATAATTGGTCATAAACGGCATTTGCGCCTTGCATAGTCCAGCCATTACCTGCTACTAAGGTCAAGCCTGCTGGCACATAGTCTGTGAGTTCAATACCCGTCGCGCCAATCGTTCCTTGATTTTCAACATAGATGTCAAAAGTGACGGTACGACCAACTAAAATTGGCATTTGAGTAGAGTTATTCAATGTTTTGCGTAAAGCAATATCAAATGTTTCTACGAAAATATCTTCTGGGTCAGCGTCATCTTCATCTTCGCCATTGCGACCATCGCCTTCTGCAAAGTTGTCGTCAGCAGAATTGACTTCGCCGCCATTATCATTGGCTACATCCGTATCCGGCTCACTATCTAAGTCGATAGCAGGTGCGCCAAATTCGTCATTTGCTGCGCTGATTTCAGAGCGATTAATGACTTGTCCAGTCACGCCTGTATTGATACGGAAGGTAATAGGAATGCTTGTTTGTTCGCCAACTGCTAAGCTAATCGGCGTATTTAAAGTAGCTAAAGTGCCACCTACATTTGCTGTCCAATCATTGTCTTCCAAGGTCAATTCAGCAGGAATATAATCAACGATTTCGATGCCTGTTGCATCTACCTCACCTTGATTAATTACTTGAACTTGGAAGGTTACCAAGCGATTTTGAACGATTGGTAATTGATTTTCGTTCGGGTCGAATAATTTGATTAAAGCCAAATCAAAACGCAAGACATCAATGATTTCAATGTCATGGTCATCTTGATCGCCATTTTCATTATCGATAGCGTCGTTTTCGACCGTATCGTTACCATTATTGGTATCTGGCGTACTATCAATATCATCGACTTGCGCGCCAGTTTCATCTTTTGCATCACTAATTTCCGCGAAGTTTTGCGTCATGCCTTCATAGCCAACCGTGATATCAAAAGTGATAGAAACCGTAGTGCTTTCGCCGGCTTGTACATCTAATAAGGTGTTATAAGAAGCAATGCCGCCGAAGAATGTCCATGCATTATCTGCTAAGACTAAACCGTTTGGCACATAATCGACGATTTGAATTTCCGTCGCATCCACCGTACCTTGGTTGAATACTTCGATGTCGAAAGTGACTTGACGACCGTTGATGATTGGTAATTGCGTACTTGAATTTAAGGTTTTGCGCAAAGCCAAATCAAAGGTTTCGACTAAGATTTCTGCTGGGTCAGCGTCGTCTTCGTCTTCGCCTTGTTTACCATTACCGTCGGTATTGTTGTCGTCAGCTGTGCCGACTACACCGCCTGGGTCGTTGGTCGGTTCATTATCTGGCGTACTGTCAAAATCTTCGATGTCTGCGCCAAATTGGTCGTCGGCATCACTGATTTCGGTGCGGTTGACGAGTGTACCTGTCACGCCCGTATTTACACGGAAAGTGATTGGTATCATCGTATTTTGGCCCGCCGCCAAATTGAAAGGTGTATTATAAGTCGCTTGACCTGCTGCAAATGTCCAAGTTGGGTCTTCCAAAGTCAAACCTGCTGGCACATAGTCCACTAAGTTGATATTGGTAGCATCCACCGAACCTTGGTTCACTACTTGAATATTGAAGGTTACTAAGCGATTTTGGATAATTGGTTGTTGCGTACTTGCCGCATCATATAATTTAACCAATGCCAAATCGAAACGCTCCACGAGGATTTCCTCAATATCGTGGTCGTCTTCATCATTCGGGTCATTGAATTGATTATCGACTAATGGATCGTTGCCATTATTTTGGTCAGGCGTGCTGTCAATATCATCCACAGGGTTGCCATCTTCGTCGCGGGCATCACTGATTTCCGCGTAGTTTTGAAGTGTACCTTCAGTAAATGCATCAACGGTAAAGCTGATAGGAATGATCGAATTTTCACCTGCATTGAGGTTGATTAATTGGTCGTAAACCGCAACGCCGCCTTGCATCGACCAGCCATTACCTGGCACTAAAGTCAAGCCTGCTGGCACATAGTCGGTAATTTCGATAGCGGTTGCAGTAACGGTACCTTGATTACGTACTTCAATATCGAAGAATACTTGACGACCAGCAACGATTGGCATTTGTGTGCCGTTGTTGAAGCGTTTTACTAAAGCCAAGTCAAACACTTCTACGGTAATATCTTCCGGGTCAGCATCATCTTCGTCTTCGCCATTGCGACCATTACCTTCTACGAAGTTATCATCCGCGGTATTCACTTCCCCGCCTGGGTCATTATTCGGATCCATATCTGGCTCACTATCAAAGTCGATAGCAGGTGCGCCTTCGCTGTCATTTGCTGCTTTGATTTCTGCGCGATTTACCAATGTTCCTGACACGCCCGTGTCAATACGGAAGGTAATAGGAATGCTGGTATTTGCGCCTACGGCTAATGAAATTGGGTTGTTCAATGTCGCCATTGTACCCGCATTATTAGCCGTCCAAGTAGCGTCTTCTAAGGTCAAACCAGTAGGAATATAATCCACGATTTCAACACCTGTTGCAGCTACTTCGCCTTGGTTGGCTACTTGAATTTGGAAAGTGACCAAACGGTTTTGCACGATTGGGCTTTCGCTAGAAGATGGGTCGAAAAATTTAGCTAAAGCCAAATCAAAACGCAAGACGTCAATGATTTCGATGTCGTGGTCGTCTTCGTCGCCATTTTCATTATTAATAGAGTCATTATCGACTGTATCATTACTATTATTGGTATCTGGCGTGCTGTCAATGTCTTGTGGATTGTCTCCAAATTCATCTTCGGCAGATGTGATTTCTGCAAAGTTTTGGGTCATTCCTTCGTAGCCAATAGTGATATCAAAAGTAATGGTAACGGTTTGATTTTCACCAGCTTGTATGTCTAAAGCATTGTTTAATGTTGCAGTTGAACCGTTTAAAGTCCAAGCGGCATCATTTAATACTAAACCATTTGGAACGTAATCAATGACTTCTACATTAAAGGCGTCAACTGTTCCTTGGTTAAATACTTCAATATCGAAGGTCACTTGACGGCCGTTGATAATTGGTGTTTGCGTGCCGCTATTTACGGTTTTACGCAAAGCGAGGTCGAATATTTCGACTATTACATCTTCTGGGTCGGCGTCGTCTTCGTCGCCATTTTCATTGAGGATAGTATCGTCGGTATTTCCGTTTACGACACCACCATTATCGTTATTTGGATTGTTATCTGGAGTGCTATCTATATCGCCCAAAGAAGTATTGAATGGGTCTTTTGCGTCGGTGATTTCGGCTACATTCACCAATGGCCCTTGCGTTACGGCATCTACACGAAGCGTGATTTCTACGCTGGTAGAAGCACCTGGTGCAAGAGGTCCAGCAATAGTAATTTCTGCTGCTGTTGGTGTAAGAGAAGTCCAATCGCTGTCATTTAAAGCAAGACCGGTTGGAATATAATCGGTAATTTTGATGTTGCTTGCTGCGATATCGCCTTGGTTCGTGATTTCGATAATGAAATCTACATTTTCACCTGGATAAACGCGTACATCTTCATCACTTGCTAATTTTTTGGTTAATGCTAAATCGAAATTCGGGTCTTCGATAGTTGCTTGACAAACGGTTTCACAACCTAGAGCATCACGTACCATAAAGGTATAAGTGCCTGCGCCTAAACCGCCGAAAACGTTACTGTTTTGATAAGCATTGGTGCCGATTTTGTATTCATAAGGTAATGTACCGCCTGTTGCAGTGATGGTTACTTCACCGTCTGTTGCACCTACGATGCTAACATCATAGCCGTTATAATTGCTGGTTATGGACGTGGTACAATCTAAGTTTGCGGTGATAGAAATCACTTGAGTACAAGTATTGCTATTGCCACAAGCATCGGTTGCAACCCAAGTACGAATGAGGTCATAATCACAACCACTTGGAGTGGTTTCGGAGAAAACAACGGTTAAATTATTATCACAATTATCAGAAAACTGTGCAGGGTCAATTGTTGGAAATGTGCCCGAAATAGATTGATTAGCAGGGCAATAATCAATAGAAGGAGCTGTATTATCTTCTACTTCGATGATTTGTGTTACTTGTGATGTATTTCCACATCCGTCATTCGCTTCATAAACCCGTGTAATTGTATATTCATAGAAAGAACAATCTTCGGGGTTGTTTCCTTTTGTGCTGATTTCGCTTGCTAAAGTAACAGCTACATTGTCGTCGCAATTGTCTGTAGCATTTGGTAAAACTGGCTCCGGAACAAGGTCTTCACAACTTAGGACTAAGTTGTTTGGCTGTGCTAAAGTTGGAGCTATTGCATCTACAAATGATACATTAACAATACCTTCCACACAGCAAATATTGCTAGAGTTGTTGGTTTCGCATACTTCATAGGTGAATTGGTCAGTACCACAGAAATTCAAAGATGGTGTATAAATAAAACTACCATTAGAATTGATGTTTACGACTCCATTTGAAGGCGCATTTTCTACTGTATATGAAAAGTTAGAATTTCCTAAAGTACCTGTAATGTTAGTACTAGGGCAACTATTAAAAGATAAAGGAGTTACATCAGCATCATCGACTACTTCTACTGTAAAATCAGAAATGCTTTCGCAGCCTTGACAGTCTGTTACTGTTACAGAGTAATTAGATGTTGTGTTTGGAGAAACGTTAATAGAAGCATCCGTAGCACCATTAGACCATGTATAACTGATATCATTTGTTGTTGTAGTGCTTTCACAACAACCACCAAAGATTTTAAAATCATCTAAATCCCACACTGAAGAGTATTCTCCATTACCAACTATGCAATAGGCACGCAATTCAAAAGTGAAAGTCGTTGCAACATTAACTTTAAAATCTGGGTTATTAGAGAAATCGAATTCTTCTAAAGTCCAGTCTTGTGTTGTGTTATTATTAAGGCTAGAATAAATAACTTGATTATCTTTTAATACACGTAGAGCATATTTAGTAGGATAGTTATTTGGTCCTGAATCTCCAGTAGTCCAATAATAAGTAGTAGGTGCTGTTTCATAGAAAGACAGCTTAGTTAATTGTCCTACATCATTAGGTAAAACAGTTACGGTAAAGTCTAGTGTTTGATTATCATTAGCCATATCATTATCAGAATAAGAACAGCCCGTCCATGGACCAACACACATGCCAACTCCACCATTATATCCTGGCGCACAAGAATGATGACCATCCTCTCTACTAATAATAGAAGCATTGATATCAATACAGCCACCGTTTGATTTGATACTAGGTATTAATTCCGTATAATCAAGGCCAGAATTATCAATGTAATTGCTGTAACAGTTTTCTAAATCCCATTCTACTAATTCCTGTGGGCTACTTACTTCACAAATTTCAATACATGAAGGCACATTAGAAACATCTGGTCGTAGTTGAACAGATTGTTCTTCACAGATAGCCACTTCGCAATTAGAAAGATATTCCCAGCCATTATTATCTATATTTGCTTGGCAAGAGGTAGCCAAAGAACTACTTGTTATTTCTAAATTATATAAACAATTGGGATAATTGTTATTGGAATTCGTATATTCTTCAAGAACAATATGTCCTGTTGCATTACTTACAGCGTATATTTTCGCATTATCTACACTTGGATAAATCGTTGTGCTTGCTCCTACATTAATAAGCCCCATATTAGAGACTTGATTACCAGCCCCCAGTTCTCTATAGTATAAAGTAACAGGAGTACAACTATTATTTGCTACTACTACTTGATTTCTGCTTAAGATACTAAAATTTTGATTACAATCATCTGTAACGGTGTAAGTTGCTTCAACAACGTTATCATTGATAAACCTTCTAAAAATCCATTCCACTCCTTCATTAGAACTAGTGTTCCAAGACTGTCCTGGTTCAAGTTGTGTATAAAATTGTTCTGCCCCGTTATTGTTACTATAAGCATTTAATGGCTCACATCCTGTATTTGTAAAAGTTACAGATTTTGAAGGGCAAGGATTAGTTTCAATGCATATTTTTTCAATAAACGGCTGCATCCAAGTCAAATTAGGAATATAAAATACCATTTGGTTAGCAATATCTCCTTGCACAGAAGGTACGTTATTTATAGCAGCTTGTGCGAAATCTCCTAAAGTGTCTTCTCCAGGGTTCGTAATATTCCATATTGCCGACTGTAAACCTTGAGAATATCCTCCATTACCCACATTGCAAAAAATCCAATTTAAGCGTTCTGCCTGTAATTCTGAATAGTTCGTACCTGATAGCCCTTCAACTCTAGTAAATATTAATGTACCAAAAGAATAGCTATTCGGAAGAGATGAAAGTTTATCTCCACAATAAGCTTCTATAGAAGAACCTATATTACAGTTTTCGTCAACATAAGCAATACAAACGGGCTTATATCCAGATAAGACATGAATCCATGTATTAGCTGTCAGGTTAGACCTATCGATGGTCACCGTTTCATTTTCACAATTCGTATAAAGAAATGTACCTGTACCACAGCTCATCTTTTCAGCAAACTGTTCATCGCAAGCATGCGGTAATAAATAACTTTGTGTATGAATAATAGACGAGCAATTGTCTGCCATTCGAGTTACAACGAATTTAGAATAATTACCAACTACCAAGTTAATGTCATTAATAACAATAGGGTTTTGAGTATAGCCATTCAACACATAATCCTGTAGACCATCTTCGCGCGTAAAAGAAACCGAATATGCAGAATTAATTAAGCTTAGGTCTTGCACATAAATGACCAACTGACCATTCGACCTGTCACACTTCGTCTCTGCTATCACTTCTACTTGAGTGATGATAGGTTTGACACATGCCTCCTCAGAATCTACAAAACGGACATTGGACGCATCCATTATCCGTTCGCTAACTTCTATTATAGAGTCTGTTTGTGTCATCACCCAATTAGCTTGTGCCGTTCTTATTTTCGACCAAAAGTTGCTTGGTTCTTCCGAACCCCCTCCCTCATTAAAGGACATGAAAAACAGAGCAGTGACCATCAAACCGATCATAGCTAAGCCTGTGAAGCCCGCCGAAATTGTTGAAGATACGTTACTACCATTGTTGGCAAAAGGTAAAAATTGTTGCATAATTTCATTGTTTTGATAAGCCCTTACGAAGACCCATCACTTGTCTAGTATTTGCTAGAATAATGTTTGCGCTATAAATCGCATACCTCTGGCTGTTTTGCAACTATCAATAGCTACAAAATGCAGTGGTATGATTTGTTCTGAATTAGAAAAAATCGGACGGGAAAAAACAAATAGGCCGTTTTTTCTAACGTCAAAAAAATACATGAAACGAAGATACTTTTAATGTAGAAGTACTAATTCTAATTAAAAAGGGAACTCGTTATTCAAGTATTCATTTTATTTACACTAAAAAAATAGCAGTAAAAATGTATTCGCGTAAATCGACTGGGGGATAGTCAATATCTGGGGGACAGAAAACGAATAACACTTTATTATTCTGTGGGGGAAATAGTTTATCTACGTGTAGTTAAGTAGCTAGTCTCAACAAATCGACAATTGAACAGTTTTTTGCTTGTCTAAAATCGCTTAAAAATAGCTTCATTACAGCTATGCAATGATTTTTAAACCCACTTAAACAAAAAAATATCTCAATGCCTCTGTATCTCAAAGGCTCAAAATGTAGCGCTTATTTAAGACTACCTAGTTTTAAATAATAACACAATCAGAGTTTTAATCTATTGATACTATTATTCTCATGGTATTTGTCTTTTCAAAAAAGCGGGTAGTAATTTTGGTTTGTAGATTATTGAACAACGATTTTTAATTTAACCATTGTTACTACTTAATACGTAGAATTCGAGATAATGTCACATATTGACTACCTATTCTACAGATAATTAATATTGTAAGACACTGTCAAACTTTAAAAAGTGTGACAAAAAAAATTTGCCTTAACCTATCTTAAGTTAGACCAAATCAAAAGGGAGGTAAGTTGAAATGCTTCATTTTACACTAAACGGAGTGTTTCTGCTCATTTAACTACACAAATATAAGATTTTGTCAAACATAAGAAAGCCTTTCCCCAAAAAATGTTACTACACCTATTTTGTGCTCATTCTGCCTGCATATCAACTTCTTCCTTACCAACTTCTATATCAGCACTTAACGCATATAAAATACTGTTGAATTAAAATAAAAAATATGTTGAAACCTTGTCACATTTCTATCATAATTCACCGAATTATAACTAAACCCATTTGTGACAGGGTCAAGTAGCTCACATCTCCTTATTTTAACCTATTGTTAATAGACATAATCATTGAAAAATAATCTTGTCAAAAATTTAATGTAAAATTCTTTTTGGTAATTTACCGGAATGCTCCCGTCAACTAAGGAACAATTGGATTGGAAGCCTGCTATTGTAATCAGTATTACATTCTATTATATTAACAAAACTAATACCAACTTTCATTATTGAATATATTGAGTTTTTTCCTTACAAAAAATAACAATAAGTCAACTTAAACTACTGAATATCAATTAAATACAAAAAAATGGTTTAATAAATAAATATACAAATCGTTTTTTTTGTACTTTTTTTCGTTATTTATATACTTTATCATTGCATTATCAAACAAAAAATTAACTTAGTAATCGAAATTAAATAAGCTTGAGTGTACTCCGAAAAGTCATTTAGACAGGATTATACTGGATTTTATAATTTTTTAATTCGCTAATAATCAGTGCTTTACAAATAAATTAATCCTATACAAGTCCGTTAATTCTGTTTAATTTTACTTTTCGGAGTACACTCAGCGTTACTTAAGTACGACCACATTAGGAATTTACAAAATAAAAACAATCTGTTATGACTACCGATAACATAAAATCATTCCTCAAGCAATACCCTCTTTTCAGTTGCTTATCTGATGCCGAATTTGATCGCTTAACGGAAATGTCAGAAATAAAAAAACGTCCGAAATTCAGTTTCATCTATCATGAAGATGAACCATCAGAAGATTTGTTCTTTTTATTGAAAGGTATCATAAAAACAGGTACGCATAGTGAAGACGGTAGAGAAGTCATCAAGTCTATTATGCATCCGCTAGCCATGTTTGGCGAATTGGGCTTGGTCGGCGAAACCTATAGAGGTGAATTTGCCCGCGCCATGAATGAAGATACTTTATTCTTAGCGATTTCTGTGGCTAACTTCCGCAGCTTAATGCGGTCTAATTATCAACTTAGCATGAAACTACTAAACCGAGTTGGTGACCGTTTGCGCAAAGCAGAAAATCGCTTAGAAGGTTTAATTTTTAAAGATGCTCGCCAACGCATCATTGACTTTTTGAAAGATACTGCCTTACAACAAGGTCGTAAAGTTGGTTTTGAAATGACTTTTAAACACTGCTTAACGCAACAAGATATTGCTAATATAACAGGCACTTCCCGTCAAACCGTTACTAGTGTACTCAACGAATTGAGAAAAGAAAACCTCATCTATTTCAATCGTCGAAATTTCTTAATCCGAAATTTTGATGCATTGACTTAAGAATTATTACAGTGAAACTCAATCCCATAGTATATTTGGGAAAAAATTAAAATTTGGTTTAAGAAAGCGCAATATGGTCACTCATAGTGCGCTTTTTTTGTCGGCTTTAAATGTATTTTCTCATTCATGCGTTAAATCTCTGTCAACTACTAAAGGAAAGTACCTATACTCCCCTATTTTATCTTATCTTTGCAGCACTATTAGAGAAAGACCCAGTTCATACAAAATCAGCAGTTATTAGTTGCTCTTTTTAGTGAATCTCAGCCCTTCAATGGTCTGCTTTTTCACCATCAACCATTTCTGCCTATACATTTAACAAACCACAAAGCTTTCTAATGAAGCAGTTATTATTTGCCAGCCTTTTTTTGATGGGAATTGCCATCTTCGCCACTTCTTGTGTAAAAGATGATTTTGATACGCCACCAACAGGCGGCTCAGACCCTGCAATTTCCGCCGACCAAATTATGTCAATTGCTGACCTTAAGGCAATGCATATCTTAGAAAATATTGAAGAAGTTGCTACACTCGACAACACCAAAGCCTACCTAAAAGGTACCGTCGTAGCCGATGACAAAAGTGGTAACTTCTACAAAAATTTTATTCTTCAAGACGAAACAGGCGGTATCGCTGTGCGTCTTAATCGTACTGACTTTTATAATTTTTATCCAATTGGACGCACGATTTACATTAAATTGAATGGCTTATATATGGGCGACTTTGCAGATGTCATACAGCTAGGTGGCTATGTTTATGAAGAAAATGGCTACGACGAATTAGGCGACATTGTGAATACACAAGCACATATCATCGAAGGAGAACGTGGAAATGACCTTGAGCCAGAAGTCGTGACGATTTCAGGCTTGAATACCAGTCATATTTCGACGCTTATTCAATTAGAAGACGTTGAGTTTGAAGAACTGGCGGCAGGAAAAACGTATGCAGACCCAATTGGTCAGACTTCGGTAAGTCGTCTTATACAAGACTGTAATGGTAATGAAATGGTCGTTCGTTCTAGCGGTTTTGCTGACTTTTCGGCTGAATTAACACCACTTGGAAATGGTACGATTACAGGTATTTATAGCGTCTTTGGAAACACCAAGCAATTAATTCTTCGTACTACTGCAGAAGTAGATATGGAAGGTACACTTTGCGACGGTAGTGGCGGAGGCGGTGGCAATATGGGCGGCGACCCTGTGGAAGAATTTTTTGAAGATTTTGAAGGCGAAGCCGATGACAGTAATTTATTCTTAGATGGTTGGTTCAATTTTGCGATACAAGGTACGCGCTTATGGCGTTCGAAAATAGATGATGATACAGGCAATACTTATGCCCAAGCGACGGCATTCCAAGACAACAACCCAAGCATGGAAACATGGCTCATCTCTCCGGGTATTATTTTGGATGGTTCGGAAAAATATTTGAGTTTCAAAACGGCACAAGCCTTCCACGTACATGATGGCTTGAGTGTTTGGATTTCTTTAGATTTTGATGGCGAAAATCCTATCGCAGCTACTTGGACGGAGATTCCAGCTACGCTTGCGACTAGCAACGACAGTTGGTTCAGCTTTGTGCCTTCTGGCGATATTGATTTGAGTTCCTACAATGGCATCGGTCATATTGGCTTCAAATATGAAGGCAATCCAAACGACGGCACTACCTCTTGGTTAGTAGATGATGTCCGTGTCGGTGGTCCAGTTATCGTTAATCCAACTGACCCTTTAGAGAGTTTAGATGAAGATTTTCAGGGTCTAAATGACCAACAAGATATAGCATTAACAGGCTGGTCAAATTTGGCGGTAGAAGGCTTACGTTTATGGCGTTCTCGCGAGTTTGAGGGCAATGTTTATGCACAAGCAACTGCATTTCAAGATGAAAGTCCTGAAATGGAAGCCTGGTTAATCACGCCAAGCCTTAACTTAGATGGCGGCAAGACTTTGACCTTCAAAAGCGCGCAAGCCTTTCACGTACACGACGGCTTATCCGTTTTGATTTCGACCGACTATGACGGTTCTAATCCGACGACGGCGACATGGACAGAATTGCCAGCTACTTTTGCCAACTCTACTACTCCGAATTATACCTTTGTTAATTCGGGTGACGTGGATTTGAGTGCTTATCAAGGCGTTGGCTACATTGGTTTCAAATACGAAGGCGATGGCAATAGTAATACCACTTCTTGGATTATTGATGATGTGACGATTGAGTAATCGACCAAACATTACCGCTAAAAACGCTGCTCTAACTCTTGTTAGAGCAGCGTTTTTTTTTGTTTATAGCTTGTCTAAAAATATTCTTAGGAACGCTGAGTGTACTCCAAAAAGTAAAATTAAACAAAACCGAAGGACTTATACATAATTATTTTATTTGTAAAATATTGATTATTATCGCATTAAAAAATTACAAAAATCCATTATAACCCTGTTAATCCTGTCTAAATGACTTTTCGGAGTACACTCATCGTACCTTAGTCTTAAATTTGCCAATTTTATGTAACCTATTTCTTCCTTAGACGTCTTCTTATTTTCCAACCAAAAATCAAATCAATATGAAAACAGTCACTTCCTTTTGTTTTACTTTTCTATTTGTATTCGCCTTTCTATTACCCATTTCCGCTCAAAAAGACGCGCCTTTCAGTTGGGATAAAACCATTTCAACGGCAGAATTACAAGAAGATTTTGAGATTTTGCGCCGCCATTTTGAACAGATACAGCCCGGCTTATACACCTATACTTCCAAAGTAAAATTGGATGCACAATGGGACGCTATCGCAGCGCAAATCGACCGCCCAATGACGGAGGCGGAGTTCTTCGTTTTAATCACGCCTATTCTGAAATCTATTGGCAATGGACATACCGGTATTGACCTCTCAGACAAAGGCAAGAATTATATACGTACCGACGCTAAAATATTTCCACTTACCGTTGTTTGGCTAGAAGATGCGCTCTATATTTCCAAAAATTTGTCCTCGAATAAAGACCTTCCCCGTGGCGCAAAAATCCTAAGTATTAATGGCGAAAATGCCCAAACCTTATTCAAAAAAATGCGCGGACATCTAACGCGTGATGGTTATAATTTAACTTCTCCTAATCGCAGTTTATATCGTCGTTTCAATCAATATTATCCACTATTTTATGGCTTTCCAGAAGCTTTTGAATTGGAAATAGAGTTGGCAGACGGCACGCGACAAAAAGTAAGCGTTCAAGCAGCAACTTATCCTACAATAATGCAGAATTTTAAAGCCCAATTTGGAAAATTCAAGCATTGGTATTTGGATAAAGAACCCGTATTATTGCTTGATATTGAAGGAGATATAGCGACGATGACCATACGGACATTTAGCATAAAAGTCATGAAACGCGTAAAGCAAGACTATCAAGATTTTTTCAAATCTTCCTTTGAAAAAATGGAAGCTGCTGGCACTAAACACCTCATTTTGGATATACGCGGCAATGGCGGTGGCGATGCCAAACCTACAATCGAATTATTTCAATATTTACACGACCAACCTTTCGCTTTTTACAAAGAAGTAAGCACGATTACAAAGAAATTTCCTGACAAAAAACTGTACAAAGACAAACTCTTTTTCATGCAAATTATCGCCCCTATTTTGGTGAAAAAAGAAGGCGATATTTACGTCCCTCGCGACAAAGAAGGACTAGAAGAAGTACAGCCTAAATCGCCCAATTATCAAGGCAAATTATATGTCTTGACTGATGCCGCTTCCTTCTCGGCAACGGGCGAGATGACCGCCATTATTAAAGAACACAACAGAGCTACCTTCATCGGAGAAGAAGCTGGCGGCAATCCCAATCAAAATACCAGTGGCATGATGTTGCAACTCGTTTTACCCAACTCAAAACTAAATGTCACCAATCCTATCGTGCTTTGGAAAATGAATGTCACTTATGAAAATACAGGGCATGGGCTTACGCCTGACCATCCCCTTATGCCGACTATTGAGGAGTATATTGAAGGTAAAGATGCCGTGATGAATTATACTTTAAAGCTGATAGAAAAAGAACGAAAAAAGTAACTCCGGCTGGCAGCCCGAGCTACTTTTAGTAATTTTTTTCAAAAAGTCGTAAGATTTTCGATACTTAAGATAATCAATTGATTATCAAATAGTTAAGTGTCTAAATTTTACGGCTTTTTTTATGTCTTTTTCCAAAAAAATAAAAAAAGATAGCAGGTCTTGCAGCGAATTTCGTTTTTCATCAATTTAGTTAGTGAAAGCAGAAATTAGCTAATCTCTGAAACTCATTTTACTAACACCACAAAAGAAAACAGATGAAAACGAAATTCTTTTTTGTACTTGCCATTGGCTTCATGACCTTGACTTATAGTTGCTCTAAAGCAGATAAATTTGAAACTGTTTTGTATGCTAATGACTTCAACACCGCAACAGATTTAGACCATTATCAAACCAATGAAGACGAATTTACCATCGAAATTACCACCGAAGATGCCATGGAAGGCTCAGACGGATGCCTAATTGTTCAAGGCTGGTGTAGCACGATGTTAGGAACAGAAGTTGGTCCTTTTGAGGTCGATTATATGGTCAAAATGGAAGCTTGGATGAAAACAAGCCGTGGCGCAGCATTAATTATGAATGTAAAAGGGGCTTGGGGCGAAAACATCACCATGGAAACCAATAGCGACCTTGAGGTCGCACGTACTTGGAATTTTTACACTTCTGATGAACTCCTTTTGCCGAAAGGCGAAGTTCTAAATCTCTTGATTAGCGCAAGCAACACGACCATTAGCAATAATTGGTTTGATGAAGTACGCGTATATGGTGAAGCCCAATAAAATACCTTTTTTAAAACGTTTTTTAATCAATTAAAAACAACAGAAACACCCTCGTTTCTGTCAAAAAAATAAACAATGAAAAAGTTAGGATTATTTAGTTTGTTCTTGATTTTATTAATCACAGCTTGTCGCAAAGACGTAGATATAACCACCATAGAAGAAGAAACGCCCGACCCCGGCACGATTGAATATGTGGAGGAAGTCAGCCTCATCACAGGCGATATATCGGGCATTATATACAACGAGAATGAAGCCGCAATAGAAGGCGCAAGCGTCACGCTGAACGGTCAAACCACGACTACGAACCAATACGGATTATTCATTTTCAACAATGTAGAAATGAATGCTTTGGGTGAATTAGTAACGGTAGAAAAAGACGGTTATTTTGAAGGCAGTCGCCGCTTTTTCCCGCAAGATGGCGCGAAAAGTCAAGTGCAAGTCCAATTAATTAACAAAGTATTTTCGCAATCATTTGAGGCGACTACAGGCGGTGTTATTGACTTAAATGGCGGCGGAACGGTTAGTTTTACAGGCGATGGCGTCGTTTTGGACGATGGTACTGCCTACGAAGGACTGGTGCAAGTGGCTAGTTATTGGCTTGACCCGACGGCTTTGCGAACGGGTGCTGAAATGCCCGGCAATTTGCAAGGTGTTAGTTTAGAAAATGAAGAAGTGGCTTTGGCGACTTACGGCATGGTTGCGGTAGAATTGGCGACAGAAAATGGCGAACACCTTCAGTTGGCAGAAGGACATGCTGCGGATTTGATGATGCCTGTACCGGAGGGATTATTGGCGAATGCGCCGGCAGAAATTCCACTTTGGGCATTCCATGAAGACATCGGAATGTGGGTGGAAGAAAGCACGGCAAGCCTCCAAAATGGAGCTTATGTAGGCAAAGTGGACCACTTTTCTTTCTGGAATTGTGATGCGCCATTTCCTTTGGTGGAAATTGATTTTACCTTGATAAATGAAGCTGGCTTACCCGTAGCGAACCGCTATTTGAGCATAACTTCTCCGAATGTTTATACTGGACATGGTAGCTCTGATAATAATGGTTTCGTCTTCGGAAAAGTACCCGCAGGCGAGGAGTTGACATTGGAAGTACGTGATGTCTGCAATGAAATTATCGCTACTATTCTTTTGGGAACATTTACTGAAGATACTTCGCTCGGTACGCTTACTGTGACTGGTGATAATATCAGTGAGACGACTATCACCGGCACACTCGTTGATTGCGATGGCAATGCTGTACAAAACGGTGTGGTACGAGCCGTCATCAATAATAACGTCTATACCAATACCTATGTTTACACGATAAATGGCGAATTTACCTTCTCTATTTACACCTGTAATTCGACAACTTCGGTGGATATTATCGGAGTTGATTTGGATGAATTATTGGAAAGTTTACCTGTAGCCGCTACGCCAAATGTAGCCAATGATTTGGGCGAAATTAGTGTCTGTGGCAATGATTTGGAAAACTATATTCAAGTGACGGTGGATGGCGTAACGAAAGTTTATACGGGCGCAACGGTTGATTCATTCGATACTTTCACATTTATACAAGCAGGTGATGTGGAAGACGCTAGTGTATTTACTGGATTTTCTGGAATTACAGTAGGTGATTATGGAAGCGAAAATGGCGAAAATGGCATTTTTGACCAAGCAATGGGTTGGAATGTTTATCCAAATACACAAGTCAGCTATCCCAACTACAATGTCACTCAATATGATACCAAAGTAGTCGGGGAAGTAAGTGGAACAGCGCAGAATAATATAGACCCTGACAATCCTGTAGATGTCGAAGTTTCGATTATCTTTGATGTCAATTTATAAGCCAAATGATGAATAAAGGCTTTGCTAAAAATGGTACGACGCTTGACGAGCGTCGTACCATTCATCGAACTAAATTACTCCTAATAAAAGCTCCTTTGCTAAACGAACAACAACTCATCAGCGACTGCCAAAACGGCAAAAAGTCTAGCCAATACGAGCTAGTCAAGCGATATTCAGCCATGCTGCTGACTGTCTGCCGTCGCTATGCCTCTGATGAACCGATGGCTAGAGATATGCTACAAGAAACGCTTATTCGCATTTTTAAATACATCAAAAACTACCAAGCAACGGGTGCTTTTGAAGGATGGATGCGTAGAATAGCAGTCAATTGTGCATTGGCTTGGCTTAAGAAAAAACACCTACACAACGAAACGCCAACTGACGAGTTTATTCGCGAAGAAAAAACAAATCCTAAAGTACTCGAACAGTACGATATGGAGGAAATTATTGCGGAAATACAGCGACTACCGGCGGGTTTTCGAGCGGTGTTCAACTTAAATGTAATGGAAGGCTATAGTCATCGCGAAATCGGTGAAATGCTGAATATTACGGAGAGTACTTCGCGGTCGCAGTTGGCTCGTGCCAAACGACTTTTACAACAAAAATTAACACATAAGGATAAAATCTACAGAAGGGCATGAATTGGAATAAATTAAAACAGGACATGGACGGGCATCCTTCGGAAGTGGATGTCAATGAGCTCTGGGCGGCCATAGAGCCGAACGTAGATGCGCTCAATGGTAAGCGAAAACGACGCGGTTTGCTCTGGTTTTGGTGGTTGGGTGCAGGACTATTAGTGGTGGCTTTGAGTGGTGTGTTTTTGTGGAATAATATGAACGAAAATACGGTAACTAATGAGCCAGTTAGCGAACTAAATAGCCACACAAATACAACGCAAAATGCAACAACTGAAACGGCAAATATACCAACCAAAAATGCGGCTAATGCTGCCAAAAATACGACGACGGAAACGCCTATTGTAGAAGAAACAATGACGAACGAAAGCGGAATTGAATTACCCCAAAAAGCAGGTGTAAATAGCGACACCAATACCGCTACAAATAGTGTTCGCAATACAGACCATGCAGCAAGCAACAAAGGCATAAATACGTCTTCAAAGAATGCCACTAATAGCAATACTTACAAAGGCGACACCTACAAAAACGACACACAAAGCACTGATAATCAGCTCATTAAAAACTTTATCTCAACAACTATTGATAAATCTGTTTTAGAAAATGGCTTGACCACCAATGCAAATTCGGCAGACTTAAATACCATTAAAAATGCTACTACATTGGTCAATCAATTGCCTATTTTAAACACTAATTTAGACGCAAATAATACCACAAATAACTTAACTATTTCTGCTATAATGAATACTATTCTAGCCGAAAACAAAGCTGAATTAGCAGAGCAAAAAGAAGATAATAAAGACGATAAAAAGACAACAGAAAAAGATTGGAATTTAGCGATTGGAATGACGACGGGCATTAGCTATGCGGACAAAAATATGGCCGCAAAAAATGATAATTCAATAAGCCTTTTTCAACAACGTGACAGCACCGAAAACAGCTTAGAAACCAGCCATTTTGGAGCGCAATTTCAAGCACGACACCAATCGGGTTGGGGCATCACGACGGGACTGCAACGCACCACAATTAATGAGCGGGTAGATAAATTAACGACCACTATTGAAGAGGACATTAATGAAGGTATTACCTCGTTTATCGTCACTTATCATCAAGATAGCATTCCCATTTTTGGAGAAGTAGCAACGACCCGGACGTTTACAAGAGAGCAAAAATATTATAAGCAATATCAACTTTGGGAAGTGCCTGTTTTGGTCAGTTTTCAGCGCGAAATGAACGAAAAATGGGCTTGGGGCGCGCAAATTGGTACGTATATCAATATTTCGCAAAAAGCAAAAGGAAACACCCTTGGAATAGAAGGTGAACCCGTAGCTTTAGAAAATCGTTTTAAGTCGAATATTGGACTAAGTATCGGCGCAGGCGCATTTGTAGAACGCCAATTAAATGAAAAATGGACACTTAAAGGAAGCCTAAATGGACGTTCTTTTTTGCAAGATTTTTCAGTTGAGGATAATTTTATTTCCCAAAAATATAACTTGATTGGTGGGCATATTGGGGCCTATTATCGGTTTTGATATTGAAAAAATTAAGGTTATAATCGATTGAAATTCAAAGGCTTACAATCTAGAGCTTTATCATTGAATTGGCATCCCGTAACTTTTGTCATTCTGAACGGAGTGAAGAATATATTGTTAAAGCAGCCCTCACAATAAATTCTTCACTCCGTTCAGAATGACAAAAGCGGCAGGAAAAAACTTCAATCAACTGCATTGCCCTAGCTAGAAATAGACAAATTATTAAAATTTCACTATTAATTATTCATTAATGCCTACTTTTGCCGCTCACTAAAAGCAATTAGCAATGGGCTATCTATACGTCGAACTCTTCTTTTACTTCATCTTTTTGGCAGGAAGTTTATATCTATACGTCTATGCACTCGGCAATTTAAAGCACCATGACCCTCTCGACCAAGCCAAATATCAGCAATATGTAGCAAAAAACGGGCGTTGGTTACGCATTCTAGCCCTTGCCGTTACTGCGGTGATGACGGTGAATATTTATTATTGGTTCAAGATCTCTATGGGCTAATGCTTCTAAAGGAAACAAAATAAGGAATACGCTGATCTATTTTATATTATGACGTTTTTGGATGGTAAAGTAAAGATTGAAGATATAATGGAAATGAATATAGAGTAAATACTATTAAAAAGTTAGCTTTTACACAGGCTGAAACTCCATATAAATCGCATTTTTAGTAGCTGGCGTCACCTTAAAACGGTCATCAATACGACGACTTAAAATGACACAAATTTCTCCGCCACTTTCGATAATCCAAGCGCGTTCTTTCTCCAAAATAGACAGCTTCTGATAGGTGAAAAAATCCTGCAATTTTTGGTGACGGCCTTTCAGTCCTAAAGGCTGAAATTTATCACCCGATTGCCAGCGACGTATCTTCAATGGAAAAGTCAATTTGTCCAAATCTAAATAAGTTTGGTTTGGGTCAGTAGAGAATTTTTTGGGTGGTTCTTGGTTCGTTTTTAAAATTAAAATTCCGCCTTGCAGAGGAAATTCTACATCCTCATTTTCCAAATAATAATCACTCGTATCTAATTGATAATCAGGGCTTAATATCAAATGCTTACGGTCAATCATCAATCGATTTTTGCCGGCACTAAACTGCTTACCTGTTCCATTTTTAAGCGCAGCTAATATCTTCCCTAACTGCGTAGAATGAAAACCATATTTCCCAATAATCTCATACAAAATCGTCTTAGGCGCAGGAAAAGAAAGCAGTTTCTGAATGTGAATTTTCGTATCGCCACCATCTTGCGTCACTATCTGTGGGAGTATTTGTTGCAAGGCAAAATCCATCAGCTTTTCGGTATCGCGTAGGCGTCCGATATTCTCCTTCGCTGTCGTCTCAAAAGAGCGATTAATCTCCTTAAAATGCGGCACAATATGATGACGAATATAGTTGCGCATATACTTATCTGTGCCATTGGAAGAGTCGTCGCGCCAAATCAATTCTTCCGTCTTCGCATAGTTCAGAATATCGCTTTTTTTAGCATAAGAAAGCGGGCGAATAATCTTCCCCTTTTTCTCCAAAATACCGTGCAGTCCGCGGATGCCCGTGCCTTTGGCAAAGTTGTAAAATACCGTTTCGATGCTATCATTCAAGTGATGTGCCGTCGCGATATAGCTGTAGCCCGTCGCCCGTACTTTTTCCAGCCATTCATAGCGCAAGTCCCGCGCCACGACTTGTATCGACTCTTTTCGTTCCTCGGCAATGCGTTTCGTATCAAAACTGACGGAATAAAAGGGCACTTCATAATGCTCTGCAAATTGCGCACAAAACTGCTCATCCAAGTCCGATTCTTCGCCGCGCAACTGAAAATTGCAATGCGCAATACTATATTGACTGGGAAAACATTCCTCAAATAAATCCACCAACACGACACTATCCACTCCCCCACTGACGGCAAGTAATATCGTGTCGTTATTTTTGAATAATTGCTTTGCTAATTTCTTGAACGGTTTCTGCATGGCGCAAAAGTAAGCGAAAAAAGAGAAGTAAATAGCATTATTCCAAACCAATCCAATCTATTTCTAAGTGAAATTTTTCCGCCTGACCGTTGGCAATTAGAAAGGCCATTTCCTCCATTTGTTCGCCCGCATAGTTAGGCATATCCAACTCACGCCCGCGAAAAGTCGGGTACATATCCGCAAAAGGCACGCTGATAGTTTGCCAGTCACCCGTCGTTTCAAAGTAGGCAATATAGCTGTGTCTATCCGAAGAATTAGGCTTCACGCGCAGTTGATAGCGTTTGCCATCGCCCTTTATTTTTAGGCTAAATGCTTTATATTTTGCAACTTCCAGCGTCGGGAAACGATGGCGCACAGAAGAAAAGCCGCCATTATTTTCCAAAGATACTCGCCCCGAAAAGACGGCATTTCCGGCAGTATCGAGGACCATATTTCCATCCGAACGCCCGCCCATCACGACGTCATCGACGATGCGCCATTGGCTGATATCGTAGTCAATAGTGAAGTCGGCTAGTGGCATAGTGGTGCATATTATTGCGTAAAATAGAGTGCTGAGTAGGTTCATGTGGGTGTAACAGTTGGTGTGGGGAAAGGTTGTGCATTCCCCTAATTCAACGGCATTTCCTTTTAAAAGGCTTAGACATCAAAGGCTAGTTTTTTCGATTATTTTGCTTATATTTGTATTAAATTAGAAGAATTATGACGCAGATTATCGAGGAAATAGCCAAATTGTCAAGAGCAGAGCAAGCATATATTGCTCATTATATTTTAGATGCTTTGGCAAATAACAACGAAAATGACTTAACTACACCACAACTTGCTGCCGTAACGGAACGAGCTGCTGCTATCAAAGATGGTAGTGCTGTCACTTATGATTGGCAGGAAGTGCAAAACGAAATTAACCAAAAACATGGCTTTAACACTACGCTTCCACAATGAGGCTAGGCGCGAGTTTTTAGAAGCAATTACTTACTACGAGAAACAACGCAAAGGATTGGGACAAACCTTTAATACGCAAATAAATAATGTCTTAAAAACCATTTCTGAAACTCCTCTACAATTTCCTATCGTTTTAGGCGATAATCGTAAAGCTATCATTAATAGCTTCCCATTCATTATTGTATTTACTGTTTGGGAAAATACCGTTTATATTCTGGCCATTTTCCATACTAGCCGCAATCCTGATGATTGGAAGGGGAGAATTGTTTAAATGAAATTATGAATTATATAAACTTATCAGATTGTGAAATAGGTGATATTCTAGAAGCCAATAAAAGACGTAGAGACCAAGGTTTTCATTATATAGTCTATATTGAACCTCGGTCTGGAACGGACTTTATTGGTTGCATGATTACTACTCAAGCCCAATATAAACATATAGTTAATATTCCAATGGACAATTCTCATTTTTATGACTTTGATGAAACTGGTAATGATTTTAAAATCAGCTACTATAATTCACATTTAGTTGAAGCAAAATTCATTAAATTGAAACAATGGGGACCGTTTCAAAAAGTTGGAAAATTAACGAAATCTGGTATTAATTTCGTATTAGAAAAGATTATGAACTTATCAGAAATGCAATTTGATAATTATAAAAATCAGATAGATAGAGCTAATGCTAATAACTAAATTTATTATTTTACTTTTATCAGAACAACATATTCTGACAACACCTTTATTTGTTCAGTAAGTTTTTTTTCTGAAATAGTAAAAGATTTTGGCAGTTCTATTTTTTCATCTGTAGCATTTACAAGTAATTTCAAATAGCTCGTTTTTATAGCATAATTTACGTTATCGGCTATTCTTCGGCTAAGTCCAGAAGAAGTAATCCCTACCAGATTACAATTCTCGTCAAATAGTGGTCCTCCACTATTTCCTGACTGAATAGGTACAGTAATCTGATAGGTTGTGATATCTCCTTGATATCCTGATTTTGAACTTATTTTACCATCAGTAAATTTAATTTCTGTACCCATATATTGGGTAAGCGGATATCCTAAAGCAAATACTGTAGAACCAACATCTTTTGTTGTCACATTGAAGTTATAATTGATTTTTTCAAAAGGGATAAACCTTGTATCAATCAATTTAAGAATAGCTAAATCATTTTGTTTGTCGTAACTAACTACTTTTGCTTGATACTCTTCTACTTGCCCTTTTCTAGTGACACTTACCTCAAAAATACTTCCTCCCTCTATAACATGATAATTGGTAGCTATGTAGCCATTTTTGTCAATAAAAAACCCCGTTCCTGTACCTTTCAATTCAGAAGTAGAAGTAGAAGGTGGCATCATAGTTTTTCCTTCTGCAACTCTCTCTGTCAGAGATATTTTTCGTTTTTCTTTAATGCCTTTAGCAATTGGCTCATTAATTTGAACAATGTCGAACGATGCTCCACCCGGAAAAATTTTAAAGTAGTATGTTTCTCCAGCAACAATTTCGGACTGAATACCCATTTTAGCAAAATCATATACATATACATTCATATTAACTAATCCAGTAGTTAATATTTTATATTCTAAAAATCCACCATTCTGAATTTGACAAACTTCCTTATCGTTAATCTCAATTTTAGCATTCACTAGCGAACTTACAAATGCAGTTGGGCGATAAATTTTTAAGGTAGCATAGTTCTTTTGAGAAAAAAGCGTTAAAGTAAATAGCAAAAATGTAATTAAGGCAATAACTCGACTCATAAAGCTACGGTTTCTATTTTTAAGTTTGCAATGAGCATCATTTATTTGCCGCAAGATATATTATTTTATTTACACCGCAAAAACGCCCAATTCTTTTCGTTCCAAAACCGTCTCCTCCCCCATCAAAAACACATCCACCGCAGCAGCAGCTTCACGTCCTTCGCTAATCGCCCAAACCACTAGCGACTGCCCGCGACGCATATCGCCCGCCGCGAAAATATGTGGCTGTGAAGTCTGATAATTCGTCGCTGCCACATTGCCTCTACTATCCAAATCTACGCCCAATTCATCCAGCATTCCTTTGTGTTTTGGATGTAAAAAACCGATGGCTAAAAAGGCCGCTTCGCAAGGAATTTCGCGGATAGTTTCGGGCTTTTCGGTCAATTGATTGCGCTGTGTGGTTGGATTAAATGTCCACTCTACATCTACTAATTGCAGGGCTTTTAAATTGCCTTTTCCGTCACCGATAAAGGCTTTCGTCATCATTGCCCATTCTCTATTTGCGCCTTCTTCGTGAGAAGTCGAGGTGCGCAATTGCATCGGCCAGAGTGGCCAAGGCGTACTTTCATGGCGGTTTTGAGGCGGCTTTGCCAATAGCTCAATTTGTGTAATCGAAGCCGCTTTTTGACGATTAGAAGTCCCCACACAATCCGCGCCCGTATCGCCACCACCGATGACAACGACGTTTTTATCTTTGACATTTATTTGGGCCGTATCGAGGGTATTATTGGCTACATTTCGGTTGCTTTCTTCCAAGAAATCCATCGCAAAATGAACGCCATTTAGCTCGCGCCCTGCTATCGGCAAGTCGCGCGGAACGGTCGAACCGCCGCATAAAACAAGCGCATCAAAGTTATTTTCTAGCTCTTTTACGCTGATATTTACGCCTACATTGGCATTGGTTTGAAAGGAAATGCCTTCCGCTTCCATCACCGCAATACGACGGTCTATTATGTTTTTTTCTAGCTTAAAATCAGGAATACCGTAGCGCAATAAGCCGCCTATTTTGTCATTGCGTTCGAATACCGTCACCCAATGTCCTGCTTTATTCAACTGCACCGCTGCTGCCAATCCGGCAGGGCCAGAACCTATTATTGCCACTGTTTTTCCTGTCCGTTTTGCGGGCAATTGTGCTTCTATCCAACCTTCGGTAAAGGCTTTTTCGATAATATTTTTCTCAATATTTTCAATGCTAACGGGGTTGGCATTGATACCTAAAACACAAGCCGCTTCACAAGGCGCAGGACATATACGCCCCGTAAATTCAGGGAAATTATTGGTGCTGCTGAGTATATCATACGCTTTTCGCCAATCATTTTTATACACCGCATCATTGAAATCGGGAATGATATTGCCCAAAGGACAGCCGCTGTGACAAAACGGCACGCCGCAGTCCATACAACGCGCGGCTTGCTGCTCCATTTTTTGTTCGCCCAGCGGGATATAGAGTTCTTTATAATCTTCAATTCGTTCTGCTACCGCGCGTTTTTTTGGGGTTTCGCGGTCGTAGTTTAAAAAGCCTTTTGGATTGCCCATTTTTATATATTTTGAGTTGTATAATTGCTAATTTCCACGTCACGCGGCGACCTTCAGTCGCCTCGTGACCTACTAAAGCTAATACTTATGTACTAACGCTTATGTCGAGAGGTGACTGGAGGTCTCCGCGCGATGTGGAAACAGCCTTCGCCGCCAACACTCGCTTATATTCCTCCGGTATCACCTTCACAAATTGGTGTTTCAATTGCTCCCAATTCGTCAAAAATTCATAAGCGTTCATGCTAGATGTATAGCGAAAATGCTCGCGCAAATGCGTCCGAATGTCCTCCATATCTGCTTCGGAAGGGCGTTCCAACAAGACCATTTCTTGATTGATTTTATCCACGGTATTGCCCGAAGGGTCGAGCAAATAGACGATACCGCCACTCATACCCGCCGCGAAGTTTTTCCCAATATCACCGAGAATAATCACTTTTCCGCCCGTCATATATTCGCAGCCATTGTCGCCAATGCCTTCTACGACTGCCATTGCGCCCGAATTTCTAACCGCAAAACGTTCGCCCGCCATGCCTTTGATATAAACCGTGCCGGAGGTCGCGCCATATAGAGCGACATTGCCGACGATGGTGTTTTTAGCGGGGTCAAATTGCGCATTTCGGTCGGGTACAAGCACCAATTTTGCGCCGCTTAATCCCTTTCCGAAGTAGTCATTTGCCTCGCCTTCTAGCGTAAAATACAAGCCTTTTGCGCCAAAAGCTCCGAAACTTTGCCCCGCACTACCTCGGAAACGGAAGTTAATCGCCTCATCGGGCAATCCTTCGCTGCCATAACGCACTGCCACCGCAGAGGACAACATTGTGCCGATAGCACGGTCGGTATTTTTAATAGGAAAGATGCTATTGATGGTAATTTTTTCGTCTAAAGCCAGCTTCGCAAAACGGATAAGTTTACGGTCTAAGACGTCTTCTATGCCGTGGTCTTGGGCTTGGCTTTGATAAAGCGTTTGGTCGCTCTTAGTTGAGTTTTTGAATAAAATATTAGATAAGTCCACGTTGCTTATTTTCCAATGAGTAGGCGTTTCTTTTTGTTGTAAATATTGTGTTTGCCCGACCAATTCATTGACCGTTCGCACACCTAATTCCGCCATTATTTCTCGCAAATCTTGCGCTAAAAAGCGGAAGTAATTCACGACGTGTTCTACCTTTCCAGCAAACTTTTTACGCAATTCCTCGTCTTGCGTCGCAATGCCGACCGGACAAGTATTGAGATGACATTTACGCATCAAAATACAACCTTCTACCACCAAAGCAGCCGTCGCAATGCCCCATTCTTCCGCGCCTAAAATCGTGGCAATTGCCATATCGCGCCCCGTACGGATTTGTCCGTCTGTTTGCAGCACCACGCGGTCACGCAATTGGTTTTTGACGAGTGTTTGATGTGTTTCTGCCAAGCCTAATTCCCACGGCAAACCTGCGTGACGTATGGAACTCAAAGGCGATGCACCCGTTCCGCCATCAAAACCGGAGATTAAAATGTGGTCAGCATGTCCTTTCGTAACGCCCGATGCGATGATGCCTACGCCTGCTTTCGAGACCAATTTGACACTAATACGCGCCTCTCGATTGGCATTTTTTAAATCAAAAATCAACTGCGCCAAGTCTTCAATGGAATAAATATCGTGATGCGGTGGCGGCGAAATCAAGCCCACGCCCGGTGTAGAATTTCGGACGCGCCCAATCCAATCATTGACCTTATGACCGGGTAATTGTCCGCCCTCGCCCGGCTTTGCGCCTTGTGCCATTTTTATTTGTAATTCAGCGGCATTGTTAAGGTAATTTATCGTCACCCCAAAGCGGCCAGAAGCCACCTGTTTGATAGCCGAACGTTCCCAATCACCATTGGCTTTTTTCGCGAAGCGGGCTTCGTCTTCTCCACCTTCTCCACTGTTCGATTTGCCACCAATTCGGTTCATCGCTATCGCTAAAGTCGTGTGTGCTTCATGCGAAATCGAACCAAAAGACATCGCGCCCGTCGCGAAGCGTTTTAAGATATTTTCGGTGGGTTCGACTTCTGCTATTGGTATCGGTTTAGCATTTTTAAACTCAAATAAACTCCGCAAGGTACAGGCTTTTTCTTCCTGTTTATTGATGGCTTCTGTGTATTTTTTATAGATGGCATAATCGCCTTTTGCGGTCGAATGTTGCAGTAAATGTATCGTCGTCGGATTGAACAAATGATACTCACCACGTCGCTTCCACTGATAGGCCCCAACGTCCGCCAAATCTTTAATTTCTGGACGAAAAAAGGCGGCATTATGCTTGGCTTCTGCTTCGCGTTGCAATTGCGTAAAAGTCATGCCTTCTATACGCGTAATCGTGCCTGTAAAACACACTTCTACGACCTCTTTAGCAATGCCCAATGCTTCAAAACTTTGCGCGCCTTTGTACGATTGTAGCGTAGAAATACCGAGTTTAGAAAGGATTTTCAGCAAACCTTTTTCAACGGCTTTAATGTAAGATTTTTCACCATCTTTCGCATCCGATTGACGTGCCATAGTGAGGGCAATATACGGATGAACGGCATCTGCGCCATAGCTAAATAGCGTAGCAGCATGATGTGTTTCCCAAATATCCGCGCCTGCTACCACCAACGAAGCAAAACGACGTAAACCTGCTTTTATCAAGTGTTGATGCACCGCACCGAGTGCTAAAAGCGTGGGAATTGGGGCATTATTTTCGTCAATATTTTTGTCAGAAATAATTAAAATACGTGTGCCGCGTTCAATGGCTTTTGCCGCAGCTTCGCAAAGGTTTTCAATACTTTTTTGCAAGGCATTTAATCCTGCATTTCTATCAAAAGTAGCGGCTATTTCTTGGACATTGAAGTCGGGTAAATCATTGTATTTGACCGCTAAAAATTGTTTGGTATTTAATATCGGACTATCCAAACGAATAGCGCGCGCATCGGCTTGTTCGGAGGTAACAATATTGCCATAGCCGCCCAAAAACGTTTTCAAAGACATATAAAATGCCTCGCGTAAAGGGTCAATGGGTGGGTTGGTGACTTGTGCAAATTGTTGCTTGAAATAGTTGGCAGGATGCTGCGCAATACGGGACAAAACCGCTAAGGGAATATCCGCGCCCATAGAACCAATGGGTTCTTTTTTGTTGGTAAACATGGCGTCTAAGATGAGCGTTTCATCCTCTTTGGTGTAGCCGGCAGCGAGTTGAGATTGCAATAATGGGATGTCCTTTGTCGCCTCTTTTTTAGCATTCTTTGCCGGCAAACTATCCACCTCTACCTTATACTTTTCCATCCACTTTCCATACGGCAAACGTTGGCAAATAACACGCTTCAATTCATCATCACCAATCACCCGATGTTCATCCAAATCAGCTATTAAAATCTTGCCCGGTTGTAGGCGTCCTTTATATACAATTTGCTCCGCAGGTATCGTCAAACAGCCCGCTTCACTGCCCAAAACTAGGCGATTATCATTGGTTAATAAATAGCGAGAAGGGCGTAAACCATTGCGGTCAAGCGTTGCGCCTACGAGTGTTCCGTCGGTGAAACAAATGGAAGCTGGCCCGTCCCAAGGCTCCATTAATTGGTCGTGATATTCGTAAAAAGCGCGCTTATAATCCGCCATATTGGTGTCATTCTGCCAAGCTTCCGGTATCATCATCATCAAAGCATGCGGAATGCTGCGCCCATTGCGAATAAGGAACTCGAGGACATTGTCGAAGTTGCCGCTATCCGATAAATTGGGGTCGGCTATTGGCAATACTTTAGGCAATATCTTTTTGTCAATCCAAGAAGTTTCGAGGTCTGCTTCGCGGGTTTTCCACCAACGAACATTGCCTTGTATGGTATTGATTTCGCCATTGTGCGCAATGCAGCGGAAGGGCTGTGCAAGCTTCCATTTAGGGACGGTATTGGTCGAGAAACGAGAGTGAACAAGGGCAATTGCCGATTTGAATTGAGGGTTTTTCAAATCTAAGTAGTAGTCTCGGAGTTGATTGGCGGTGAGCTGCCCTTTGTACACCATCGTGCGACAAGAAAGGGAGGCAAAATAAAAATCGTCCACCAAATCGGGGTATTTGATGCCGACCGAATTGGTGATATAATTACGTAAAATGTATAATTTCCTATCTAATTCTTTATAAATCAAGCCTTTCTTCGGCGCAATAATTAAATGCTCCATCGTCGGCTCGGTAGAGCGCGATGTTTTGCCTAATTCACTATTATCCACCGGGATAGAGCGATAACCTAAGACTTTGAATTTCAAGCGTTTACATACTTTTTCAATTACTTTTTTACACGCTTTAATTGATTTTTCATCTTTAGGAAAAAATACAACACCTGCTCCATAACCTAAATAATCAGGTATTTCGATGGCTTGTTTTGCCATTTCTGCCACCAAAAAATCATGTGGAATTTGAAATAAAATACCTGCACCATCCCCGCTATTCGGTTCACAACCAGATGCGCCGCGATGTTCCATACATTCCAAAATCGTCAAAGCATCCGAAATGGTTTGGTGCGACTGCTGTCCCGTTAAGTCCGCGATAAGTCCAATGCCACAAGCGTCACTTTCGAGCTGTGGGGTGTATAATCCTTGTTGATGAATGTCCATATTTGGTTAGAAATTAAGAATTAAGAATTAAGAATTTTTGCCGACATAGAAAGCGGTTTAGACAAGATTGCCTCACACTATAAATAAGCTATAATGTGAGGTAACTCTTGTTATTATTTTGAAGCGAATTTAGCAGCAGATAAGAAGTTAGTTCACCTGCTTTTTATTGGCAAAAAAAGAGATGAACCAACTTCTTCGGGCAATATTATCAAAGGCGTTTGCCCGCTGCGAATAACTAAACTTTACTTGTATTGTCTTTGTACCCCGTAGCTCCCGCTTCGGGGTTGCGCCTTAGCGCGAAAGTGTTTGTATAGTAGCTGCTTAGGCGAGTACTTTCGCTGTTCCTGCGACCCCGTAGCCGGAGTTACGGGGTACACTCAAAAACCATAAACCGCCGCCACCAACACTCTCGGAGAGGTATTCGTTGCATTACCGTCTGCATCCGTAAAAAATTCCGTAGAAGCATTATCTATCCGAAATTCTGGGATAATCGTCAAACGGTCAATGACGATATTTGCACTTAAAGTGACCTCTACTACACTCCAATCTGGTGTGCCAAAAATGGCAGCATCTGCGTCATTAAAGTATTCACCACGTAAGCCTATACCTAGGTTTTCGCTAGCTTGATAGCCGAGGTATAAAGCCGCGCCATACCAGTCTGCATCTTCGGTTTCTCTTTCATCATTTATCATTTTAGAAGTGGCATTTACACCTAAAGTCATCTTTTCTGATAAATCAAAAGCAGCCGTCAAATCGACTTGATTAAACGAAGTGCTATCCGCGCCATCTGTACCTGTGAGGTAGTTTAAAAACACATCCCCATAAGAAATTTGTGCTCCAAAATGTTTACCGTCTATTACGTCAAATTTGTTGTCGGTATCATTAAAAATACCAAGCATTAGCCCCCATTTATCCGTCACTTGATAGTCTGCTTTCAGACCAGTGTGATAGAAAGGGCCATAAGAGAACATATAGCTTGTGCTATAGTGAAAATTATCTTTTGCATCAATCAATTCATAGCCAACGTGCGTCCCAAAATTACCGCCCGTAAAGGTCAATTTATCGGTCGGCGAGTAGGTGATGTACAATTGCTGAATAGGTCCGAACGTCGTCCCTGCATAGCCATTAGCGACATCAGCGCGTGGCCCGAAAGCTACATCTACGCCGAAACCCACCTTGCCTTCTCTCGCAATGCCGACCTTCGCCATTCCTAAAGAAAAGGAGTTTTGGTCGGGCGTAAAGGCGGTTAAGCCCGGTGCATTTCCGTTGAAATTGTATTGATAATACGCATCGACTGCGCCCGTTACTTCAAACGGTAATTCTTTCTTTGTAGTCGCTTCTTGTGCCGTGGCAGCGGTCGTAAAAAAGCATACAATTAAGAGTGCTAAAACTTGTTTCATGTTAAAGTTTCTTTTAACTTTGTTTTTCGAATATTTTCATTTTCTAAATGGAAATAGGGCGGATAGTTGGCAGACTTCCGCCCTTTTTTTGTATCCCGTAGCTCCCGCTACGGGGTCGCCTGAGAAGGCGAAAGTACTCACTTAAATAAGCTTTGAGCGAACACTTTCGCGCTAAGGCGCGACCCCGAAGCGGGAGCTTCGAGGTACATTTACTCAGCATGATAGGCAAATGCAGGTTTTTCCTTCGTCGGATAAGCCTCCATTTCATGCTCTGACGCATCCAATCCTCTCACTTCATGTTCTGCTGAAACACGGATGCCTGTTGTTTTTTTCAATAAAAAGAACAGACCAAAAGCAAAACTAAAACTGAACACGCCTACGGTTGCTATACCTATCAATTGGGAGACGATAGAAAACTCGCCCACACCAAAAATACCGACCGCTAAAGTGCCCCAAATACCACACACTAAGTGGACAGAAGTAGCGCCCACGGGGTCATCTAATTTCATTTTATCGAAGAATACAACAGAAGCTGGAATAATCGCGCCTGCAATAAATCCAATGAGAATTGCCGAGCCAGTCGTAACCACATCCGCGCCTGCGGTGATGCCGACTAAGCCGCCTAATATGCCGTTCAATACCATCGACAAGTCGTAAGATTTGAACATGATGTATGACACGACAAATGCGCCAATTGCGCCCGCGGCTGCGGCTAAACTCGTAGTCACAAAGACTAAAGCGACCGCGCCTGCATCGGCAGAAAGTACCGAGCCGCCATTGAACCCAAACCAGCCAAACCACAGTAAAAATACGCCTAAAGCAGCGAGTGGCATACTGTGTCCAGGAATGGGTTTGATGCCGTCTTTGCGGTATTTGCCTTTCCGTGCGCCCAACAAAATAACGCCTGCTAATGCGCCCCAACCGCCTACGCTATGTACTAAAGTAGAGCCGGCAAAGTCGTGAAAACCGAGTGTATTGAGCCAGCCACCACCCCATTTCCACATGCCTGTGATAGGGTAACATATCGTGACAAATAAGAGCGAAAAGACTAAGAAAGGCATTAATTTAACGCGTTCGGCAACTGCGCCTGATACTATTGTGGCGCAAGTAGCAGCAAACATGGCCTGGAAAATAAAGTCGGTATAAGGGTGCATTGTTGCCCCTTCTGCGACTTCTCCGGCAGCAAAACCGAAGCCCGAAAAGCCGAAAATTGCACCTGCATATTCTGCGCCAGGGTACATCAAATTGTAGCCGATGACGAAGTAGGATAGTAAGCCAATAGATACTATCATACAGTTTTTGAAGAGAATGTTGACGACGTTTTTGCGGCGTACAAAGCCTGCTTCTAAGGTCGCAAAACCTAGGTGCATAATGAATACTAAGGCGGTTGCGATTAGTATCCAGAGATTGTTGACGGTAAAGAGTGTATCCATTTATTTTGAAGATGTTAAATATTAGATATTAGATATTAGACTTTCTCAAGTCGTTCATTATCAATATCTTATCTATTTTTATTTTTAAAATACTAGTTGTGTTGTTCCCAATTGTATCAGTCACGGTTTGGAAAAACCGTGTTGCGTGGTGCGGTTTGGGAAAACCGCGTTACTTATAAAGCCGATTGGTCGAGTTCGCCTGTGCGAATGCCAATCATTTGCTCAATATTGGTGACGATAATTTTTCCATCGCCGACTTCGCCTGTGCGAGCTGCTTCGCGAATGGTGTTGACGATTTCGATTTCCTTTTCATCAGGAATAATAATTTCGATTTTCATGCGAGCAATATAGCCCACATCATAGACCGCTCCGCGATAGACGACGTGTTCGCCTTTTTGCTTGCCGTAACCCTTGACTTCCATGAAGGTGAAGAAATTGACATTGATTTCTTGCAAGGCATTTTTGACCTCTTCAAACTTTGAAGACCGTATAATCGCTTCAATTTTTTTCATAATGAATTGGTTTTATATTAAATCATTCCGTTTTTCTTTTGATATTGCAAAGGTCGTTCAACCTAAGCTACCAAATGATGGAGTTTTGATGCTATTTGTCATGTCTAAACACTACTATTTTCACTTAAACATATTCATAAAATCCTGACAATCAGTTATTTGCATTTTTATTTTATCTACTAATTTTGTTATGCCTATATCACAATCTAATCAGCTATTTAGTTTAATAAAGTCTTTGACGAAGTCCGAAAAGCGCAATTTCAGGCTCTATGTGAACCGTATTTCGGATAGTCATTCGATGAATTATATGCAGTTATTTGACTTGCTGGACAAGCAAAAAACGCTGGATGAGGGTTTGATTTTGAAGAAATTAAAAGGGGTAAATAAGGCGCAATTATCGAATTTAAAGCGGCATTTATACACACAAATCATGCGGAGTTTAGAACAATTTCATCGGCAGCATCGGGTGGATATTCAGATACGGGAATTGCTGAATTTTGCGCAAATATTGTATGGAAAAGGTTTGTATTTACAGAGTTTGAAAATTCTGCAAAAAGCAAAAACGAAAGCTGAACGTAGCCACTATGACTTGCACTATTTGAGTATTTTGGAGTTTGAAAAAAAGATAGAAGGCAGGCATATTACGCGGACGGGCGCAGACAAAAGTTTGGATTTAATTGCTCTTTCGGAAAAGCGAAACAAGGCAATGTCGAATGCTATTTCGCTCTCTAATTTGCGGCTGACGATGTATAATTTGTACGTCAAAAATGGACATGTCAATAGCATGGAAGAAGCGCAAAAAGTACAGCAACTGTTCTTAGAACAGTCGCCCAAAGTTGCACTCAAAGGCATGAGTGTCAAGGAAAAGTCGTACTTATATCAGGCTTTTGTGTGGTATCATTATATTTTGCAGGACTTTGTGGAGTGTTATAATTACGCCAAAAATTGGATAGAACTCTTCAAGACAGAACCGCAAATGATAGCGCGCGACCCCGATATTTTTATGCGGGGCTATCATTATGTATTGATGTCGGCTTATCATAATCATGACTTAGAAAACTACTTGTTGCACTTGAAAGAGATTGAGAAATTCAGGAAAGAAAGCTACAAAAAATTCAATACGAATTCGCAAATTATGTCCTTTATCTATGTGCATAATGGTCGCTTAAATCGCTACTTTCTAGACGGTAATTTTGCCGAAGGCGTGAAAGAAATTCCGAAAACACTCCGCCGTTTGCAACGCTACGGCAAGCGACTAGACCCGCATCGAGTGATGGTTTTTTACTACAAAACTGCGTGGATGTACCTCGGCAATGGGCAGCCAGATAAATGTGTCGATTATTTGCAAAAAGTCATCCATATGGATGTCAAAAAGCTGCGGGAAGATATACAGGCTTATGCGCGTTTGCTGTTACTTATGGCGCACTATGACCTTGATAATGAGGAGATTATGCCTTATTTAGTCAAAACGGCTAGCGGCTTTTTGGGTAAAATGAATGAGCGCGACGACCTCCAAAATGCTTGCTTAAAGTTCTTCCAACGTATCGTCAATATTGCGCCTTATGAGCGCAAAACGCACTTTTTAACTTTCCAAAAAGAGTTAGAAATTTTACAGGCAAATCCGTATAAACAACGGGCGTTTATGTACTTGGATATTCCGAGTTGGGTGGAAGGGAAGATTTCGCGGCGGCGGTTTGCGGAGGTGGTGCATGGGAAGGTTATTTGAGCTAGATTTTCAAATTTGTTTATCTGATAAAAAACCTTAACATTGTAAGGTATATTGAATACTATAAATCAAATTAATGCACAGCGCAAATTACAATATTCAGCAAATAAAATCGCTATTTCCTCAATTAAAAACGAGTTGTCGTCATAGGCGGCTATGTAGAGCTGCCGAACGTGACGACGTCGGATTACAAATCCGAGTTACGTGTATGTACCTTAACTTTGAATAACGTTTTCGTAAGCCCGCGCATTTATCAATGGATTGGCATACATTCCTAGCAAATAGGCGCGTGCAGCTTCTTTTTCTGCGTTCGAAAATTCAGCTAATTGCGTTTCAAAATAGGTTTTTTGTTGTTCGAAAGTAGTAGCATCATATTGCGCTTGATAAGTCTTTGTTTTGGTCAATAAATCATAAGCCACATAATTTACCGGATGCGATTGATAATTCAAATGAATAGACTTATCTATTGCTTTGGCGAGGAGTTCGAGTTTATTTTTAGGTTTTTTTTCGGTAGCTAATAAATCAATTTCTTCGTGCAGTGGCTTGCCGAAATGAATATGCAAATTACCTTTTTCGCCTTTCAAACCTTGTAAAATACTCGCTACATCTTGCTCAAAAGTCTTTTTATAATTCGGGTCAGCTTGCTTCTGCAAATACTCTTGGGTCTTGAAAAACGCGCAAGGGTCGTATTCATAAGAAATAGAAACGGGAACGACTTTCAGACTTTTGAAATGCGTAATTAAGTCCGTTTTTTTACTCATGCCTAGCATTTTCAGAAGCGCAACTTGGGTGCGGTCATTACCATCTTTAGCGCGGCCTTCTCGTTGAGCTATCCAAATGCTATCCGTTTTTTCAGTAATGGTTTCGTGAATATAAGTGGATAATTGAACGGAATAATCATACAATTCACGCGGTGCGCCACTGCGTTTAACGACAAAACTTTTATTAATTCGGAAAATTAATTCGGCAAGACGATGCTTCATCAAATTATCGCCGACGGCGATTTGCCCTGTAGGTATTCCATTTTCAAAAAGGAGGCGATTGAGGTAAGCAGAATCTAATCCAATATCGCGATGATTGGAAATAAATAAGTATTTTTCATTTTTATCTAGTTGCTCCAAACCGCTTCCCGATAGCTCGGTAATGCTACGTTTTTCGATTTCTTTGAGCAAAGGCAACATCAGATTGGTCTGAAAATCCTCGACGGTTGCGACTTTTTTTTGGGCGTCTAAAAGTTCATTATTTAAAGTGTTTGGCAAGAATTTTTTCATGCCACCTAAGAAATAAGGATCGCTGAACAGTTCTGTTATCGCAGCTTGCAATTCTGTGTCGGTATATAATCGGAGGCTATTTTCGTTGCTTAGCATGATTTGTTTTTAATCGAGTAAAATGGATATCAAGTGGTGTCAGCAGTCTTTTAGAAGTTCACCGACCGCCTTAAGAACGGGCGGTGAGATGGTCGCATTTTGCAAAAGGTCAAAGCATATTTGTTAGGAACGATGAGTTCACTCCGAAAAGTCATTTAGACAGAATTAACAGGATTATACTGGATTTTTTAATTTTTTAATGCGCTAATAATCAGCGCTTTACAAATAAATTAATCCTATACAAGTCCGTTAATTCTGTCTAATTTTACATTTCGGAGTACACTCAACGATGAAAAAATAACTTACAACATCTTGCTGTTTCTTTTGGTCTTATTTTTTACTTTAAAATCAGCCTGCCCCTAGCGGTCAAAGTATCAACAATTGTCCTTCTTTCAAGCAAAAAATGAGAAAAATTATTCATTGTCGAAATGACTGACTTATTCTTTCGTCGTTACTAAGCTATTTTGCATTAGAAACAGGTAACACCACTGCTGTTTATAAAAATGCAAATATGCTGATAAATCTCTTGCTAAAATCATTTTTTCGACCAAAATTAGGCTTTGTTACTTCCTAAGCAAACGTTAAACATTGTATTTACTTACTTTTTTTACCTGCCTTTTTTTCAAATAAAATAGCGTTCGTTGTACCTTCGCCGCCATGAATGCAACAACCATACGAATTGGCGGAGTTCCGGAACATTTTAATATTCCTATTCATCTTGCCAAAAAGAAAGAACAATTCCAGAAAAGAGGAGTCAATATGGAGTGGACAACCTTCAGAGGTGGCACGGGACAAATGACGAAAGCACTACGAGATGGCGAGGTGGATTTGTGTATTTTATTGACGGAAGGGGTTATTACGGACATTGTGAATGGCAATCCGAGTAAAATTATTAGCAAATATGTCACTACACCATTGACTTGGGGTATTCATACGGGCGCAAAAAATGAGCTGCGCCACCATAGCAATATTTACGATAAACGCTATGCCATTAGCCGTTTTGGGTCGGGGTCGCACCTGATGAGCATTGTGGACGCACACGGTCAAGGGCAGACGATTGATAAGTCGCAATTTAATGTGATTAAGAATTTGGAAGGCGCTAGAAAGTCGCTAACTGCACTGGAAACAGACGTTTTCTATTGGGAGAAATATACGACCAAGCCTTTCGTCTATTCGGGTGAATTGCGCCGTATTGGCGAATTTCAGACCCCCTGGCCTTGCTTTGTTATCGCTGCTACCGATGACATTTTGAAAAGAGAACCAGAAAGCGTCATTCGTGCCCTGCGAACGATACACGATAGCTGTGATTATTTTATGCAAAATGAGGAGGCTATTCCGCTAGTGAGCGAATTGCATAATTTGCCAATTGCGGATGCAGAAAAGTGGTATCACTCCACCGAATGGGCAATTGACGGCTGGGTACAGGACAAAATGCTAAAAAACGTATTGTATTATTTACACAGCGCAGAAATTGTTAAAAAAGGACAAGAAATTCCTGAATTGATTTGGCGACGGTAAGGCGATACACGAAATTATTCCTCTTCTTAGTAACGCTCAAAAAATAATTTCCCGATTTGGACGGTCTCTTGCTGCTCGTCCGCTTTGCGGTTCATTCCTTACCTTTATCATGCCAACGGTATTAACTAAAAAATATTGAGATGAATAGAAGAATAATAGTTAGTATTATAGTTTTAGTTAGTGCTTTTTCTTTGAGCGCACAAAGCAGCGATGCTTTGCTACAATATGAGCAAGATTTATTGAAGAATTATAATACCAACACACCAATAACTGGTGGATTGGAACAATCTCTAGATGCCTACGACCGCATCATGTCTATCGAAGATTTTGATGTATTAGATGGCTTTGAAGCCTTGTCTGATTTATATCCACATATCGGAAAAACTTGGGGCGAATATAAAAATGTAGAGCAAGCCTTAGAATATCAAACTGCTGAAGAATTAGAATATTTTTATAAAAGCAAAGGTAGAAGCCTTTTCAAAAAAGGCAAGTATGATGACGCGCTTTCTGCCTTCAAAACAGCTTTACCGCTCACGCAAAAACGCCTCGGCAATCGGACGCGCCATCCTGACTTGACGGATGCTTACTCGGATATTAGTAAAACCCAATTTCATCGAAAAAAATACCAAGAAGCCCTCACCGCTACCGACCATGCCATGCAAACAAATGCTGCTAGACCAGAAGTCAGTATGCGCGAAGTAGAAGCGCTAATTGCTCCTATCAAAGCATTACCTGTATTGGAAACTAAGTCTCTGATATACAATGCCTTATACGAAGAAAATCGCGACGAACAACATCTAGTCAGTGCCTTACAATCTTGCGAAAATGCTATTGATTTATTTTCTAATATTCGTCATCAATATCAATCTGAAGCCTATAAATTAGAGCTGTCAGGCAAACTGACGGACTGGTACGAGAAGGCAATTGGAACGGCTTTTCAGTTGTATCAAATTACTAAAAATCCAGTCTATCAAGAGCGAGCTTTTTATCTTTCTGAAAAAAGTAAAGCCGCAGTATTACTCGAAGCATTGCGAGAAGCACAGGCACATGATTTGGCGCAAGTACCCGATAGTTTAGTGCGGCAAGAACGCTATTTAAAGGTCGAATTAGCCAACTATCGGCAGCAATTGGCAGAACAAAAAGCAAGCGACAATATGCAACTAAAAACATGGAAAGATACAGTCGATTTGCTGGAAAATCAATTGGTAGAAATGCGCCGCCATTTGGATTTATATTTTCCAAAACTAGATGAATTCAAACAACGAACCAATACCATTACGGTCTCCGAAGCACAAATACTTCTGCAGAATAAACCACGTGCTATTGTAGAGTATTTTTGGGGTAAAAAAGCAATATATTGTTTTGTATTGACTGCCGAAAGTTTAGATGTCTCGGTGATGGCTATCCCCCTTAACTTAAGTGAAAACATTGAACGATTGCGCCAAGAACTCATCACTCCGGGTGGCAATAATGATGTGCATATTGGCTTTCAAAACTTTACAAAATCTGCACATTTTTTATACAAAACAACTTTACAAACTCCTCTAAATCAACTACTTAACAAAAATATAGAACAATTAATAATCATTCCAGATGAGCGTTTGTGGTTTGTGCCATTTGAAATTTTAGTAAAGGAATTGCCCAAAAGTAATAGCCCCAATTATAGTCCAGAAAACCTAAGTTATTTGCTGAATGACTATGCAGTAAGTTATGCTAATTCGGCTACACTTTTGCAGCAAGTCAATCACGAAAAAACAGGAACAGGCTTCGCGGGTTTTGCGCCTAATTTTACATCGGGAGAAGCTGGCGAAACACGCGTTTGCAAGCCCGGACAACTCGCTAATTTAAGCTATAACCAACCCGAAGTCGAACAAATCAATGAGCTCTTAAAAGGCACTACTTTTCTCACCAAAGACGCCACAAAAGCCACTTTTTTAAGCCAAGCCCAAAACTTTCGCCTGCTTCATCTGGCCACCCATGCTTGCATGGATGACCGCGACCCACTCTACAATAAAATCCACTTCGTTGACGCACCACTATCCACTTACGAAATCTACCAAATGGACTTAAATGCCGACCTCATCGCGCTTAGTGCTTGCGAAACGGGTGTCGGCAAACTCCAATCAGGCGAAGGCATGATGTCTCTTTCACGCAGTTTTGCAATGGCCGGTTGCCCGTCTATTTTGATGTCCCTTTGGTCTGTCGCCGACCAAGCTACTGCAACAATTATGGTTAGTTTCTATGAAAATTTAGGAACAGGAACAGCCAAATCGGTGGCTTTGCAACAAGCAAAACTAGCCTATATTAATAGCCAATCAAGAGAAAAACAACATCCGTTTTATTGGGCTGCCTTTACCATCGTAGGCGATGATGCATCGCTAGATTTGGGCGGCTTTAATTGGAGGTCGGTATTGGGGATATTAGGATTGATATTGGTGGTTTTGTTGGGATTTTTAATAAAAAATAGTGGCAATTAAGCTGATGATATTTTTAGCAATGTCAAAAACAATTAGGCTCTTTGACCACAATTAGATGAACACTTTCTTCTTTTAGGAATGGTGCAAGAATAAATTTTCCTTGAAAAAGTTCATGAAAAAACGCATCCGAAGGAATAGCTAAATAAACACCCCTATCTGGTTCAGAGTCACTTATAGCGCTTTTATAATCAAGATATTGTCCCATTGCTTCGTGAAAAGCAGAAATGAACGATTTACGAATAAAACTTTTCACTTCTACGGCAATTTTAGTTGCCCCTTTTCCGCCATAAACACATTTTCTGCTGCTAAGTGAAAAGAACTAAATAAGCAGTTTCAGAAATATAAATCCTCAGCGGGTCTGCTGAAATTAACCAACCATCCGCTTCTAGTGCAAAACGTGCGTTTTTATGAAAAATATCTTTTGCCATAAGTTTTCTCTTTAATAAATATACTAAAAATTCATAATAAATCAAAACCATTACCTTTTCCTAATTCAAGATATAAACTACCAAAGTTCTTTGACCCGCTTCGCCATTTCCACAGAAACATTACCTTTGTAAGGTTAAACTTTCGCTAAAATTCGTGGAATTTATACGAATACATACTCTTTTTATCGTTAAAGAATTCAATCTGGACTATGCCGAAACAATTCCTATTTGTCGCTTTTTTGTGCCTTATTTTATCTGATATACAAGCCCAACGCGAGCGTATTTCGATTGGGGTGATTGATTTCTTTTTGCCAAGCAGAAGTGAAATTGCACGCGCTAATCGCAATCAGAATATCGTCATGGATTTGTTGGATATGAATAGCTACCGCGAAACGACCAGCGAAGTGCGTCAATATCAAGACTATGTCGTGGAAAATTTTACGGCAGACAAACGCTTCTTGTTGGTCGAACGCAGTAATTTACACCTGATTGAACAAGAATTAGAACTCCAAAAATCAGAAGAATTCATGAATGGTTTAATTGTGGAACAAGGGCAGCAAATTGGTGCGCAATACCTGCTTTTTGGCGATTATAATGTCTATACCAAAACACTTTCTTTAAGCATCTATTCTACTGAAAATCAGCAAATTAGAGCTAAGAAAAATATCCCTTTAAAGAGTAGCATCATAGGCGGAAGCGCTTCTGTGAATAGACAAATTAAACTTGGCGTACAGCAACTTATCTTTCAAGAATTTTCACCAAAAATCAAACTTGTTCGCGCTATAGCTGGCAGTAATAGTCGAGCAAAAAAAGTATTAGTAGCAGGCGGCAGTAAGTATAATTTAAAACGCCAACAATTCTTAATCGTACATCGACTGACAAGCGAAAATATAGATGGCGAAACCCTCGAACGGCTCGAAAAAATAGGTGAGTTGATGATAACGGAAGTCGAAAATGCGAATTTCTCCAAATGCACCGTAAAAAGTGGCGGCAGCGAAATACAAGGTGCCTTAAATGGTGGTGATCAATTGTATTGTACTATCTGGACAGGTAAATAATTAAAAATTAGGAAAAAACAATATGAACAAACCTTTGATAATCAGCCTTTTAAGTGTCTTTTGTTTTCTTTTTTGTCTAAATTTAAATGCCCAAGATGAGCTACAAAGCATGACCATTGCGCCGCTGCCCTACTTGGTTTCGGGCAAAGTTTCGGCTGAGCATATTGAGCGTATAATGACAACAGTGATGGATGATTTTAGAAAAAATCCGCACTTTACTTTGGTTGACATTGATGGTACAAAAAGACAAACACAACAACAAGTCAACTCCAGTGAACTCGAAGATTGGGGGCAAAAATATGGTGCAAAATATCTCTTTCAGATTGATTTTTTAGGCGGCGATATTACGCATAGTACTCAAAATAAACTGGACCCAAGAACTGGACAAAATAGTACAATCGGTATTGTAAAAGGTATTTTTAGCGCAAATGTTCGTATTTATCATGTGGCAACAGGGACACTATTTCGGTCAATATTGGTAAAAGGCATCGGACAAACACAAGCTAATCTTGCCCCTGGTGCAGGTATTGCTTTCAATAACGATGGTCTGATACCGGGGAAACGCTACCCCTCAGAAGCCGAAAAAAGGCGCGAACAACAGCTTTTCTTACAAGCCACCCAAGGCATGCATAGTAAGGTGATGGAAGATGCTGTCGCGAATGTAATCGTAGATTGGAAAAAGACAATGCGTCGCGAATTTCCATTAGATATGCGCGTGCTTTCGTTTACGAAGGGCAATGCTAGAAAGGTAAAACGCCTTTATATTAATGTCGGAAAAGAAGCGGGTTTGGTCAAATATGAGCTGTTGGATGTTTACATCAAAAAATCCTATAATGTAGGTGGGCAACAGCAGATACGCGAAATTCCCTTGGGTACTTTGCGGGTGCAAGCAATAGAAAATGGGCAGACGCTTTGTGTGGTGTATTTGGGGCGTGATAAGGTTAAATATCATTTTGACAAAGGCGATGTGCTGTATGTAAAAGTGCAAAATTAGAAATTGACAAATTCACTCATAAAACACTGACAACCAACACTTTAAAAAACTAAAATGAAATATAAAATACTCTTTACTTTTTGCTTTTTACCTTTATTTTTGTTCGCACAACAAAATGAAAAAACGATTGCCATACTGGATTTTGAGCCAAAAGGCGACATGGCCGATGAAGAACGGGAAGCACTTTCTAAGATGGTCGAACAACTTTTTATGCAAACCGCTTACTGGAAAATAGTGGATAGAAAGTCCATTGAAAATATTCAGAAAATACGCGAACTCCAGAAAGATGATGCCTTTGTTGATGCTAAAAATTTGGCGGAACAAGGTAAGGCTGTTGGAGCCGAATTTTTGCTAATCGGTGAAACTTATGACTTCAAACAACGCGTATCGCCTTATGAGAGTTTTGACGAAAAAACAGGCTATACTGAGCGAGGAATTAAAGCCATTACAAGGGTCAATTTTAGTATTCGCCTCATCAAAACGGAGACCGGAGAAGTGATGGGCACGCTAAATTTGAATAAAGAAAGCAAAATTTATCAGGCACTCCAAGCTCCACCTAGTCCTGTGCAAGTGAAAAATTTGAAAGCACAAGGTCTAGCCAAAATTCATCGAAAACATCTGACTAAAATACATAACTGGCTACAAGATATTACGCCCTCCCAGGCTTTTGTTTTAGAAGTATTAAGTGGCAAAAGTAAAGCAAAAGAAGTCTTGATTGGTGGCTATTATAGCTCTAAAGGTCGAGAGTATTTAAAGGTTTTTGAGCAAACTTATGAAGAAGTGGATGGGGAGCAATTATTGCGCGAAGAACTGATTGCCTATATCCGCGTTCGGAAGTTGGAAGACAATGGTTTTGCGGTATGTAGTGTAGATGGTGGCGGCAAAGATTTGGTGAAAAAATTAGCGGCTGGCGCCAAATTAGCTTGCCGTTCTAAAGATGAAAATAGCCTACAATTACTAATTGACGACATTGGTTATTAAATCCCAAAAATATCGTAAATCACTGACTATCAAATCAATACAAATGAAAAATACAATTTTATTCAGTTTCGTATTCGCTTTAGTGGGGCTCGCTTCTTGCAGCATTCACAAGACAACAACTGGCGAAGTACAACACCTCGGAGGTGGCGAAAAAGGTACGGTGCGCGTACAAGCAGCAGGCTATGGTGTAACGAAATTTTTGGCATTAGAAAATGCTGAAAAAAATGCCTTCCAGGCTTTGTTATTTAGAGGTATTCCGGGCTCTGATTATAGCAAACCTATGGTCGCCAATGAAAGTGAAACACGTGCTTTGCATAGTGATTGGTTTCGTGATTTTTTTGACGAAAGAGGCTATAAAAAATACTTGATTTCTTCGGTATCTAGTACTAATTTTGATTTGATAAAAGTACGCCAAAAAAACTTAGATGCTTATGTCAAAATCAATGTCAATGCCTTGCGAAGTGCGATGGAACAGGCAGGACTTATTCGAAAATTTGGTTTGTAATTAGTAGAAATATGGTTTAGACTTTGGACGAAATAAACTTTCAACATGAAAAATATACTTTTATTCTTTTGTATCTTATTGACTTTCAATGCCTTAGCGCAGACTTCGGCAGAGTCAAAACGCAACTTACAACCCTCGGTAATGGTCATTCCCTTTGCGAAAGAGGGACAGGATTTGCGGCGCGTATTGGAGAATGATTTGAACTTGCGCGTAGCAGTCACAAAAGTGAAAGAAGGCTTCGATAGTCGTGGTTTTTCGACCATTGATTTTCGAGGAAAATTGCGCCAACTGAACAATGAAAAAGCCATGGAAATCGGTAATCAATCTTCTCTAAAACAAGAGATTATTGAGCTGTCGGGCGCAGATATTTATGTGGAAACAGAAAGCAATGTCGTCAAGACTGACCGAGGGACTTCCGTCACCGTTATCGTAACGGCTTATGATGCATTTTCGGGACAATCATTGGCTAATAAGGTCGAGCATTCGCCTAAGTTTTATACCGAAAACTATGAAAAATTAACCCAAAAAGCGGTGGATGCTTTGATAGAAGATTTCCTAAATACCATGCAACAAAAATTCGATGAAATGAACGAAAATGGCCGTCTTTTGGTCGTCAATATCGGCTTCGATGAAAACTCAGATTGGGACATGGATAGTGACTTTGGTGACCAAGGCGATTTACTCTCCGATGCACTCGAAAAATGGATGGAAAGCAACGCATATAAGGGCTATTTTCATGTGCAAGGTGTGACGGCTACCAAAATGGTTTTTGATGAAGTGCGGGTGCCTTTACGGGACGATAAAGGACGGCATTTTCGTCCGACACGCTTTGCGGCTCAGTTGCGGAAGCACTTAGTAGCTCAGGGCATGGAAGTGACCCGCGATGTGCAGGGAACGAAGATTTTTATTACAATTTTGTGATTGGTAAATGGTCATTGGTTAATTAGTAAATAGTTAATCACGTATTACTAATCAACCATTTACCAATTATTAATCAAAAACAAACCAATATGCGCTTATTTATCTTACTTATTAGCTTATTTTTTAGCTCTATTTTGGCTGCTCAAACAGCAACTGACTTGGGTTTAATTATTTATCAACCCACTTCTTCAGAACAACTAACCGACGCGCAACAAAACAAGTTAGCGCAACGTGTTTTAGCTGTTTTTACACAAAATGGTGTAGTCAATGGTCGCAGCAATATTTTTGCCGTCAAATCATCTTTTGATGTCTTAGAAAATAATACCATTGAAGGGATGAAAGCGCAGCAAGTGGTGCAAGCAGAATTGACCCTAACGGTGGTAAATATTATTAGTGGACATACTGTAAATGTGATGAGTAAATCGCTGACTGGTTCAGGGAATACAACGACTATTGCTATTCAAAAAAGCATTAATGCTATTCGCTCACAAAAGACTGATTTTCAATCTTTTATCAATAACACTAGAGCTAAAATAGCTGATTTTTATGCAGCAGAATGTCCGGCAATTTTGGCAGAAGCAAAACAAGCAACTAGTCGCCAAAATTATGTAAAAGCAGTTGCTATATTACATGCTATTCCGCGCCAAAACGACTGTTTTCCAGAAGCACAAATGGCTTTGGATGCCGCTTATTTAAGCTATCAAAAGCAGCAATGTCAGCAGCATATTCAACGTGCAAATCTAGCGATGACGAAGCGGGAGTTTTCGGTAGCTTTAGAAGAATTGGCAATGGTAGATGTAGAGTCGCCTTGCGCACAAGAAGCAAAGACTTTATTGGAAAAAGCAGCAACTGGCGTAGATGAACAGTTGAAAGCAAAACACTTGTTTTTGTATAAGGTACATACCGAAAATTTATTGCTCGAAAAGGCGCGAATTGATGCTTTGGATGGCATCGGGCGAGCTTATTTGAAGACGATTGAGGGGCAAGATATTATCTTGCGATAAACAAAACATACTGCGACAAGTAATTTGGTAAAAATAAACGACTAAGTGAAAACTAAGAAAACTTATACACTGTCTGAGTTGGGGAACTTATTCTTGCGTCGTTACTAAGCATTCAAATTTAAATTTTAGGCAAAAAAAAATCCTCGCATTCCTGCGAGGATTTTTTTAATTGGTCAAAGTACTACTTTGAACCTAGCTTAGTCAAGCCTAAAAAGGAAAAAAGAAAGGGTGGACGAAAACACGAGGTTTTCGCCCAATATCTTTCTTATTCAGTTTTAGTCTTAGTAAGACACACCTAAAGACTTCATAGTCTCTAAGTCCAAGCTACCCATAGGTAAGTTGTTGTCTTTTTGGTACTTAGCCAAAGCCGCTTTCGTACGAGCGCCGATAACGCCGTCGATAGGACCTGGATCGTAACCACGGTCGCGCAAAGCAATCTGGATTTGACGATAAGTGCTTGGGCCAGTTTTGTTGCCACAAACAACCTCACGCCATTCCGTAAAGCCACCCTCTTTTACAAGGTTACGCTTTGTTACCGTTGCGTACTCCGCAGGGATGTCAATTGTTGTCGTTCTTGCAGCAGCTTTCACTTGTTTCTTAGTGATAGTTTGATACTCAGCAGGAATAGATTCCTCACGAGTACTTGCTGGAGTTCTGACAACACGCTTAGTCACAGTAGCATACTCAGCAGGAATAGTTTCCTCGCGAGTAGATGCTGGTGATTTAACAACTGTTTTCGTGATCGTCTTGTATTCCGCTGGAATAGTTTCTTCACGAGTAGTTGCTGGCGTTTTAACGACACGCTTAGTGATAGTTTTGTATTCAGCAGGAATAGTTTCCTCACGAACACTCGCTGGTGTTTTAACAACACGTTGTGTGCGAGTACCCATTTTTGCTGGTACATCAACTTCAGTAATACAGCCGCTATTAGCCACACCTGAACCATCACAGCCTACGTTCATACGCTTAGTGACAGTTTTGTACTGCGCTGGTACTTCTACCAAACACCATACGAGACAATCGTCTGGGTTAGCGCTTAGACAATTTGCGTCTGCACGACGCTTTACCCACTTAGTAGATGCTGGTGAAGTCTCCATACGTTCCGTTACCGTTTCGTACTTTGGCTCTTGCGTAACAATACGCTTAGACGCAGCTTCTTTTTCGTAAGTTTCAGTGACTGTTTCATACTCAGCTGGTACAGGAATCATGCGTTTTGTTTCAGCTTTCGCTAAAACTTGCTCTGTAACAGTTTCGAATGTAGCCGGAACAGCGATGATGCGCTTGCTCTCTGGTTTCACCATTACTTGTTCAGTAACAGTTTCAAACTCAGCAGCAACAGCGATAATACGCTTGCTTTCTGGCTTAGTCATTACTTGCTCCGTTACTGTTTCGTATTCAGCAGGTACATAAATCAACCGTTTAGCTTCAGCTTTTTTCAAAACTTGTTCTGATACGGTTTCATATGCTGCTGGTACTACTTCAGTACGTTGAGAAGCTGCTTTCACCTCCACCTGTTCAGTGGTAGTGTTGTACTCATCTGCGATGAGACATTTAGCATAGCATTTGCCGGGTACCGCGTTAGGCGGACGACCATCCTGCGCAAATGCAGCAGAAGCTACTAAACATAGAGCAACTGCGAGAATCATGTTCAATTTTCTCATAATCCAAAAACGTGATTTAGAGATTTAGTGAATTGGAAATTTAGATAAAAACCAATGGCTTGCGCCATTACAGTAAATTTTTATTGGCTGTTTAGCTCTAAATTTATTGTAATGACGTTGCCGTTTTTCAAACATGACTAGCTAATAAACACTTCATTAAATGTGGACTAACTCTATTTCAAAGAACAAAATAACTAATTCAATATACTTTCCAATTGAATTAAGCAATTGATTACTAGTGGCTAATGTATGAATTTTTTGGATAACATAAGTAATATTTCGTCACGATTTTTGATTGTACTGCATAATCAGTACTTTTTGACATAGGACGGACCGTTCCATCTTTAAACAAAATCTTGATTTCGTCGCCAGAAATGGTATAGGCACTATTACTTTCTTTTCCAGTAAAGACTAGGTATTCTAAAGCATTGGTAGGTAGTTTTTCTCTCTTAGCTACCTTTTGACGTTGTTTTTCCAAATAGTCACGTTTAAATGAGGAATTTTTTAATTCAATTTTAAACAATGTTCTATTCAAAATACTTTTAGCCAAATATGCCAATACCCTGTCTTTTTCTACAGCAAAAACTTTTAATGCTGCTATTATATCGTAATCGTCTAAAAGGGCGAAATGTTCAAGCAATTCGTCTCTTTTTTCCAAAAAATCAGTTCTACTAACTTTATTTTCTAAAAAGAAAGCCAAGCTAGGTGACACGTTAAAACGATGTCCTTTTTTTGATAAGTGCTGCGCACGTTGCAATGTTTTTATCAACATTTGCTCGGCACACAATACCGTCTTATGCAAATAAACCTGCCAATACATCAAGCGGCGGGCCATCAAGAATTTTTCTAAAGAATAAACGCCTTTCTCCTCTACTACCAACTCTCCCTTGCGTACATCTAACATTTTAATAATGCGGTCATAACCGATAACACCTTCATATACACCAGTAAAAAAACTGTCTCTATTCAAGTAATCCATCCGATCCATGTCTAATTGACCAGAGATTAATTGATACAAGAATTTTTTAGGATATTGATTTTTGAATATGGTTATTGCCAAATCCAACTGTCCATTAAATTCTTCATTCAGTTTTTCCATGAACAAAATCGACAATTCTTCATGATGAACATCCATCAAAGTATGTTCTAATGTATGGCTGAATGGTCCATGTCCTACATCGTGCAACAAAATCGCTATCAGGGCGGCTTTCCGCTCTTTTTTGCTTATTTTTACTTTTTTGGCAACCAATACATCTAATGCTTGTTGCATCAAATGCATGGCACCTAGCGCATGATGAAAACGCGTATGCAATGCCCCCGGATAGACGTAATCCGTCATACTCAACTGCTTAATTCGTCGCAAGCGTTGATAATACGGATGCTCTATAATATCAAAAATGATACCGTAAGGCACACTTATAAACCCGTAAACGGGGTCATTAAATATTTTTTTTTTGTTCACTTTTATGGAGTGATAATGCCAAGTATTGTGTGGTAGTTTGCTCTTTTGTTCATGGGGGTAAGTAATGGACTTATGCCATTAGGAAGCTATAAAGATAAGGTACTTGCTTTGTTTACGTACAATCTTCTAAAGTCCTTTATTCGTTTGGTTTAGTTTAAAAAAAAAGTATTGCTATTAGCTATTTTATAATCGAATGTATTCTAAATCAATCGATTAAAACAATTTAATATATTACAAATACTGTCGCTTTTATAGCATAGGTCACTTTTCGTAGGGCGAAGGTAATAAGAGTATGGAGAATATTCATCTTTTTGCCAATTATTTACACACATCCTCTTTTTATTTCATTTATTACTTGGCAAATATTGACCCAAAAGTGCTGATATACTCTCTTTTGTTCCTACTTTTGCAGTCTTTCACGCAATGAATAATCAAGGAAAGAAGAATAAACAATATGCAACTGCGTATTATGCTAACATTCCATCATTAAATTATTCCAGATTCAGGTATTAAAATGAGTAGAAGAAATAAATTACAAAAATTTGCGGACATCTTAACTTTCTCAAATGTATATGAGAGTTATGATGCTGGTAATCCGCAATTGACGGGCGTAAATGGCGTACCAACAGACTTACGTGGCAAATGGAAATCCGAACATTTCAAAAATGAACATCCATTAACTCTCGAATTAGCTTGTGGTCGCGGTGAATACACCATCGATTTAGCCCGTAGATATGCCGACCGCAATTTTATTGGTGTCGATATAAAAGGGGCTAGAATATGGCAAGGTGCTAAAAAGGCTACGGCAGAAGAATTGGACAATGCCGCTTTTTTACGTACACGCATCGAGCGCATCGCTCACTTTTTCAATCCGGCAGAAGTAGCTGAAATTTGGATTACCTTCCCTGATCCATTTTTACGCGAATCTAAATCTAATCGTCGCTTAACTGCCGCTAATTTTATTGACCACTATCGTCAAATCCTGAAGCCGGGCGGTTTGGTACATCTAAAAACAGACGAAACCAACCTCTACGAATTCACTTTAGAAGTCTTGAATGAAAAGGAAGGTTGTCAGATTTTGTACCAAAACGATGATATATATGCGTCTGAATTGGCGTTTCCAGAATTAGAAACCAGCACCTACTACGAAAAAATGCACCGTGACAAAGGTAAGACAATTAAATATGTGCGGTTTTTGATTAATTAGAAATGGTCTGTTTCCATTTTTAATTCCTAATTTCTTAACTTTATTATCTTTGTCCCGAATCGTCAAGGAAATAGTCGTCATTTCCCAATGAATTTGAATAAATATCTGACTAATTCTGGCAGACCATATTCAATCATTCTATCATTCAGTAATTCAATCATTAATATGAACCCAACCATTAAAAAAGTACTGCCTCATTTAGCAGCCTTGGTTATTTTTTTCTTGATTGCCATCGTGTATTTCAAGCCTTATGCGATTGATAATAAGGTGCTCGGACAGCAAGATTTGTTGTTGGCCAGAGGCATGCAGGGCGAAATAGTGAAAGTAAAAGCCGAAACGGGCACCGTACCGCTTTGGTCGAATGCTATGTTTTCGGGCATGCCTACTTTCCCCATTTTGATGACGACCTCTAGTCCGATTAAGCCAATATTTAAGGCCGCTTTGTTGGGGCATAATCAGTCGCCACCTTGGCCGCCCATCTTTTTAATGATGGCGGGCTTTTATCTGCTCATGCTAGTGCTGCGTGTCGATTGGCGGCTCGGAATAGTCGGCGCAATAAGCTTTGGACTGGCCACCAATCACATTATATTAGTAGAGGCGGGACACATGACCAAACTGGTGGCTTCGGCTTATATGGCACCTATTTTGGCAGGTGTAATATTGACGTTTAGAGGTAAATATCTGCTTGGAGGTGGTCTGACTGCGCTCTTTGTCGGTTTACAAATTTATGCTTATCACGTCCAAATCACCTATTATTGGGTGATTGTGTTGAGTATTTTAGCGTTATTTTTTGGCTACCAAGCTTTTAAAGAAAATAAACTAGCACAATATGGAAAAGCAATTGCCGTCTTAGCAATAGCTGGTATAATAGGTGTCGCAACGAGCACAAGTCGTCTATGGACTACTTATGAATATTCCAAAGAAAGTATTCGTGGCGAATCGGAATTGGTGGAAAAAGGCGATAGTAGCGGCTCGAATGCTAATACAAAAGGCGGTGGATTGAGCTATGATTATGGCTTTAATTATAGCTATGGTATCATGGAAAGTTTCAACTTTTTAATTCCAGCTTATCGGGGTGGTTCTAGTACTCATATTTTTTACACCGATAGAGATAGCGAAACTTTAAAAGCAATACAACAAAATGCACAGTTTTTCCAAGGACTTGACGGCCAAAGCTTTAATACCGTTGTCGGTCGTTTCGGAGCACATTATTGGGGAGACCAACCGCCTACAAGTGGTCCTATTTATATGGGAATTATCTTGTTTTTCTTATTCTTTTTAGGCATTGTTCTCGTCGATTCTCCGATAAAATGGTGGGCAATAGTCGGGGTCGTCTTAACTATTGTATTGGCTTGGGGTAATAATTTTAAGTTTTTCAACTACTTAGTCTTTGACTATTTCCCGATGTACAATAAATTCCGTGCACAAACCATGATTTTGGGCATCACGAATTTGTTGGTTGCAATATTAGGTTTCATGGGCTTACAGCGATTATTCGAAAAAGAAGTGTCTTGGGAAGACAAGAAAAAAGCTTTATTTATAGCTGGTGGAGGTGTTGCAGGTATTTTGCTATTTGCTTCACTAATGGCTTTAGGCGCAGATTTTGGCGCAGCAAAATTAGAAAATGCGCTTAATAAATTTCCAGACCAAGTTCGTAATTCCTTCATTTCAGCAGTTACTGCTGACCGTGCAGCTTTGCTTTGGTCAGATGTAATGCGTGCCTTTGTATTCTTAGGTTTAGCCTTTGGTGCCGTCTTTTTATATATTCGTAAAACGCTCTCACCTACCCTATTGATTGTAGCTTTGGGTTTGCTTTTAGTCGTAGATACTTGGAGTATTGACTGGCGTTTCTTAAATTATGACCGCTTTGAAACTGCCCAGAGAGTAAAAGAACAAGTCGCTCCAGAACCTGTCGATGAGCAGATTTTGAAAGATACTGACCCACATTATCGCGTGTTTGATATGGAAAATCAAAATCCGTGGCAAAACTCCTTACCGTCTTTCCATCACAAATCAATTGGTGGCTATCATGCTGCAAAAATGATGCGTTATCAAGAGACAGTAGAACGCTATTTGGGGCAAGGTATTTCGCAAGAAAATCTGCATTTGTTCAATATGTTGAACATGAAATACATGATTACGTCTGACCGAAAAATGCAGCGCAATCCAGAAGCTTTAGGGAATGCATGGTTTGTTAAATCCTTCAAAACAGTACCAAATGCTGATGCTGAAATGGATGCTTTGGCAACTTTGAAGCCAAGTGAAGAAGCGGTATTTGACCAAAAATATGCAGGCATTGTAAAAGGGTTCAACTTACAATATGATAGCACGGCAACTATTAAATTGACCAAGTATCATCCTGACAATATGGTGTATCAATATTCTGCGAAAACACCGCAGTTGGCTGTTTTTTCAGAAGTTTATTATCCAGAAGATAAAGGTTGGCATTTGTATGTGAATAATGAGCGCGTACCATTGAGCAAAGCAAATTTCTTATTGCGTGCAGCCGTTTTGCCAGCAGGACAGCAGCAAGAGGTGAAAATGGTATTTGAACCAGCATCTTATTATACGGGTGAAAAAATTACGATTACGGCGGGTATCATAGCGATTTTGGCAACTTTGGCTGGTTTATTTTTCTATTTTAAAGAAAATAATTTGCCAGACCCAAATCAATTGCCAGCAAGCGAAATTCGGCAAGAAAATGTCACTCGGCAGCCAACAAAGTCAAAAAGAAAGAAAAAATAGCTTGATTCATAGATAAAATCTCTTAACAGGGAAACAAAGTTTAAAAAAATGACGTTATTTCTATAATTACAAGTCGTTTTAAGTTTCATAAACAAGTGAGAGTAATTGACCGCTCCTTCAGCAAATATAGAAGGGGCGGTCGTTTTTTTTACCTCGTTTGTTAAATTGAGATAATATTTTTTTTTAGAAACCTTAAAAACAGCCTTTATTCATCCACCACTCACTGGCGGAATTAACACCACTTCATCATTTTCTTTTAGCAAAAAATCATCTGTTTGATATTCTTCATTTACAGCAAAAGCTAATGATTTTAAAGCTTGAAATTCAGTGTATTCTAAACCTAATTGTGTCCGTACAGCACCAACGGTATCCCCTTTTTCTAAGTTAATTGCTAAGCTATTTTTGCCTAAAATATCTTTCGCGATACCAAAAGCGACTATATTTATTTTCATATTTATTGTTTTTTACGTTCAGTAGTTTTTTTAGGGTAAACAAAACATGAGGCATCCCGAATTTTTTGAGAGGTGATTTTTTTGAGGCATCGCCTCAAAAAAATCAAAAGGGGTTCTAAGGGGAGCAAAAATTGGACGAAACATCCAATTTTTGCTCCCTTTAGAACCCCTTTTCCAAATCTAGAACCCGACCAGATTTGGATTTTTAGAATAGAACTGTAAAACTTTGAAAAATTCGAGATGACTCATGTTTATTAAAAAAGCTATAACTTACTGAATTACAGCGTATTACTATTTCATAAAACTTCATCTTCTCGCAATACTAGTGCAAATTTACCTCCACCAAACTGCATCTCCAGACGATTACGGTGCTTAAACCATCCCGTCATTTCTTCACCAATAAAATGCCTACGCCAAGTCGTTTCTAGCGTATCATCAAAGAAAGCATCATCATTTTTCATGCGTTTAATCGTATTCCGGGACACCACTAGAGTGGGCGCCATAAATTCTTTCAAACACTTATTTCTAATGATTAGATGTAACATTTCAATCAAAATATCTTCCTCTGGATTTTCCTTCGTATTACGCGTGACGTTCTTCAAAATCAGCAACTCTTCTTCCGTTGCTGGACGTTGATATAAGTCCATAAATACATCACCATAACGTTGCATAATACGTTCGGGAAGACGCCGATTTTGTAACAATGCATCGCGCCCCGCGCCTATAGCACGTAATATGGGATTGATTAATTTGCCTTGCAAAATCATTTCTTTGCTGTAATTTTTTCGTTCGGCTTCGCTACGTCGCCACTCAAATAAACGCAGTAAAAAGACTTGTTCTTTTGGCTTCACATTGTGAATAATATTAGAATTCAAGGCTTCCCGATTGGGGTCTTGGTGATAATATTTAGGACTTTCCATCAATGCACACTCCTCTATAACCCAATCTAAACGTCCTAACTTTTCTAAACGAGCCGACAATTTTCGCCATAATTCTGGCAAATGTATCACATCATTTAGTGCATAACGCAATTGCTTTTCACGAAACGGACGTGCTTGCCAATCGGTTACTGCATAGCCTTTAGCCAAACGAATATTGAGTTCACTTTCCACCAATTTTCGGAAAGAAACAGGGTATTTGTAGCCCACAAATCCAGCTGCTACTTGAGCATCAAAAACGTTCTTAGGCGTGATATTAAATTGATAATGTAAGAGGCGATAATCGTTCTCACCAGCATGCGTAATTTTCATAATACGCTCATCCTCAAGCATTTGAAACAAAGGAGACATATCATCAACCTTGAGCGAATCAATTAGATAAAGCCCATGTTCGGTCGCTACTTGGATGAGGCAAATAAGCGTTACATAACGTTTTTCGCCAATAAATTCGGTATCAAAACAAAGCCATTCAATGTCTTTATTTTCTTCTGCAAAATCAACTACTCCAGCGGAGGTTTCAATCAGGGTATATGCGTAAGTATCTACTGCCATACGATTGTATCATTTTCCTTCTATACTGTTAATTTCGTGCCGTTTTCGGCAGTTTTGGAAAAACTGGAAGGAGATTTTTCGATAATGGCGAAGATATAAAATGATTTGTATAGTGTTGGTCGAAAGCGAAAAGAATATACACACCTATTCAAATTGTTTACTAATAGGGCATGAAAAATGGTATTTAGAGGGGTAACTCATAGATAAGTAAGTGACACATTTATTAGTAATCGGAATTACATACGATTGCTCTCGAAATAACGGCACAACACCTAGGTAAAACTACAGCAACAGCTTATGACGCCACCCATGGTTTTTCTGACCAATACATTGTAGAAATTGACATTTTCAATAAAATAGCAGCCGAAGCGGGCTTACTTCCTGATGAAAAGTACTTCACTAAATTCCCTAATTCAAATTTGGTGACGGTGAGTGTTAATTTATTGAAAGGAAGCTAATCAATAAGCGGTAAATAGTTGCCAGAGGTCAATTTCTTTGCAATTATTTACCGCTTTTCTTCTTTATTTTTCTTCTTTTTCACACTCGCCAAAGCATTTTCCACTTGCTCTATCGTCACCACTAATGCATCAACTATTTGTTCTTTTTTAAGTCCAAATTTTGATAACTTAATAATATTTTCTTTCAGAGTTTCTATTTTGCCTTCTATTTTGCCTTCTATCTTGCCTTCTAACTTGCCCTTTTTCACCCCTTGTTCCAATATCATATCATATGTACTCATTGCTAATTTATTTAATGGTGATGGAATTTCAGCAAAATTACTTTGATTTCTTCTTTTTCACACTCGCCAAAGCATTTTCCACTTGCTCTATCGTCACCACTAATGCATCAACTATTTGTTCTTTTTTAAGTCCAAATTTTGATAACTTAATAATATTTTCTTTCAGAGTTTCTATTTTGCCTTCTATTTTGCCTTCTATCTTGCCTTCTATTTTGCCTTCTATCTTGCCTTCTATCTTGCCTTCTAACTTGCCTTCTAACTTGCCCTTTTTCACCCCTTGTTCCAATATCATATCATATGTACTCATTGCTAATTTATTTAATGGTGATGGAATATTCTGTTTTACTTCTTCAAATTCCCTATCACGAAAATCGGAAGTTTCTAACAAATATACAAGTAATGTTCGAATAAAGTTGCGTTCATCTATCGTTTTGTGCTCTGTATGAACGAAAATAGTCGCTATATTATTTTTCAAAAATGACTTCTCCGCTTGATGTTTAAATAGCAAGAAGGTGTTTACTAAAAAGCCCATATTCAAGGCCAACAATGCTTCATCTGACCACTTTGACAGGTCGGTTAAAAGGTATTCAAAGTTAGGTAAATAAGGCTTCAGCAAATCGTCAACACCTTCGAAAAAGTCAGCAAATTGGCGATTTTTCCAAGCTTTTTTACCATGATAAAAAATGATGGGAACAACAGGCGTTAGCTGCTCTTTGTTCTTAATCTGTCCGACCCAAATCTCTAGCATATAGCGCAACAATTGGAACGGCGCGTCCTTTGTTTGCTGGCTTTTATGCTCTAATAACAGCGTAATTTTAATGACTTTCGCACCGCTATCATAAGGACAAGTATAGACAATATCCGAAAAATATTCGTCTAAATCATCCGTTACATAAGAATCTTTTTCAATCGTTAATTGTTCCAAATCTAGTCGTTCGACAAGTGCTTTGGGCAAAAATTGAGAGATGTAGTCAAGCGCGATGTCTTTTCTAGAAAACGCAGACTTGAATAGTTTATCATGAGGTTGATTGGTTTTCTGCATAGTGCACCAAAGGTAATCATTTTTCATAAAACACTGATAATCAATTATTTATATAAAAATTAATCAAATTCAAATAGCGCTACCAAATGATAAAAACGTCTCCTTACAAAATTTAACAAGCTTTTCACTCGTTTTCTAACTTTCTTAACAGTCTTTCGTTCTATAAGTAGTACACCTCAATTATTTCGGTAATTTGAAAACATCTTTTTCCGCCTATTTCCTCCAAAAAATAAGTCCGTAGCTAGGGCTATGCACTGATTTTTTAAAGAAAATATACGAAAAAATCTTGTCCTCAAATTTTCCGAAATAATTAACGTGTACTACTTATTTAGCATCTCTAAGTGAAAAGAATTAAATAAGTTGTGCCATAATGCGCCGTTATTTTTTCTTTTAAAGAATTCAAAAAATCAGTGCATAGCCGAGTTACGGACTTATTTTTTGTGTTTTTTAAAAGGAAAAAGAACAAGCATAATGCTATAAATTATTTAGTTCTTTTCACTAAGCATAGAGATTACCTTTTATCCATTTTACGTCTTTACTTTACAGTCCAATTTAAATATCATTAAACTACTCAGATAGTATGAAGTTTATAAAAAGATTTTTCCTATTTATCCTCGTTCTCCTCGTTTTGTTGGTGGGCGCGGCATTTGCTATTCCTTATTTTTTCCGCGATGAAATCATCGAAACCGTCAAAGCAGAAGTCAATAATCGTTTAGATGCAACTGTTGATTTTAAAGACGTGGACATTTCTATTTTCCGTTCTTTTCCTGATTTGAGTGTGGGTTTGAAAGATTTTTCCGTCATCGGGAAAAATGAATTTGCAGAAACTACCCTAGCTGCAGGCAAAAGTTTTGATTTGACTTTGGATATTATGACGGTTATTAATGGCAGCTCCATTGCTGTTAAAAAAATGCACCTCGAACAGCCCGAAATTAATGTCCTCGTCTTGAAAAATGGCAAAGCTAATTATGATATTTATCAAAGCGAACCGACCCTAGAAGCAACTACGCCGACGGAAGAAGCAGGTGAAATGGTCATTGAATTAAGCAAATACAGCATTGCCGATGGAAAAGTCACTTATACAGACCGTACGATGCCCATAAAAATGGAACTACTCGGCTTAAATCATAGCGGCGAAGGCAACTTTGCTTCCACTATTTATGACCTAAACACGAAGACGGATATTCAGTCCATGTCTGTGGAATATGATGGTATTAATTACTTCGTGAAATCGCGCGCCGATTTGGACGCTATTTTGAGTATGGACATGACGGGCATGAAGTTCACACTTAAAGATAATAACCTGCAAATCAATGACTTAGCATTAACTGCCGACGGTTTTGTCGCGCTACCAAATGATAAAGATATTGAGATGGATTTGACCTTTAATGTGCCACAAAATGATTTTAAAAACTTGCTTTCTATCATCCCAAATGCCTATACAGAAGGCTATCAAGATGTAAAAGCAACAGGCAATTTTAAGCTCGCTGGTTTCGTGAAAGGCACGTATAATGATAAAACTTATCCCGCTTTCAAAATGGATTTGGATGTAAAAGGCGCGGACATTAAATATCCAGATTTACCGATGAGTATTTCGGGCATTGATGCCAATATGATGGTCAATAGTCCAAGTACGGATTTGAATAATATGGTGGTTGATATTCCTAAATTTAAACTCAAAATTGGGTCAAACCCTATCGCTGGTTATTTCAAGTTAAAAACTCCAATGACCGACCCTGATATTGACACCAAAATAGATGGAAAATTAAACTTAGCCGAACTCGCAAAAGCCTTCCCTATGGAAGGCGTAAAAGAGATGAATGGCTTAATTACAGCTAATATTCTCGCCAAAACAAAGATGAGTACCATCGACCGCGAAGACTATGAAAACGTAGATATGGCGGGCACTATGCGTATCGAAAAGATGAATTACACTGCCGATGGCATGCCGAATATTCGTATCAATGATATGAATATGGATTTCACGCCTCAGAATGTAAAAGTCGATAATTTTGATGCTAAATTAGGTGCAAAAAGCGATATCCAAGCCAGCGGCACTTTAGATAATATTTTAGCTTATTTTTCTCCTGAAAAAACCATGCGCGGCGACCTCAAAATGCGCTCCAATTACTTCGACGCAGATGAGTGGATGACCGAAGAAGAAACGACAAGCACTACTGCCCCAACCTCGGCCGAAGCACCGACCGCGGAAGAAGCTGTTTTTGACCGTTTTGACTTTACGGTCGATGCTGAAATGAAGCAAATTAAGTATGCTATTTATGATTTGAAAAACTTGCGCGCGAAAGGCAATTTCACCCCTAGCAAGCTATCTATCAGCGACTTCTACACCAATATTGGAGAAAGCGACATTGCAGCAACGGGCTATGTGACTAATGTAATGAACTACCTCTATGAGGGCGAAAAATTGGGCGGTAATATTGATATGCGTTCCAATTATTTCAATGTTAATCCATTCATGGAAACTGAAGAAAGTGCAGCGTCAAATGTGCCAGAAACACCAACAAATACAGATGATTTAGAGCCGATTTTAGTGCCTGACAATATCGAAATGCTCATCAATGCCGATATGAAAAAAGTGCTTTACACGGACTTAGAAATGACCAATGTAACAGGCCGTCTAAATGTCGCCGATGAAGCCGTGGTGATGGAAAATGTATCTGGAAATACACTCGGTGGTAAGATTTTATTTAGTGGCGGATATGATACGAAAGACCACGATAATCCGGCATTTAATATCAAATATGACTTGCAGAATATGAATTTCCAGCGTTCATTTGAAGCCTTTAATTCCTTCCAACAAATCGCGCCTATCGGCAAATATATGGACGGAGTTTTCAACACGAGTTTAGTGATGGAAGGTAATTTGGGCAAGGACTTTATGCCCGATTGGAACACCCTTTCGGCAGATGGTTTCTTGGCGACTATTGAGGCGGTTGTGCGCAATTTTAGACCATTAAAAGAAGTCGGTAAAACGCTGAATATGAGTGAGTTTGACGACTTTCAAATTAAAAACACGAAGAATTGGGTGAAGATAAAAGATGGCATGGTGGAGTTGCAAGAATTTGACTATAAGTGGAAAGATATTGCCATGAAAATAGGTGGCAAACACGGTATTACCCAAGAGAATATGGACTATAATATCTTCGCCAAAATACCGCGTGAACTCATCGGCAAAAATGCTGCTGGTGCTGCCGCAAACACAGGTTTAGATTGGCTTTCTGGCGAAGCGGGCAAGTTAGGTTTAAATATCGATGCAGGCGAATTTGTGAATGTACAAATCAACATGAAAGGCTCTATTGACCAACCAAAAGTGAGCGTTAAATTACTCGGTACGGATGGCAAATCGAGTGTCGTGGATGCCGCAAAAGATGCGGTAAAAGACCGCGCCAAAGAAGAATTGGATAAGCAAAAAGACCGTGCGAAAGACGAAGCTCAAAAACGCGCCGACGAAGCTAAAGCTAAGGCAAAAGCGGAAGCCGACAAAGCCGTAGCGGACGCGAAAAAACGCGCCGAAGAGGAAGCGCGCAAAGCCGCCGAAAAAGCAGCACAAGCGGCTAAAGATAAAGCTGGCGAAGCTGCCGGAGAAATTGTAGGCGATAAAGCTAAAGAAGAAATCGAAAAGGCAAAGGATAAGTTGGATAAGTGGAATCCTTTTGGGAAGAAGAAGGGTGGTGGGAAGTAAGGCTGGTGATTTTCGATTTTTTTGAGGTACGATGTACGTGCTTCTTTTGCTTAATTTGTAGCTTAGTTTTTTCTACGAAATGGAAAGCCAAATAGTATCTTTTAAGGTATTATTTGGCTTTTTTATTTTATATAAGTAGCACACACCAATTATTTCGGTAATTTATGAGGATGTTTTTTCGCTATTTTCCTCAAAAAAATAACTCCGTAGCGACGGCTATGCAGTGATTTTTTTAAAAAAACTATCAAAAAAATCTCACTCCTAAATTTTCCTAAATAATTAATGTGTGCTACTTAATTGTTGAAATATTGCATTTATTTATTTGCCTGAATACTTTTTGGTATATTCACATTCATTCAATTATTCTTATCTACTACATCATGGCCACATTACAGAAGATATGTATCATTTTACTCTTATGCATTAATAATTCGTTCATTTTAACTGCACAAGACACCTTTTCCAAATCTTTAGACTTAAATAGTTTCAATCCGGATGCTGGCTTTCATTTAGAACCAGTAGAAGATGGGTATATATTATTAACTTTACTTGCTTGCCGATAGTGTCGTTATTACAGAACAATGTTATCAATTAATCAAATTGAATTTGAATTTTGAACCCATTTGGAGTAAAATTTATTCATCGCCTTCGGGTATAAATTTGAGAGCTACCACTAGTCAAATGATTATTAATGAATTGGATGACAGGATTTTCATTTTTGGAAATCATGAAAACAAAATAAACGATACCACCTATTTACTTCAACCTATACTATCTGGATTAAATTTAAATGGTGATACTTTATTTACAAAAAATTACCTTGGTGGTTCTTACGAGATTAGTAGACATCTCATTCAAACACAAGATAATAATCTCGCATTTTTAGTTAATAAATACTTACCTAATAATGATAACGAACTCTATTTTACAACTAATCTTATTAAAACTGACACTTTAGGAGAAATAATATAGGAAAGTAATTTAGGCAATTCTAATCAATTTCAATATGGAAGAAGTCTATACGAAAGTACTTCTGGCGAAATTGTTGTTTCTTCTTATTTTGCTGATTGGGGCAGTAATTTATAGCAAACCCAGGTAATGCATTTCTCGCCAAATGGTTCTTTAGTCAAAAATATTATTCTTCCCTATTACGAACAAAGTGCCATCCCAAATTTCATTCTCCCCAAAGACAACGAAGAAGATGGCTATATACTGGCTTGGGTTGACCAAATTAACCCAATGTGGGATACATTTCCTTATCCTCCTGTCATTTATGGATTAGATGCAGAAGGAGAAACCGAATGGGCGCATACTTTTATCAACTTTGATGAGCGTCTTGTTCACAATATGATTAAGTTAGGAAATGGAGATATATTAGTAGTAGGCATGGCATACAACATAGATGGAGACCACAGAGGCGGTTGGTTGGTGAGAATAACTCAAGAAGGAGAATTACTCTGGGAACGACAAATATTAGACAATAATCGTCCTTTTATTGCTCAACGATTATGGGACGCTACTGAAACTCCAGATGGAGGTATTTTTGCCGTTGGTTTTATCACAGATACGCTGCCTAATGTATCACCTCCCGAACCCGAGTCGGACACTTGGCTACTCAAACTCGACCAAGACGGCTGCCTAGAACCCGACTGCGGCTTGGTGCAACTCACCCTCACGCCTTACAAGAGCCTAATCAACCCCAAATCAATGTAGAAGTATTCCCTAATCCAGCTAATAGAATGGCGTATATTCGTTTTCCAGCAGCGGCGACCAATAGAGGCGAATGGACGGCTACTTTAGTCAATTTAGCGGGGCAAACGGTGGCGCAACTTGATATTGATGCGTATAGTGAACGACAGGGAATAGCGGTGGCACATTTGCCCGAAGGGATGTATTTTTTAGTTTTTCAGTCGAAAGGGCAGACTATTGGTAGTGAGAAGTTGCTGGTGAAGCATGAGTGAGGGAATGCGCTAAACTCACTCCGACGTCACCTCCCCTATCATCACCCCAAAATTCCCTTCCAAGTCCTCAAAACCTTGCGCGGGCAGATAAGTTTTAGACACATAACCATCCAAATAGAGCGCGTTTTGGCAGCCATTTTCTTTGAAAAAGGTGGCGAAATCGTAGAAGTTAATTAGCTTTTTAGACATCGCAAATAAGAGCTTTCCGTCGGGCAAAATGCCTACGCCGTTTCTGATATTGACATTAATAGACCCTTTGTTGAGTTTGGGATGTAGTACGCCATTAATGACTAATAGCGGGCCAGATTGGGTAGCGTATTCGATGGTTTCGTTGACTCGGAAAGCGGTGGTTTCGACTATGGCGGCTTTTTTGGTATTGGTGATATAGAAAATGCCATTGGGCTGTAAATAGAAGTTACCATAGCCTTTTTGAATCGTGTCTATTGGGGCGAGTATTTTGCCTTTTTCGATGTATAAGCCTTGCGGAGAATAATCTTTTTTAAACATGCCGCCATTCATCGCAAATACTAAGGTTTTATTTTTGGTGGCTAAAGCAGTTTTCAAACTACTGAAATTACGATAGGTTTCGTGTTGTTCATTTTGCCAATAGAAAGCGAGTTCTTGCTGCTTTAAATCGACTATATGATGAAGTATATTCTCGTTTGGAATAATAGTGGAGCTTTCGGAAGACGCTTTTTCGGGAGCTTTAGGCGTCTTTTGTTGACGAATAGTAAATGCAATAGTCCCCAATACAATCAACAGCAAGGGTATAATAATGGCTTTTTTCATCACTTTTTTTTTACAAAAGTAGATAAATTTATGAAGTAGCGCGGCTTTCCTGCCTATCCGTTAGCAAGCCGTGACTATTAGTGGGTCGCGGCCTAGGAAAGCCACCTACTTTACCAAAAAAAAAACGCCACCCAACCGAAGTCAGATGGCGTAAATTCTTTGATATTAGATAGTCTATATTATCGTTGAATAGTCAAGGGGAATGTTTCTCTAATTCCACCTTTTTCGTCTTCATAAGTCACGAAATATTGCCCAGCAGAAAGGCGGCTTAAATCCAAGTTGAATTTATTGAAGCCTTCTTGTACATCCACCAAAATAGTTCGGTGTATCATGCCTGCAATGCTTGTAATCGTCACTTTTCCGCTCGCAAACTGCGTGGAGGTCAATACCAAATTCGCATCATAAACGGCTGGATTTGGATAGACTTTTACGTTGCGAATCGTGTCGTGCTTGATATATACTTCACGTACCTCTGAGTAAGTGACCGTACCGTCTTTATCCACCGATTTCAGGCGATAATAGCTCCTGCCTTTGAGTGGTTCGGTATCCATTTCTAAATAACCTGTACGCGCCTCCGTGTCAATGCCTTGCCCTTCTACTTCTACTACTTTTTCAAATTCTTTTGCGTCTGCGCTGCGCTCTACTACGAAGTGGCTATGGTTATATTCGCCAGTGGTTTCCCAATCAATTTGAACCTCTTGATTGCCTCTTGCTCTGGCATTAAAGCTGTTTAAGACAATCGGTAAAGGAGCTGCGCCATAGCAGGTTGGGTCAATAATGAAGGTACTCGAAAAGAGTGGAATTTTATCCCAAACTTGCGTAAAGGCATTTGCCATAGAACCATCTCCTGCACCTAACCAATCTTGAATTATTGTCGAATATACCTGACGATAGTCGTACTGTTGCTCTGCAACTTGTGTACCGCCTTGTAGATTTGATAAGTTGACATTTGTACCTGTAATACCAGGCTCTATACCGTTTCCGAATAAGAACATCGGCGCGACATAACCGTGGTCTGTACCGAAGTTACCATTTTCTACGGCTGTCCGTCCAAACTCAGAAAAAGTAGCGGAAACTACGCGATTTCCAACGCCTCTAGCATCCAAATCATCATGAAAAGCCTTGATAGAAGTCGCTAAATTAGATAAGGTATCTGCATGCCAACCTATAGAAGTATTGCCACTATCTACTTGATTATCATGCGTATCAAAACCACCTAAATCACATAAGAAAATCTTAGTTTTAGAGCCCCCACCAAGCAAACGTGCTACTGTTTTTAGCTGATTGGACAAATCAGTAGTTGGATACGAAGTTGAACCCGCTCCGCCATTATTATAAACATCTGTAATGCGCTGTGCATATACTTTAGTGCTATTTTGGACTTCGTTAATGTAGTCAATTTCCGATTTAAAATCACTTGTTGCCAAGTCATTTATAGGTTCGTTACCCAATTCATTCACTAAGTCAAAAAAGTTACCATTATTGACACCTGTTAGGTTAATGGCAGCACTAGAAACACCTGTCGTCTGGAAACCTACCGACTGTCGTTTGTCTGATAGTTGAATACCTAATGGGTCAGGGAATTGCGTGGTTGGATTTCCAATTTGAGATGGATATTCATACTCCAAAAAACGCCCCATCCAGCCAGAATGTATATTAAAATTAGCTCCACTACCATCGCCACCAGTCATCCAAAGGTCTTGCGATTTGAAGTGCGATAAATTTTGACTGTTGTAACTTACACCTTGTATTAGGCGCATTTTACCTTGATTATACAATTCTCTAAACGGTGTCAAAGAAGGGTGCAAACCAACTTGGTCTGCCGCCGCTAAGGTCGAGTCTAGGTTATTATTATTAAGTACCGTTTGGTCTAGCTTGATAGTTGGGCGAATGCCTGCATATGCTGCATATTGACCTAGTGGCACTACTGTGTTTAAACCGTCATTTCCACCTTTCAAATTAATTAAAACAATCACACGGTCATCTGCATCGGCACAGTCCGCGAAAGCACTCATCATCACAGGAGCAGCTACGGCGCGCATGGCCGTCCCGTTCAATATAACGGGAGCCATTGCCATTGGTGCTGTATATTTTAGAAAGTTACGTCTTTTCATTTTTGATTTTTTTAATTGGTCAGCAGTAAATCCTCCTCGGTCTCTATTCATCTCACAACTGATTACAAATGGTCCAACACAATTCATTAAAACACTGATTATCAGTCAATTACGTTTCATTAACTGAATATCTAACAATCGGATATCAACTTACATTAACTGATATTCTTGTGAATAAGTTAATGCCTTAATCAAGCCTTCTAGCGCACCTTGTATGCCCGCAGAGCCAGAGTTCCATTCGGCTGCCCAAAGCGCATCGCTATCAGAACCATCACCACCACCTACTAAAATATCGTCGCGATAATAGGCGATTCGACTAGCAGGTACTGTTTCGGCAAACAAATAATCACAAAGTTCCGTGACTAAAGCAGTTGCATTGGATGGGTCACTGACTATTCCTGAGTTGATGAAGGTCATCACGTTCAATTGTACACCACCAAGGCTTCCCCAACTGAGTACCCGAGTACCTGTAATCAACTGTTCTCCCAACTTATAGCGGGCTACCATCGTGGCAGCATTGAACCAATTTCGATTATGATAAGGTTGCTGATAATAAGGCGCATAACCTGCCACATTGTTCGGTTCTAAGAAATTGAACCCAGCCTGCTCAAATAGCACATCCATGACACTATACCACCAGAAAGTTTGATAATGATTGATACTATCACCTATTGGGTCTGGTGTAGCAATTTGGAAGAAAGATAAGGTTTGCAAGAGATGTTCCATTGGCGACTTAATCAATTTGCCAATGTGCTCATCACCTGTATTGCTGTCATCGCGGTCGTAGAAATGTTGCGATTTTAATAATTGCAGGAGTACGGGCGTAAAATTGTAGCCATTGTTGCGGAAAGCTGTCGCTAATGGTTCAATGATATCGGTCTCTATTTCTGTTGTGATATTCCAATTGACGAAATAGCGATACAAACGACGGACAATATTTCGTGCCGTTTCGTCTTGATCAAAAATCATATCCACGAAAGCCGACAATTCCGTCCACATACTAGCATCATCAGTTGCACCTGGAATTAGCGTCCCATTAAAAGCCGGACTAAACTGCTTGTCGGCTGTATCATGATGGCTGAAAAGAGTTGTATTCTTGGGTAAGCCAGTATCTGGGTCTAAGTTATCACGTTCGTCATTAAAACGCCAACCAGTCAGCAAGCGTGATGCCATTTGTACATCGGCTTCTGTATAATTCGTATAATTTCCTGCTCCTATTTGTGGCCCTTTTCCTATGGTGAATAGCTCCAAAAATTCACGCGCAAAATTTTCATTCGGATTCCATTTATTGTTCCAACGATTGCCTAAATATTCCGACATCATATTATCCGAACACAATTTCAAAGCAAGCTCTTTGAAGTTTCCAGTCGAATGTATTTGCAATAAGCGTAAATAATCATAAGCATAATAAGAATCATGTACATTCGTATGGATAGCATTGTACTGATGCAAAAACATCGTCATTTTCGACGTAATCGTCGTATCTTGAAATGCTTCATTAAGAAACCATACTTTCACATAATTTCGCAATTGCCATTCTGCACTACTGGGTTCTAGACCTGTGTTAATCCAACCTTGGCCCAATGCTGGGTCAATAGGTTCTGCTAATTGATTGGCATGTGTCGCAAAAAGCGCATTGACAGCTGCATCAGCAGACATATTCGCAAAGGTATCAATGCGCGCTTTGGTCACATTAAAAGTCGTTCGCCTCAGCAAATGTTTTGCTAAGCGAACTCCTAGCGTCCCACCATAAGGGTTTAAAGAAGCCATAAATCTATTTTTTTTAAATCATTTTGTAAAATAAGGAACGATGAGTGTACTCCGAAAAGTCATTTAGACAGGATTAACAGGATTAGTTCGTTAATTCTATTTAATTTTACTTTTCGGAGTACACTCAACGATGAAAGAATAAGTTGTAAATATTTGACAGAGTAATCGGAATTAAATAACCTTTACAATTTAACTTTATTTAAATCCGATTACAGAGAGTTAGTGTTTCCAGTTTTCTTTTGAAATGACTGGCTTATTCTTTCGTCATCAATATTGCTATTCATGCATTTGGTGATGTAGTTCGGATTTTTAAAAAAGTAGTGATTTTCTGGCTGGGCACATTTTTTTAGGGAGTAGGAAATTAATAAAAATAAGAATGTGCAGTTACTAGGTAATCGGAACTAAATAACCTTTACGATTTAACTTGCTCTTTTCCCTTCTAAAAAACACAAAAAATAGTTCTGCCCGTACGGGTGCAACCATTTTTTTGAGTTCTTTAGAAGTAAAAATAACGGCGTTAAATCTGTAAACTTTATTTAAGTCCGATTACTAGGATTAGTGTTTAAGGAACGGTACATCAATAAATTGACGTTATTGGCTGATTTTTTTATCCAGACTGCAATATATGAATTATATATATACTATTGTTTTTTTCACTATGCTTTTTTTTATTTTTTATCAAAATAAGTAAGGAACGATGAGTGTACTCCGAAAAGTAAAATTAGACAGGACTAGGAATGATGTAAAAATAAATATACTTGTAAAACACTGATTTTCAGCGTACTGAGATGTAATCAAGCTAATTTTAATAAAAAATAAAAAGGAGGACAAAATAAATTTGCCCTCCCATTGTGGTCGAAATGCACCACTTATTAGTTTGTTTTTACTAAACGCTCTGCGCCTAGTTCACCTAATTCATTACGAAAAGCAACGAAATAAACCCCGGCAGCAAAGTCAGCTACATTGATGGCTAAGTTAGTGCCACGGACACTATTATACATCGCGACTGTTTGCCCCGTCAATGAGGTCACGATAACATCGTGTGTTGCATTGGTTGGGTTATCAAAAGTAATCATAGCCACATCTCTTGCTGGATTTGGCGTGATTTGTACACCCGTCAATGTAGAAATTTGGTCTTCTAGTCCAGAAATTGGTTCTGTAGAAATATCACAAGTATTGTACTTATAGATAGGCATCATGTAAGTACCTGTTGCATCAGCAGGAATCATTTCCACGCGGTTGATATTTCCACTACCATCATCTACGGTACAGTCACCAGGAGTACCAGGAGTGCTCGGATGAAATTCGTTCGTTTCCCATGCATCTAATACATATTTGAACATAATTTCGGCGCCAGCTGCAACTGTTCCTTCGTAAGTGTAGGTGTAAACACCATTACCATCAGCATCCGTGAATACTTCTGCGCCTGGGCTCCAGCCTTGAAAATTGCCCCCAAGTGTTACGACATTTACAGCCGGGTCAAACTCAGATACGCCATTCATATCAACAGCGAAGACGACATTAAGCTGCGCTTGTGCAAAAAAACTAGCAGCGACAAATAGTAAAACAACGTACAATTTTTTCATAATTTAAAATAGTCTATGGAGTAGTCCGTCAAATTAATGCTGTCGGGTTGGCGCGGATTATTTTCCGCCCGCTTTTTTTAAAAATTATTCCGTCCGTACGGATGCAAGAATTTTTTAAAAAAAGCAGACAAAAAGTCCGCTCCCCCAAACTCGACAGCATTAGCTTGACGGACTACTTAGTTAGGAAAATTAGTTTTAGGAATGGTTCAAAAATAACTTTCCATTCTTGCATCATTCCTTAAAAACATTTTGAAGGGTAAATATAGAGCAAAATAAGTAATTCGTATATTATCTATTTCATCATTTTTTTTGATTGGGTTAAAAAGTCTAATTACTTAGGAACGTTGAGTGTACCCGTAGGGTGAATGTTCCGTGAACATTCAAACGAATGAACCGCAAAGCGGATGAGAAGCAAGAGACCGTCCAAATGGCGAAGTTATTTTTTTTGTCGTTACTTATGCTTAAATTGCGGTCTATTTTCACTAAAAGAGAAAACTACAAACTTGCTACGTTTAGAAGAGTTTCGCAAATTTTATAATCACTCCATTTTCCCTGAGTTGGTACGTATGGAACGCAAACGTCGGCGACTGCTGACTTTGTTTGGCTTTTCTATTCTCCTATTGTTAGGCGTTTTTGTGTTTTGGTTGTGGTTAGATATTGCTGTTGTTAGTCTTGTTTTAATGACTTTCATTGCCATTTATATGTATTGGCTATACAGTAAAATCAATGAATTTACGCAAACATTCAAGCCTCGCGTGGTCGAATTAGTGCTTGATTTTATAGATGATGGCTTGAATTATGGTGATTTAGAATATAAACCAACGCAATCTATTTCCCAAAAATATTTTTTTAAAAGTCAAATTTTTCGTGCAAATGCAACGGTTTATGAAGGTGAAGATTTGATAAAAGGTAATATAGGAGAAATACCGTTTCGTCTTTGCGAATTGAATGTCCGCGAGGCATCCAAAGTGCGTCAACGTTTAAATTATGTTTTCAAAGGCGTTTTCTTACATGCCGAAATACCACGTAAAATACCGGGTAAAGTCATCGTTTTGCCGCGTATTCATCGCCAATATTTGACCAAAACGCTCAAATACCTATACAATAGCAATGCGAGAGAAATTGACATGTTTATCCAAAATAAAGAATTTCGGGAAACATTTATGACTTTTGGTACGTATGATGCGAGATTGGGCGTAGTGCTTTCTAGTAGTATGCAAAAAGCGATTTTGGAATATAAAAAACGAACTGGCAAAGACTTATATTTGTCTTTTATTGGAAAAGATATTTATCTAGCCGTCACTGAACCCAAAGATATATTAGAGCCCTATCTTTGGAAATCTAATGTCAGTTATCTGTTGGTGCGTCAATTTTATGAAGATATTCAGTTGATGCTGAGTATTGTGGAAGATTTTGATGCGCATCATTAAGAAACGATGAAAAAATAACGGCTCTTTGACAATGATTTGGCGGTTGGAACATTAATTATACAGTAAAAATATTCAGACAAAAACCGATTATACATGGCAAAACGATTGACCGAAAAGGAGTTTCAAAACATTATCAAAGCACTCCCACAAAAAGAGCGTCAGAAACTCAAAAAAGATAGTTTTAATCAAACCATTCTGCACGAAAATATTGCGATAGCCAAGCAGAATATGAAGAACGATATGGTCTTCGGTATCCCATGGTTTATTATGTATCTTTCTTCCTTGTATATGTTTGGAAATACAAGCGCGACAATTACGCTACTGATTATCGGCTTGGGCTATTTTACCTATAGTTTAGTTACTCGTGGTTCTTATGGTTTGAACCGTCGAAAAGTGAAAGTTTTTGAGGAGTTGTTGCCGTATTTTAGGTGATTATTTCCTTCTTTTCAACAAAAAAAGCGTTGCAGAATAATTCTACAACGCTTTTTTAATTAAGCCATTAAAGCTACTATTATTGCTAACGTAACTCCAATACAAACGGCATACGAGCCTGCACGCCTTTCATATTTTGAATGGTTTTAATTTGCTCGTAATATTGATAATATTCGCCCAATTCTGCTTGAATAGCTTGGTGTTTGATACTCGTCGTTTGCCCCGTCATTTCCTCAATGAATTGCTGCAATGGCTCTTTCATTTTCGGATATTCATCCATTCTATAATCACTCAAATTGGCTAAGCGAGAGGCAATAGCCATCGCATCATCCAAATCACCTAATTGGTCCACTAAGCCTATTTCTACTGCTTTTTTGCCTGTCCATACACGTCCTTGTGCAATTTCATGTACTTGGTCTCTCGTCATATTACGCGCATCTCCTACCCTTTTCAAAAATACTTCATAAATATTTTCAGTAGAACTTTGGAGCAAATCTTTTTCTTGTTGAGATAGCTCTTTGGTTGGCAAAAATGCCGTCGCCATTGGTCCTGTCCCCACACTATCGAAGGTAATACCGAGTTTATCGTTCATCAATTCGGTGACGATTGGAAACATTCCAAACACGCCAATAGAACCCGTCAAAGTATTCGGCTCTGCCAAAATTGTATCGGCTGCACAAGCAATATAATAGCCGCCCGAAGCCGCCAAATCACCCATAGAAACCACGACTGGCTTACCAGCATCACGACATAATTGCAATTCTCTCCAAATATTTTCAGAAGACATTGCGCTACCTCCGCCACTATTGACGCGTAAAACGATGGCTTTTACTTTATCATTTTTACGTAGTTTGCTGATAATTTTGGTGTATTTTTCATCGCCAATTTGACCATTTTCTCCTTTACCATCTACAATACTACCTTCAGCAATTACTACTGCGATGCGGTCTTTTGCCTTCGAGCGTTTCGCTTTTGCCGATGGATAATAATCTTCAATCGTCATTAATTTCAACTTATCGTCCTCTTCTAAACCTAAACGAGTACGAATATCGGTCAAAGCTTCATCGCGGTAACCAATCACATCTACTAAACCTGTTTCTAATGCCCCGGCAGAAGTTCCAGCCGCATAAGCATCCGCTACAGCACGCAATTCAGTAGTCGTTTTGCCACGAGAAGTGCCTATGTCATTTAAATAAACACCATACAACCCTTCCAAATATTCGCGAACTTGTAAGCGATTTTGCTCACTCATATCCGTACGGCGGAAGGGTTCAGTAGCACTTTTGAATTGCCCGACATAGAATACTTCCATCTTCACACCTATATCATCCAACATATCTTTAAAGAAAGCGAGTTGTGTGCCGTAGCCACGGAAATCAACGTTTCCAAGCGGGTTTAAGTAAATTTTATCGCCAGCAGAAGCCATGTAATAGCCACCTTGTGTGTACATTTTGGAGTAGGAAACGACGAATTTGCCGTTCTCTCTAAAGTCATCAATTGCTTGACGCAAGACCGAAGCCGATGCGCTACCCGTAGGCACAGACATGGCTTCAATGAAAATACCTTTGATATTCGGGTCATCTTTAGCGTGTTCAATCGTGCGACGCAAATCGTGTAAACCTAATACTTTTTGATTTTCGAGGTCAAATGGATTGATTTGTAAATTATTCGTTTTTTCGGGGATTGCCGCATCAAATTTCAAATGCAAAACAGTATTCGCTGATACTTTTTTAGCAGCATCTGCGCCACTTGCTACGCTTCCTGCAACTGCCATCAAAATAAAAAATAGTGCGCCCATCGCCAACAAAACGCCCAAGCAAGAAGCAAATAGAAACTTAAAAAATTGTCTCATGATTATTTGTTTTTCCTTCTCTGAGTAGTTTTCAATTTTTGATAGCTCAGAAAAGTAGTTTTATTTATCCTTTTTATATTAGCACAAATGTAAAGCGACTTTGTCAAATGGCTCTTTTTTTTCGATAAAAGGCAGCATACACCGGAAGTTTGGCAGATGTTGGGAACATTCTTCGACGAAAGTAGCTTAGATGTTTGTAGAAAAGCCGCAAAAAGCTATTTTTGCAGCCGGATTTGAAATTAGGAATACAAAATTAAGAATTAGAAATTGCCAAAACATAATCTGTCTATTTCTAATTAAAAAATTCTTAATTCGTAATTAAATTGGTCCCGTAGTACAACGGATAGTATGTAGGTTTCCGGAGCCTGAGATGGAGGTTCGATTCCTCCCGGGACCACAAAGACAGCTTTAGAGCTGTCTTTTTTGTTTAGGACGCTCCATTGTTTGCACTTATGTCATATTGTGGGTCAGTTATCATAATAAGTACAGCAATTCTCGGTTTAAGCAGAAAAGTGGTGTTACCAGTCATTAATCTTAAAAAACGGGTATTCATTTACTGCCTACTTTATCGTAAAAAACTGGTAACACCACTCGACATTTACTTAAACCGAGAATCGCCGTAATAAGTAACGCTCAAAAAATAACTGCCGATGGCTTTTTTCAATATCGGAATGCAACATTATCCGCGCTATTTTGATGGTACTATTGATGATGTGCCGATTTATACAAAGGCATTGACTTTGGATGAAATTCATTTAAATTTTTCGGCTCCAAATCCAGTTACTATCAACAAAGTAACGACCGCTCCACTCGTCTAATTTACTATTTTTCCAAACCCTGCGGATACCGATTTGAATATTGATATTGATGAAAAAATTAAAGCCATACAAATTTTAGATGCGCAAGGTCAGCAAGTGAAAATGATAACGAAATTAGAGCAAAAAACAATTTACATTGGCGATTTGTCGCGAGGTATTTATTATCTTCAAATTTCGACAACAGCCGAAAAAACTGGTGTTAAAAAATTTATTAAAGTAAAAACAGAGCTTAGTTTTTTTTGAAAAACGAAGCTTAAAAGCAGCTAAATACACTCCTTATTTAGCTGCTTTTTATTTTTTCAAAAAGCTCCCGACTTGCTCTAATCCACTGATAATCAAACCATTAAACTCCTCTGAAATTTTAAAATAAAAAACACTACCTACAAACAAAAAGACGGTGATACTACCGCGCACCAAAATATTCAAAACAGGAATGCCTGCATCTGGTAAAAGCAATAATAGCACGTAAACAACAACTGCAATAACAAATAAATAAGCAGTCTGTGGACTAAAAGGCTGCATTTTAAATTTCCACCAAACGAAGACCACTTTTAGCAAATTAAACAGCAATAGAGAACTCATTGTGGCGAGGGCTGCTCCTTCTATTTCAAAAATCGGAATAAATAATACATTACAAATAACATTAAAAATAGCTAAGCCTAGTATCGCATAAAAATTGAAACGAAAGTAAGGTGAATAACCAATAATGTGTCCATTAACGCTGGTTGCCATATCGAATAATTTGGCGATAGCGAGCAATAATATTACATATTTTCCGGCAGCAAAAGCCTCTCCATTCTGCATAAATTTGAATAAATCATCAATATTTAACCACACGCCCAGAAAAAGTAAAAGTCCGATAATCAATAGATTAATACTGGAACTTTTATAGATTTTTTGAATTTCGGCCAACTCATTTTCTTGCCATGCTTTCGCTAATATTGGTGCGGTTATTTTGATAAGCGCATCGGTCGGAATACTCACAATTCCAGCAATAAAAACAGCAATTGTATAGACCCCCGCACGGTTAAAATCGAGCAATGAAGTCACCATAATGGTATCTATTCGCGAAGCTAAAATACTACCCAAGCCTCCCAAAACTCCATAGAAAGCATAGGTGTACATATTCTTGAGTAGCGGCTTTTTGAATAGTTTAAAATTAGGACGTAAATGCAGCTGCCCAAGCGATTTGGTATAGACGACTAAGGCAAGCAAACCCAAACCATAATAAGCTACAATGCCCCAAACCAAGTGCGTCAAAGTGATGTATTGGAAGGCGTATAGTATGGCCAATACTGGCAAAACGAACTTATAAAGCTGCGTAATAATGGCAGGCACGACGATGCGATGAAAGTTGGTAATATAGCCTATAAATAAGTTTTGGAAGGTAATAAAAAACGTCAACGGAACGATGTACCAAAGGTATCGGGTGGAGTATTCGGAAGCACTTTTCGAGGTATCTTGAAAGAGAGCGACAATGCTTTCGCCCATGAAAAAATAGAGAATGGAAAATAACAAAAAGCCCATCAAAGTTCCCATGGTAAGGTAAAATAAGAAGCCTTGATGTCCTTTTTCCTTATCTTGAAAGGTCGGAAAAAAGCGAATAATCATGGAATTATGCCCCAAGAAAACAAAGGGGCTAATGACCAAAGACACATCTACTAAAAGCCGCACCAAGCCAATCTCTTCGGGGCTTAATGCCCACGGATAGATAATAATGACATTGACCATTCCCATCAATGCCCCCAGCATATTGACGATACTTTGCTTAATCCCCTGCCTTTTGACGATGCCCATATTCCTTCAAATATTAAAATATATCACTATTGCGTTGTACTTTCGCAGTCTGTAAAAATATCGCCGCGAAGGTCGGTATTTGAAGCTGTAAATCAACACTTCTGTACGAATTTTATTCTTTTATGTCCGTTCATCTGCATCCTCGTATTGCTATTTTATCCGCTACCAATATTAGTGTAAGTACTGCTACGGGTAGTTTATTATACCGTCTTTTTCAAGATTGGGAAGCTGCTCAAATCATGCAAATAGCCAAACATTGGAGCAACGATGAGGCTTCAACAAAATTCGCCCAAAACGTTGATTTTCAAGACTTTATGCAGCCTTGGCAGCAATCAAATAACTTAGTTAAACGCTTGCCTGCCGCTTTCCTTCGCCGTGTTTTTTTTCCGCTAAAATTTTCTAGAGGCAACAAAAAACGCATCTTAGCACAACTATGTAAATGGAAGGTCGAAATCCTATATTTGCGCGTTGTCGATGAGCCTTATTACTATTTAGAGTTAGCTTTGTTTTTGCAAAAAGAACTCCAAATACCGCTCGTCACGCATGTGATGGATGATTTTGATTTGCGTTTGCAATATTATGCGCAGCAAAATTTTGTAAAACGTTATATTTCGAAGCGTTATCAGGGCTTATTGCGGCAAGTATTCGCGGTGGCTTCGCTCAATTTTGCGATAAGCGGACGCATGAAAACTGGTTTTGAAGAACGTTATCAAGTCCCTTTTTTAGTGGCGCATAATGGCATCAAAGCAGAGGAATTAGCTTATTATCAGAAAGCAAAAATTTCTAAATCAGCAACTGCTTTTCGTTTGGTTTGGGCGGGTAGCATTGCCGAAACAAAGGATAATGAGATTATTTACACCATTATTGAAGCCATACGTTTAGTGAATGAACAATCGCCCAAAAAGCCCGTTGAATTATTGCTAAATGTACCAAAATTCAACGAAATTTACGCCAAACAACTCTCTGATAATGAATCTTTTATCACCTATCAAACTTATCAGCCATTAGCACAATATCGGCAAATGTTGGCAAGTGCAAATCTGCTACTAATTGGTCGAAATTTTGACGAGCGCGCCAAAACATTTACTCAATATAGCTTCCACAATAAACTACCCGATTTTTTGGCTTCGGGCACGCCTGTTTTGGCTATTGGTCCCGATTGGGATAATACCGTTCAGCTTTTTCAGCAATACGGTTGGGGCTATTGGCTGACTGATAATTCTTCGGAGGTAATTGCCGAAAAAATAGCGTGGTTGATTGCAAATTATGCAAAAGCACAGGCAAATGTGCTAGAAAAGCGCGTAAATGCTTACGAACATTTGAGTTTGAGTAGCATTCGTGCTAATTTCACGTCTGCGATAAAGACGCTTATTTACCAAACATAAAGGCTATTTCTTTCGTAATAGGAGTAGTGATTTGTCAATTGTAATTAGGAGTGTACGACGTCTTATTTTTCGACACGAATTTTGCTAAATCGTACGAATTTAAGAAAAATAATTAGTGAAATTCGTGTCTGAAATTCGTCTAAGTAATCGGACTTAAATAAAGTTTACAGATTTAACGCCGCTATTTTTACTTCTAAAGAACTCAAAAAATCGTTGCATAGCCGTAGCTACGGAACTATTTGTTGTGTTTTTTAGAAGGGAAAATAGCAAGTTAAATCGTAAAGGAATGGTTCAAAAATAACTTTACACTTTTGGCTGCTTCTTTTACCCTTATTTTTTTCTTTAAAATCAGTCATAGTATCAACAATACTCCTTCTTTTAAAGAAAATCTAAGACCAAAATAAGCGACCCAAAGAATGTAAATTTATTCTTGCACCATTCCAAAGGTTATTTAATTCCGATTACTAATCAATAAACAGATAACAAGTAACCAGCAAGTATGAAAATATCTGTCATTATACGTTGTTTAAATGAGGAAAAACACATTGGGAAGCTGCTGTCTGGCATTTTGGAACAGACGGTAAAGGACGTGGAAATTATTGTGGTAGATAGTGGTTCAAAAGATGCAACTTTGTCAATTGCCAATCATTTTCCAACCAAGATTATCCACATCAAACCAGAAGATTTTTCCTTTGGCTACGCACTCAATGTTGGTTGTGCAGCTGCCACGGGCGATATTTTACTTTTTGCAAGTGCGCATGTCTATCCGATTTATAATGATTGGTTGCATCACATACTCCAACCCTTTGAAAATGAGCGAGTTGCGCTCGTATATGGCAAGCAAGTGGGCAATGAATTGAACCATTATTCAGAGCATCAAATCTTTGCAAAATGGTTTCCAAATCAAAGTGTGGCAAACCAAAAGCATCCATTTTGCAATAATGCCAACTGCGCTATTCGGCGGTCTTTATGGGAAAAACATCCTTACGATGAGACGCTGACGGGTTTAGAAGATTTGGCTTGGGCAAAAGAAATACAGGCACTGGGCTGGCAAATTTCCTATCAAGCAGAAGCAGCAATAGTACACGTGCATGAAGAAAAATGGAAAAATATTTTTAATCGTTATCGTCGAGAAGCGATTGCCTTTCGGTTAATCAATAAGCAAGAAAGTTTTAATTTTTTAACTTTTTCAAATCTCTTCGTCAAAAATGTGTGGCAAGACTATCGGCAAGCGATACATGATGGTGTATTTTTGAAAAATATTCGTTCTATTTTTCTTTTTCGTTTTATGCAATATTGGGGTACTTATAAGGGATTTAAACAATCTTATTTGCTCGACAATGCAGTTCGAGAACGATTTTACTATCCTAAAGGGTATATCAATCGTGCCGCACAAGCCGATGTTAGTCATCGAAAAATAGATTATGGGAAGTTGGATAAGGAGGAAGTGAAATAATATGATAGTGCTGTCATTTAGCAATAATTGACCATTAAAAGACCTTAGATTTTAGACCTTAGACAGATGACAAGATGAGTTAGATTTTTAGATAAAATAGAACATTAGTATATCTACTTGGTCTAATCTCGTTATTAAAATTGTCAATTGATTATAAGAAGCAGTAGTTAAAAAAATAGCCAAAACGGCTCCATAAATATATGAAAGACAAAATCAAACAGCTCGTTCGTCCGCCAATTTATCTCTACAAAGCATATAGAGAGCAGTTTTTGAATAAGCATTATTACAGTCGTTTTCCGCCAAAACCACGGGTTATTAACCTTTTGGCAAATGATATTTGTAATTCTAAGTGTACGATGTGTAATATTTGGCAGCAAAAACAGGATTTTGAGTTTTCGCCGAGCCAATTGCAAGAGATATTGCAAGATGATTTATTCAAAAAAGTCACCTCTGTTGGTATAACGGGCGGCGAGCCTACACTGCGAGAAGATTTGCCCGATTTATATGAAGCTGTTTGTAAAGCCTTGCCTAATTTGACGAGCATGAGCATTATTACCAATGCTATTCGTGAGCAAGATGTGATTGAGCGCATAGAAGCCTCGGCAGCGGTACTGAAACGCTATAATAAACGCTTTTCGGTTATGGTTTCTTTGGATGGTTATGGCGAAATACATGATAAAAATCGAGGTCGTCCCGGTAATTTTGAGACGGCAAAAGCAGTTATTCAGCATTTTCGTACGAAAACCGATTTACCCGTTTCGGTAGGCTGCACAATTACCAAAAACAATGTTTGGCACGTCGATGAACTCCTTGATTGGCTGGAAGAAGAAGGCATTTATGGTCGTTTTCGCATTGCAGAACATATTACTAGGCTATATAACGATGATATTGATGCTATTCGTAGCTTTGATGCGGATGAGCGCTTTCATTTAGCTTGCTTTTTTAAGCGATTGCAATTAGAATTCGAGACAGGAGAATCATATTTGCGCACTTATGACAATATTATTCATATGCTTGGTGGTGGTACCCGAAAAATAGGTTGTCCTTATCATCAAAAAGGAGTGGTGCTCGATAGTAGAGGTGATTTGTTGTATTGTGCGCCCAAATCAAAGATTATAGGTAATACCTTGAAAGAAAAAGCGGCTTCTATTTTCTTCGGAAATTTGGAAGAACGGGAGCGCATCAAAAAAGACCATTGTTCAGATTGCATTCACGATTATCATGCAACGGCTACGCCTACGAACGTACGAGAGCGATATACCGAGAAGTTTTGGTCGCGTTATTTAGACTTACCACGTGCTGAAAAAACAGCGAAATACTTTCCTTTATCAAAAGGCAACACTACATCCAATACTACATCCAATACTAAAAAAGTCGTTTTCATTACTGGCTGGTATGGCACAGAAACAGTAGGCGACAAGGCGATATTAGGCGGAATATTCGACTATTATCAGAAACTATACGTTGATAAGGTTCAATTTAAAGTCAGTAGTATTCATCCTTTTTTGACTGTCCGCACGCTTCAAGAATTGGATTTAAAAGCAGAAGTCATTCCATATAAAGATAAAGCATTTCTGGAAACGGCCGCACAAAGTGATATTACGGTTATGGGCGGCGGCCCGCTGATGGGCATTGGTAGTTTGGCTATTCCTTTGGCTGCTTTTACGGTGGCAAAGCGTTTTGGTAAAGAAGCTATTGTCTTTGGCTGTGGCGTTGGTCCTTTGCATAAACCTATTCATATTGATGCGGTTACGCAAATACTGAAATTAGCGAATAAAATCACCTTACGCGATTATGCTTCTATAGAATGGGCAAAAAAATTGACTAATCGGACGGATATTACCTATTATGGTGACCCTGCCTTTCATTATTTGAAAAAAAGAAAAGCAAACTATCTGGGCCAAACTAAAAAGCCTGTTTTAGCTTGTTTTTTGCGGGATTGGTCGAAGGAATATCAAAATGAGTGGAGTGATGAGGAATTTGATACTTTGAAAAATAACTTCGAGAAAAATATCGCGAATGCGATAAACGAACTTTGTGAGGCTTTTCATTTGACCCCTTCTTTTTACTGTATGCACACCTTCAAAGTGGGCGGTGATGACCGAACTTTTTATCGTCGTTTCATAAAAACATACTTCCAAAATACACCGCATTATTTGGAGAATAGTCCATCTTCTGTTGAGCAAATCGCAAATGCTATGACTACTGCTAGTCTAAATCTGTGTATGCGTTTTCATTCAGTCTTATTTGCACATACTTTGGATACTAACTTCTTTGCTATCGATTATACAGGGGGCGGCAAAATTAAAGGTTTCATGACCGATAATAAGGCACTGGATAAAATGGTTTCCTTGCAAGAAGTCGCTGACAATCCTACATTTAGCCTACTTTCAAAAGTAAAAGCTTTATGAAAACCTTACAATTAAATACTCATGAAACTGGCGGTGCAGGCATCGCTTGTTTGCGTTTGCATGAAGCTCTATTAGGCGAAAAAGTAGATTCATCAGTATTGGTATTCAATAAAGGGCAGTCGAAATTACCTAATATTCATGCTTTTTGGAAAAAGGCTTATGGCGGCGGTTTGATGAATAAATTCATGTATAAAGCACATGTGTTAGAGCGCAAATTACGTTGGCGACAGCTAAATAGCTTAGAAAAAGGCTATGAATCATTCTCTTTTGCTGATAATATATTAAATATTCACCAGCATCCAGCAACTCAAAATACGGAAATTTTAAACCTTCATTGGGTCGCTTGGTGGCTAGATTATACTTCTTTTTTCAAAACAGATAAGCCTGTTGTTTGGACTTTGCACGATATGACTCCATTTGCTTATGGTGTTCCTTATGAAATTGGTTTTCCATTCAAAGCCTATCAACGATTGATAGAGCGAAATAAGAAAATTATAATTAAAGCATTAAAAAATAAACAGATACATATTGTCACTCTAAATAAATGGATGTATCAAAAATCGGCGAATAGCGAAGTATTTGGGCAGTTTGAGCATTCTATTATTCCTAATTCAATCGATACTTCTACATTTCATCCGTATGAAAAGACACAAATTCGAGAAGAATTAAATATTCCCAAAGATGCTCCAGTATTACTTTTTGTAGCAGGAGATTTAGCTAATAAACGGAAGGGACTTGACTTACTTTTTGGAGCGTTAAAACACTTAAATAAAGAACAATTGTATATTGTTGCAGTAGGCAATCCTATGAAAAAAACGCCTGATATTGGCAAGCATCAATTAATTTCATTGGGTAAAATCTATAATCCAAGTCAATTAGCTCAGATTTATTCTATGGCTGATTTGTTTATTATTCCTTCCCGTGAAGATAATCTTCCTAATACCGTTGTAGAAAGTATTTCTTGCGGCACTCCCGTTGTTGGCTATAATATTGGCGGCATTCCTGATATGATACAAGCCGATATAAATGGTTTATTATGCAACGATGTTAATGAAATAGCTTTGGCTCAGACTATACAAAAGGCGCTTCAAACGTCTTTTAATTCCACTCTAATCCGAGAAGATGCCGTTAATCGCTTCTCTCCTTCTGTTCAAGCAAATACTTATACTAATTTGTATAAACAATTGATTTAAAAGAAAGAAAGTGGACACTAATAGTATAAACTTAGTATAAACTTAGTATAAACTATTAACTAAAAACGGACTATCAATATTACCCATTGATAGTCCGTTTTGTTTTAGGATATTTCAGTTCTTATATTGAAATCTAAAACAGACCTATATTCATCAAACGACAAAAGCCCCGCTACAAATGAATGTAACGAGGCTTATTATCTTGTTTTAAGTTGGCGGCGACCTACTCTCCCACCTGGTAGGGCAGTACCATCGGCGCGAAGGAGCTTAACTTCTCTGTTCGGAATGGGAAGAGGTGACCCTCCTTGCTGTAACCACCAACAATTCTTTAATGCTTGTGTTAATCTGATAATTGAATATCCAAAACTAGACGACTAGCTCCAATTAACTGCATTCTTAGTATCTTCATTTAGATACCTTTATATCGTTAACAAAACAGACACAAAATAGTAAATAGTAATTCGACTAATCATAACCACAATTTTAATCTTCACGATTAGTTTCAATCCTCTCAAATTCTCAAGTAGAGAATAAATCTACTTCCTATTGCTAGAAAATAATTTGAGGAAGCTCTCGGGTAATTAGTACTACTCGGCTACATGCATCACTGCACTTCCACCTATAGCCTATCAACGTAGTCATCTTCTACGACCCTTCTTTCCCGAAGGAATGAGAGTATTCATCTCGGAGTTGGCTTCGCGCTTAGATGCTTTCAGCGCTTATCCGTTCCATACGTAGCTACCCTGCAATGCATCTGGCGACACAACAGGTACACTAGAGGTATGTCCACTACGGTCCTCTCGTACTAGTAGCAGCTCTCCTCAATACTCTAACGCCCACAACAGATAGAGACCGAACTGTCTTGCGACGTTCTGAACCCAGCTCGCGTGCCGCTTTAATGGGCGAACAGCCCAACCCTTGGGACCTTCTTCAGCCCCAGGATGCGACGAGCCGACATCGAGGTGCCAAACCTCCCCGTCGATGTGAGCTCTTGGGGGAGATCAGCCTGTTATCCCCGGAGTACCTTTTATCCTTTGAGCGATGTCCCTTCCATGCGGAAACACCGGATCACTTAAGCCAACTTTCGTTCCTGTTCGGTCCGTCGACCTCTCAGTCAAGCACCCTTGTACTTATACGCTCTTTGTATGATTACCAACCATACGGAGGGTACCTTTGCGAGCCTCCGTTACTTTTTAGGAGGCGACCACCCCAGTCAAACTACCCACCACACAATGTCCTCCATTTTCGATGGAGTTAGAATCTAAACATAAGAAGGGTGGTATTTCAAGGACGGCTCCACCTACACTAGCGTGCAAGCTTCAAAGCCTCCCACCTATCCTACACATCTTATGTTCAAACACAATGTGAAGCTGCAGTAAAGGTTCACGGGGTCTTTTCGTCCCGTTGTGGGTAACCGGCATCTTCACCGATACTTCAATTTCACCGAGCTCGTGGTTGAGACAGTGTCCAAATCGTTACACCATTCGTGCAGGTCGGAACTTACCCGACAAGGAATTTCGCTACCTTAGGACCGTTATAGTTACGGCCGCCGTTTACTGGGGCTTCAGTTAATTGCTTCGCGTGAGCTAACAACCTTCCTTAACCTTCCAGCACCGGGCAGGTGTCAGACCCTATACATCGTCTTTCGAGTTTGCAGAGTCCTGTGTTTTTGCTAAACAGTCGCTTGGACCTTTTCACTGCGGCTTTCATTACTGAAAGCGCCCCTTCTCCCGAAGTTACGGGGCGATTTTGCCTAGTTCCTTAACCACGAATCACTCGAGCGCCTGAGGATACTCTCCTCGACTACCTGTGTCGGTTTACGGTACGGGTTGTATATGCCTAACCTTAGAGGGTTTTCTTGGAAGTCCGTTTGGGAACATTATCACTGCAAGCCTAAGCCATTAGTGTACTATCGTATTTCAGCTCAACCTGCGGATTTGCCTACAGGTCTCATAGCCTAAGTACTTCAACGTGCTATTCCGTCAGCACGCAGTTCTTACACACCTTCGTCACCTCATCGAAACATATACAAGTACTGGAATATTAACCAGTTTGCCATCGGCTTCGCCTCTCGGC
>CANNZV010000017.1:600000-764505 GCA_947561585.1 Caprella mutica
CTAGCTGAACTGAGCACCCCCAAACACGTGAGTACCTACCTTATTCATAAAAATGAACCAATTCAAAGCCTAGTTTCTTGAATGTTGCAATTAAATCAAAATAGCAAAACTCAAATTTCTAGGCGTATATCTCAAATACTATTCATGGTAACAATTTTTTGTAGTATCATTTTATTCATTGTTTTTGTCTACAAATATGTTTCATTAGAGTAGGTCTCCTGAATAAATTATAATTTTTGTTCCCTAAACCTCTTTTAAAATATCTTAGTTTTTATGTTAGGATATACACATAAAAGTGTACCCAACTTAGAGAATTAATATAAATATCGTATTTATAATTATTTAAAAAATTTATAATTAGATTTTTTTTCATGTATCCATTCTACCACCGTCATTGCTTAAGATTGTACGTGTACAATATTCGTATTAATTCAAACTTGAGTACACTTTTTGTGGGTCACCCTGTATAGATTAATCTTGAAATTGAATTTCTGAACAATAAATTAAATACACTCATATAAAAAAGGAGACAGGTTTATAAATAAAAATTGATTTAAAAAATAACGAACTAGATTATGTGCACTCAATAGAGCGCATACCTTCGCCGCCACTTTTACCCGTTCTCTCCCAAAATCCAATAAACTGCTAACTGAATAATAAACAATTGTTCAACCAAGTTTCATGCATTATGGTTCATTGTAGTTCAATACTTTTTGAGATATTAAGTTATAAATGACCTTGACCTTTGACCGGATCACTCCCAAAACTCTACCACATGGTTCCTGAACATTGACCAAACGTCCCATGACATTTCAGACAATTTGGTTGAATACTTTTTGAGGTATTGAGTTATAAATTGCCGTGACCTTGATATTTGACCTTTGACCCGATCGCTCCCAAAATCTAATAAAATGGTTCCTGCATATTGACCAATCGTTCAACTAAGTTTCATGCTATATGGTACAATACTTTTTGAGTTATGAATGACCTTGACCTTTTCAGGCAATTTGGTTGAACACTTTTTCAGTTTTGCGAATAACAAGATGATAAATAAATACATAAATGCTGGGTAAAATATGACCTTCCCGCATTCTGCGAAGATAATAAGTAAATGTAATCTAGGATACTACATACATTTTTATCGTAATATTTAAAAAGTAAGTTGGAAGCGATGGGTAACTAGGGAAGGTATTTAAATTATAAATGAATAGAGATAAGTACTACCTAACTTGTATTATACGATTGAAACCTTGTATGTTACCTAACTTGAAAAAGCAATTGGTATAGACAAATTTTAGACTCTTTTTAAGGATTCTAAAAAATATATCATTGAATCAAGGAAATTTAATTATCGTTATTTCGTAGGAACTTTTTTCATTATGTTTCAGCTAGTTCAGGAAACATGTTAGGTATGACTTTTTACTAATTTATCCATATTTCATTTGCAGAAAATGGATCCATTAAATCATTCGTGCAATGACTACATTGATGCATGGACACAATTTATGTAAGTATTTGTATATATGAATTTAAGTAACCAACATTTCCATTTTGTTAAATTTTGTCTATTAAAAATATTTAATCATGATATAATTATCAGAGGTTATTTAAACTCAGCGTTTAACCAAAAATACAAACAAAGCTGAGTTTAAATAAACTCTGATAATATGGATTTCCCGTTGAGTATGAATCTTTTCAATCATGATATAATTACATCATTATTAATCTATATTATTTTATGCTGATACTCAGCCTGATAGTTAATTATTGAAATATTAAACTCCAAGCCAATTTTTCAATTACTAAAGTGTAGCAATATTTTTGACGATTGTAGCGAACTTTTTACTATTTCTGTGGTTTAACTATATTTGTCTTACTGTCTTTGAATCAAACTAAAGAAATGAACGGTATCAAGGAGGACGCGGAATATTCATATAATTTTAAATTTCCGTATCTATTGCACTCAATCAATATATTTTGTATACTTTTTCGGCGCCATGACAATTGGATCATGAACATTGATATTTAAAAAGAAGAGTAATTAAATGGATTACAATAACTTCCTTAATACACAGGCTCAGTAAGTTTGGAATATAATTTAAGAGACATCTAATCCACTGACAATTTTTCAACTGAATAATAATCAGAGTGACTAATATTATATATTAATTAAAATACTTCTTATAATATGTTGTCATCTTTCTAACAAAATTTTGCTGTAACAACATGACAGTATTACTTTGTCATTGGGTAACAATCGTAACAATTTGTCGTAGTACTAATTTTGTTCGAACTAATTTGCTTCTAACCATCTTCTATGACCCTGTAAATGACTCGTATAGCTAACTGTATAGAAAAATATATTACTCTGATGAATATACAATATTTCCTTTTTCTTATTGAGATTTTTTTCGCCAGGTCAAGACATCCATCAGAAGAAGGTTCTCTAATGGAAACTAATTCACATCCCAATGCAATGGCGTAAGTTAGAATAGAAATATATCATTACTCATATATCGAAAAACATTTTGTTCTCAAGATAAAATTACTCTTCACTTTCTTTTTTATATGATGCCATTTATTTTAATTCATTTAATAGTAATTTATTTCCATACTTGCAGCAACAATAAGGGCGGCTTTTACATGGAAATAGGAAACTTTGAAGCAACTTAAAGCCTCACAGAAGTCATCTCAAATGTGCCAGCTCAGATTTCTTCTTAGGACTCTGAAGAAGCTCCTCTTCAAGGTAAAAACAAAAACAGTTTTGACATCGACTTAGACTACATTTTGAGCACAATTGATGATAATAATTTGACTCAGTCGAAAAATAAAACCATGCCAGAGATGATACAAGCATACGGGATCTCAAACGAAGAAGATATTTCTGATTTCAATGCGATACCTCAAAATTTGACTAATGTTCAACTCGTATATTTTGACCCAAAAACAGCATAATATAGCTTTTGTTATTTCTACCAAAAAAATTCACAAATATGTCAAAGCATTATACTAGAGCTCATAGAGATGAAGAAGTAAGAGAAATTGCCTCCTATACTGTAGGGTCCCAAATAAGAAGAAAAAAATTAGAAACTCTTCTTAGAAAAGGAAATTTTGAGCACAATATTAGGGGTTTGAAAAACACTTCAATGTTTCGACTATATATTGTCATCTTCAGGATCTGAAATATAAAATATATTACTTTCGCTTGTTAATTTCTAATGTATAGAAGTTAACAAACACAAAAAGTAAAATATTTTATATTTCAGATCCTGAAGATGACTATATAGTCGAAACTTTGAAGTGTTTTCTTGTAAATAAATATTTTAATGCAAAATAAATTTTAATAATAATAAGGTATATCCTCTAAATATTAATAGTTAGATCTGAATAAGCGACCCAGTCATTATAGAGTAATATTAGAACTTTGATTTTCAATTAAATATTTTACTTATATCTTTTTATTGAATGTATTGATTGTATTAGTAGTAAATTGAAAAATAAAACTTGAGTAAAAGGGACTCGAATTATATATTTTCAAAATGACTCAAAATCGACAAAAGAAATTTGCGTCACTTTAACTCAGGTGTGTCAAAACAAACGAAAAAAATGCTGTAATTGAGTTGATATAACTCAAAATTGAATTAATATTTTTTTTCTTGAGTCGGATCTACACGATTTTCGAGCAAGTTTGAATATTTCTCAGCTGATTTGACTCAAATAAATAAATGGTGACTCAAAAAATATAGTCTGTTTTGAGCCATTTAGAAAACTTATTTTTCAAGTTGTTTTTATGCAAGTTTTTTTTAGCATTTATGAGCATTTAAATTACGATACAAATACCAGCATTAATAAGCTGTAGAATGTAATGTTATTCATTTCAAAAGCTATGTATTTCCAGCTATTTTTGATCAAGTATTAAGTGGATATTGCCACTTTCATAATTACAATATCAAATATGATATGAAACAAAAAAAAATCTTGTTCCTTTCTCTTCAGTTTCCATTTAGTTTTCAATGCGCATATTTTGCATATGATATTGGATGTACTTGTTTTGGCATTTATGCAATTATATTCTTGCACTTGTTAAGAAAGGATATTTTTCATTAGGAAAAGTTGTAAATGATTTTTCTCAAATATATTGGTTTGCTTAATTCACATGTGTTTTCTTTATTCTCTGCGTGAAACGAGTCAATTTATTTAAAATTATCTAATTTTTCAAATTTTATAATAACCATTTTCATTTTATAGATACTCGTTCTGTTTAAATATTCATACTATTGATTTTATAATTAATGTCGTGAGCTGATACCTGGTATGTTGACACATTCCAGTAAGCAGATTGAGGGCATTTAAATACTCCACATGCAAGATTTGAAATTTAAAGTCCCTTCAGTACTTGGCATGCAGGAGACATATGAGTACGCTATAAGCGTCATTCGCTCGTATGGGTGTACGTGTGTGTGTGTGTGTGTCCTGCAGCATTGTTATAGGTATGTCGCACCATTCCAGGGTAAGTTCCGAGTTATCGGACATTTCCACATTTTCGATTGTTCTGAAAAAAAATGTACAACAGTTATCATTTATATCGTAATTTGAACCGTAACTATCTATTATACGTGCCTGTACCAACGACGATATAAATGATGAGTTAATTTTTATTTTTAAATTGTTTTTATATGATCGAAAATGTGAAATCGTCCGATAACTTGGAACTTACCCTATGCAGTTTACCCTTCTACTCTTGACTGAATTTTCCCTTACAATGATAGGGGGGGGGGATGTTCGCTTTTTGTGAACGTGCGTGAAAATTAAAGGAAATAATATAAATAACAAATGATTAATAATAATGAATGGTAATAAATAATGAAAAGTAATAAATATAATGAATGGTAAAAAATAATGAATGGTAATAAATATAATGAATGGTAATAAATATAATGAATGGTAATAAATATAATGAATGGTAATAAATATAATGAATGGTAATAAATATAATGAATGGCAATGAAAGATTAATAACTAATGATTCTATCGAATGATTTCTCCATCTTACGTCAACTAATAAATACTCCATTCTTCTGAAAATAAATATAGTGTCTTCAATCAATATAATTTATATCATTAGGTATATTTATTATATTATGTTAGAATATTTCATATGAGACTTAGTTGAAATTTCCTAAGAAATGGCCTCGTTGTGTCCGATGTGAGAGGCACAACAAGTTTATTATTTTAGCCACTATACACTTAATTAATGGAGCCAAGTGAAGATAACGGACTAGAAATGAAACTAATGAAGATAACGGACTAGAAATGAAACTAATGAAGATAACGGACTAGAAATGAAACTAATGAAGATAAAGGACTAGAAATGAAACTAGTAAAGATAACGAATTGAAAGAATTTATGAAAAGTAACAAAGTTTTCATTAGTTCTAATATAAAATTCCTTTAATTTTTATAAATACACAAACTTATATTATATAACATTGATGATTATATATTATTAGTGTATATGTTCCGCGCAATTTGCAGATTTTGCACAAGCTAGAGAATGCGCTGTGCGTTTTTAGGATCGTCAAAACGTGCAACAATCTATAGATTGTCGTATAATCTACTCCATCACTGTTGGTTCTGCTTCATACCCTTAACCTGCCTTGCAAACTCTCGAGATTTTCGCGCATTCTCAATGATCCAATAAAACGCGTAGCGCATTCTAGAGATTGTGCAAATTGGCAAATGGCGCAGAACATATATATTGGCTGAAGTTCTTCGCAGTAATATGAACGATCCATTTTGAGGTTGTGCATGAGGACCAAAATTAAAAATTGGGGAAAAATTCTGCTTAAATCCTTCAATGTTGTATATATGATTCCAAAATATTATTCTAATTCTAAATTATTATTGTTGAAGTAATAAATATGTATTACGAATTTAACCAAGTAAAGATAACCGAAGCTGGTCAGTTATCTTTATTTGCTGCATTTATTGTACACAAAATTAAGGAGCAAGTAAAGTTATTTATTTTCTGGTCCGTTATTTTTACTTGATTAAATTCTTAATATTTAAAAAAATGATTGTAATTTGAATAATATTTTGGAATCATGGACACCATACTAAAGGATTTAAGCAGAATTTGTATCCAATTTTTTATTGCTTGTTCTTTTCACAACCTCAAAATGGATCGTTCATATTACTGCGTAGAACTTCAACCGATATATACTTTTATAGTGTATAATCATATTATTATGAGGTTACTTAAACTCAACGTTGAAACCAGGGAGAAATTTATAGGCGGGACATAGAAGATTTTGGGAGATTAAAGGAGTCTTCCTACCATAATCATAGAAGAGAATTGAGGGTGCTTATGTCCAAGTTTTCTACCATGTTCACTCCTATAATTAAAGTGGGGAATCTCCTATACTATCAGATGATTTCACCCATAATCATAGAAGACTTTGCATAGGAAGTTATGATATAATTAACATCCTATAATCTCCCATAAATCGGAGTATTCACCCCCTAAGATCTCTGTTATTATCCTAAAAAGAAGATAGGTACTACCCGATAAAGCTACCACAATAATATGAGATAACTTCACCTATGATTTTAGAAGATGACACAGAGGAAGTTTTGATCTTATTAACATCCTATAGTATATCATATATGGGAGGATTTACCACCGAAAATCTCTGTTATTATCCGAAGAAAAATTATAATACCTGATAGCTATACTACCATTACTACAGAAGGTAAAATATGGTGGTACTTGTATATACAACCCAATAGGCAAATGTTACTCACGTAAAATATTAACATCTACAGGGTGGGGCGTTAGTTTGGAAGCAATTTTTCAAACATTAATATAATTCTTAAAAATAAGTTCCTAAGTAGGTGATAGGGTTTGAACTATAGTAGAGACACTACATTTTGAAGTGGCAGTGTTATTTTTTACAAAAATTAAGTCAATTCAAAAATGTCGACAAAAGAGAAGCCATTATTGCTATACACCGTGCCGGGAAGTCAGATTCCGTCATTTCAAAGACTCTCTCAATAGCGAGATTGACTGTTTGGAATTGTGTGAAGCGTTTTAATGAGAGAGGAGACTTGACTGATCGTCCAAGAAGTGGTAGACCACGCTCACAACGCACCAAACAACTGATAAAATGTGCCCGAGAAAAGATCAGGAGGAACCCGAAAAGGTCAATACGATTGTTAGCCAAAACAGCTAATGTGAGTCCCAGAACAATGAGAAGAGTTGTCAAAGAAGACCTAAAGATGTCCTCTTTCACCCTCCAAAAGAGACAGACTCTGTCAGAAGCTGTAAAGAAAAAGAGATTGGAGAGAAGCAAAGCACTTCTGAGAGAATTGAAGTCTGGCACGGCTGGTGAAATTGTTTGGTCTGACGAAAAAAATTTCACAGTGGAAATGGCTCACAACCGGAGGAATGACAGAATAATTGGTAAAAGTGCAAAAGACATCCCATACAACCAAAAAACTGTCCACAGAACCATGAAACCTGCTTCAGTAATGGTCTGGGCCGCCGTTTCAGAAACTTGGAGATCTCCTTTAATTTTTGTGGAACAAGGCGCCAAAATCAATGCTAAATGTTATATTGAGAATATTTTGACGCCAATGTTGGAGTCAGCTAAGGATCACTTCGGTAATGACACTCTATGGACAATTCAGCAAGACGGCGCGACTTCACATACTGCAAATGTCACTCAAAACTGGTGCCATGACCATCTTCCACGGTTTTGGTCCAAAGAAATGTGGCCTCCCTGCTCAACAGATGTTAATCCTATGGACTTTTCGGTATGTTCCATTCTTGAATCAAAGGCCTGTGGTAAATTCCATCGCAGTGTGGATGATTTAAAGCGTTCGCTCCAGAGATCTTGGAAGGAAATTTCACAAGAACAGTTGCGTTCCGCAATTTGAGGCTGTTATTAAAAACAAGGGTGGACATTTTGAATAAATTTATGATTTTTGAATTCTTAAAACCCTTATGTAATAATACATAATTGTAAATTATTAAATATATTTTTCGTTGGATTATAATATGCACTTTCATTTGCTTCCAAACTTACGCCCCACCCTGTCTAAGTTATATAACTGTCGAACAAAATTTGAAGTTCAATTACCGGGTCTTTCCCATTTGATGACCCCCAACAAATTTAATTCAAATTCCTTTTTATATGTATTTTTGTCCATAGAATCCGAAAATCAAAACCGTTTTTTTGTAGAACCTCCCCTAGCTATAATATATTCATGAGCAGTTTCCCTCAAGTTTGTCCATCATTGCTTGCATATGTGGTCCAATGCTCTGATCTTGCTTATTTATCATAGTTAGGATTTGTGATTTAGAAATCTAAATTTAAGATTAATCTGGCTCATTTTGATTTGAAAAGTTATTAAAAAAATATTACAATAACTGAAATATAGAAAATCATAAATTCAATCCATGTATGGAGCTGTGTATCCAATAACATAGATTTGAAATGAAATTTCTCACAATAGATTGATTAGGACTTTTATAAACAGTTTGTTCATAAAAATTCTTGCCAATTAATAGATGAGGATTTTGGATTAATATTCTGAAGACTAAAATGAATATGAAAATTAGGCAGATATAAAATTTGGAGAGTAATAATGAATACTTGACATGCTCCCACTACTACAGACAGCTCATCATCTAGCTGTAGCTTAACTGAAAATTAATGGTTACATAGGAATGAATATATAAAAATCCACTGAATTACTGAAATTAATGGGTTGATTTTTTGATCTTTCTTGAAAAGTCAGAGGGATCTTATGCACGAAACACAGTTTGGAACTGGTAATTCACGAAATGTTATAGGCACAGCACCTAATCAATATTACAATAACAGTTGGTTAGGTAGGTAGAAAAATTAATATTTAACCTAGGTCCTAGGCACTAGGACAAGGCTATAGCCTATAGGGCAAGTAGTAGCCTAGTAAGTAGGGTCAAGCAGGTGAATTGCGGCACGCTACTTAACTAAGGCCTCTAACGACGGAAACATCATAGCTTCAAAACACTCGTTAAAAACTTAATTTAATAAATTATAGCATGCACTGCGCTTCTTTTGGTAGGTATGCAACATTTTAATGTAATTTCGGTTTAGACTGTTTTAGAGACCCTCTTGAGAGGGCCACAATTAAAAATTAAAGGGCCGTAATTGACCTGCGTGACTCAGTAAATTAAAACCAATTTATGGAGATCGTCCTGGTTTTGAGCTCAAAATATCCCAAAATTGTGTTTTATTTTATTTTAATCTCATAATACACTTACATTCGTCAGCTTGAATTAGGTAAAAATATTAAATAAATCTGATAAAAATTACTCTTAGGACAGTAATTTCAGTGCAACGCACGCGCGCAAGCCCCAGGGGGCTTCTGAACTTCCACCCCTCCCCCACACCCCACACCCCATCAGCAATAGTAAGTCAGGAATATAAGTTTAGTAGTTGGAAACGGTTCTTAAGGTCCGTTTACACGCTACGAAAATTTGGAGCAATTTAATGTATTGAAGAGGTTTTTACAATTTATCAGTAGGGGAAAATGGTCAGCTATGGGACACTGGGAACAATGGGACATGCCTAATAACTTTTTTATTTGAGGGTAATTTTTAACATCTTCTTAGTGGTAAATTAGTCACACTTCAGTGCATTCACTCGCATTACATTCAGCGGTTGGGGTGCAGTCAGCTCTGTGTAAAAGCGAAAACGTGTTTTAGAGGTGGGAAAACTAAATTTTTCGTACTTTGTTTCAATTGTTATAAATTTGTTACTTTAACATATTACACGTACGGCATCCTTCTATAATATTGAGTAATATGTAAAATATGATCATATGAAAGGATTGCCTTTATACTTTTGTAGTTGAACCACTATACTCATACGTTTTCAAAATGGCGTTATGTGAACAATGGGACAGTGACATATTGTCAACCAAACTGTCTAGTTATTCCATATGAATCAATAAATATCTATTTTTGAAACAATAACGTGAACTGCAGCTTCAGGGCTTCTTGTAGAAACAGAACTTACAGCTGAAGCGGGACTTTCGACCATGATCAAGGGCTTTAGCAATCTGAGGTCATCACAAAGCACAGCATATAAAACAAATTTCTCATAATAAAAGAAGAAGACGTAGCATGATTAAACCGGATACACCAGAGAAAGAAGAGCTTATTGACGGTGCCACAATAAAGATAAGGCCTTCGAAATCACTTCATAAAGTATCCGTAGCTGGCCTGTAAACTCTTGTTCTTGGTCTGGTACAGAACTGTTAATCTAACTGATCCATTCGTTTGAAGAAGTGGACGAAGATATGCTCACTTGATGAACTTAAACCTCTACGGAAAGCGTTGAAAATGAAGATTTGTGTTTTTGTAGAATTTGATGAGACTTCTAAAACGTATTCTGTTGGTGTAATTTACTAAGCCAAAGGATGAAAAAGATGAATACGAAATATTGATGTAAGGCAAAGATTCAAGTACAATGAGTCTCATTTTTCAAATGTTACTGACATGGAATCGGTGAAGCTAGAGGTCATTAAACTGATATTATATGAACCAACTAAGTGTGAGACAACATAAAGAGAGAATTCAAACTTGAAATTCGACTATAACCTCAACAATATAATAGTTAAATGAACTGTCCCATTGTTCACCATGCCACGTCCCATTGTTCACCAGTGCTGGGGACAATCTTTTTTGTTTTTTATTTAATTTTTTTCTAGTCAACAGAAAATGTGATAGCATTCTAGTTAGTTTCATTTTATAAAGGAATATATATATACTACGTATGTTTTCTTTTGTTGTTCAAATTTTGCTCATAGTAAATGAAATATCAATCTTTTTGTGTTTCTTGTCCCATTGATGACCACCTTCCCCTACGTGTAAACAGGAGATCGTAGCGACTCATTGGAGTTGGAATTGGATTGTGTGATTGGTATTTGCTCAAATTTATATGAATCGTAACGATAAGTTTGAACGTGTAAACTGGGTTCCATGAAATCGTTAGAATCTAACTCAATATATAATTCTAAACACATTCCAAACGCAGACCACCATAATGTTTCTTCCATGACAGCTAGTAAAAAATAAAAATATTGGAGTAAAAATCGTTGCGTGTAAACACTGTTTCAATCGTCTGATACCTACATTGTTACGATCTCTGTGTTCATTAAATCGCTTCAATTTATCGTAGCGTCTAAACGGGCCTTTAGAACCACTTATGATCTTTTTTTTAGCCCTACTCAGTCATAGAAGTTCATAAAAGAAATACCATCAGAAAATCTTCGGTTAAGATGGTTCAGCCATAGAAGTTCATATAAGAAATATTATCGGAAAATCTTCGGAGATTTAAGATGGATCAGTCATAGAAGCTCATATAAGAAATATTATCAGAAAATCTTCGGAGATTTAAGATTGTTCAGTCATAGAAGTTCATATAAGAAATATCATCAGAAAATCTTCGGAGATTTAAGATGGATCACTCATAGAAGTTCATAAAAGAAATACCATCAGAAAATTTTCGGTTAAGATGGTTCAGCCATAGAAGTTCATATAAGAAATATCATCAGAAAATCTTCGGAGATTTAGGATGGTTCAGTCATAGAAGTTCATATAAGGAATATTATCAGAAAATCTTCGTAGATTTAAGATGGTTCATTCATAGAAGTTCATATAAGGAACATTATCAGAAAATCTTCGGAGATTTTGGTTGATATAATCTACTATACATCATGGTTGGGAAATATTACGGTGATTATAGATGTTTATAGGATGTTTAGCCCATGGATGATATTTATCGAATATTATCTATAATCATGTAAGATCTAGCCCCCCATAATGTCTGTCCTCCATAATCTTCTATGACCCCACCATGATATTCTCCCTGGGAAGGTTTTATCAGATTTCCAGCTTTCGAATAGAAAGATTTCTATTCATCATCAGGAGAAAGGTGGTAAACCTAGACCTGACAATGAATTTTATGACCAATAGTTGTATGTTGGATACCGTCTTTCTATTTCAGCTATCTATCTTATAGTTCATTATCATCATAATATAATTCTGCTTGTTCCTTCTATAGTGAGTTCGTCCGTTACGCTTTCAGTAATTAGATATAAGCAAATTCGGTAAGCATGATACCACAAACTAAGCATCTTATTAATGTCTTTTATATTTTGAACCTCTTATTTTCATTGTGTGTTTCAATTTGATTATATTTAGTAAAACGTGAGGCAATTGAAAGTGGGAGAAATGAAATGGGGGGAAGTGGATGTGGGGGAATGGAGGGTGGGAGAAGAGAATGTGGGGGATAGTAATTTTGGGGAAATGAAGATGGGGGAAGTAAAGATGGAAGTAGTATAGGTGGGAAATGTGAAGGTGGGAGAGGTGTAGGTGACGGAAGTAAAAATGGGGGAAGTGAATTTGTGGCAAGTGGAGATGGTGGAAGTGTATATGGTGAAGAGTAGAAGGTGGAAATGTTGATAGTGGAAGTGTAACTGAAGGAAATGTAGGTGGTGGAAGTATAAGTGGTGAAAGTGTACTTGGAGGAAGTGAAGATGGGAAAATGTAGGTGTAGGAAGTGAAGGTGGGGAAATATGGGTGGAGGAAATGAAGGTGGGTGAAATGTAGGTGGAGGAAGTGAAGGTGGGTGAAATGTATGTGAGAGAAGTGAAGGTGGGGGAAATATAGGTGGGGAAAATGTAGGTGGTGGAAGTGAAGGTGGGGGAAATGTAGGTGGAGGAAGTGAAGGTGGGGAAATGTAGGTGAAGGAAGTGAGTGAACTGAAATGTAGGTGGAGTAAGTGAAGGTGGGTGAAATGTATGTGGGGGAATTCAAGGGGTGTGGTGGGGGGAGGAACTGTGGAGCTATAATCCAACTTGATTTAGAAAAAATGTTGCATAGTGATAAACTGATAATATCCGTCAGTCGGTCTGTCACAAAATACGTTAAACAGACACTCTATCAATAGTACCTCATAAAGTTGGTGTAAACCAAATTAATGTCTCCAATCAATTATTTATAAGGGATAATCTATATACTATAATAAAATAAGCCGTATCAGTCTGTCAGTCCGTCACAAAGCGGGCTAAACATACATTAGATCAATATCGCCCCATAAAATTGGTATTAATCGATTACGTGATGTGACCAAGGTAATTAAATACAAAGGATATTATTTTCAGAAGCATGTTACTAAAAACATTTACTGCGTTTCATATGTTTTCCGTCTAAATAGGAGTTTTTTTATAATCAGTTATATCAGAACATACTTGTTGATTCTCATCCCGTGGAATTTCCACGGGTCCTGCTAGTTATTAATTAATCTATTAACAATCGAAATATGAAACCAAAATTTGAAAATTTTATACTGCCTAGCTATAGCTACTGTTGACAACATTCATTCTCTAGAAAAATTCTACTTTCTTTATATTTGTAACAAGCTATAGAGGAGCTATAAAAAACGGTCAACCTCTATAACTATATGTCTATTCTGCTCATTTTTCTGTACCTTATAAATAGTATCATTATTATTTTTTTATTATATATATATATTCTTTATTATTATTACTATAGTTTCTATGTGTGTCCTCTATTCCATGTGTGTTCTCTTTTCGTATGCATTACTTATTCTTATGTGTGTCCCATTGATCCTATTGTTGTTTATATGTGTGCTCCCGATCCTATGTGTCCTCTTGGTCCTATGTGTCCTCGTGGTCCTATGTGTCAACTTAGTCTTATGTGTCCTCGTGGTCCTATGTGTCCTCTTGGTCCTATGTGTCCTCGTGGTCCTATGGGTCCTCTTAGTCCTATGTGTCTTATTCCTAAGCTAAATACTTCATTAATATAGTATTTCTAGGGAATGATGTTGTCAGCAGTAGCTATAGGTGGGATAAAATTTTCAAATTTTGGTTTCATATTTCGATTTTTAATAGATTAATTAATAATAATAAACAAAAAGATAGATAGCTGAAATAGAAAGACGGTATCCAACATACAAATATATACTGGTCATAAAATTCATTGTCAAATCGAGCTTTCCCACATTTCTCCTGATGATGAATAGAAATCTTTCTATCGAAAGCTTGAAACCTGAAAAAACCTTCAACATTGAGTTTGAGTAACCTTGTAATAATATGGATTACCCGTTGAGTTTGAATCTTTTCCATCAAATCCGCCTCCACCGGAGTGGTTTACTTCGGACTGCCAATGAATTTTGTAACCAACATGTGAAGCTAGCCAAGACCATTCAGATGAAACACTTCGACTTGAGATGCAAAAGAACAGACGTATTCCCTAAATCGATCTTAGGACAACCACCAATTAGAACTAGGGAAGCCTTCATTTACTACCAGCAGACCGTACCCCGACAAGCTATAAAATTCTTCATTAGCGACAATAACAAGAAAATAGCATTTTTGTACAATTCAATAGAAAATCTTATGAACATCCTAGAAGAACATCTTCCATGTGAATTACTCGAACAACTTACAGAAAAAGCGAAGGAACGTTATGCTACAACAAAATTATTAGAAAAACGGAGATTCATAGAAAAATATGATAAATTAGTTGATGATTGTTCACAATATAGAACTAGTAACAATATTAAATCCGTTAGAAACTTATCTAGCAAAATTCTATCAGTAGATCAAATTAACGTTTTAGAGAAAGGTTTAAATTTCAACACTGGCCACTCTAAGAAAGATATTTTGAATTTAGCGGCAGCACTTGATAACGAAATTGATTGTATAAATAAGATACCAACATTAGATAAACCTTCTACAGGGTGGGGCGTAAGTTTGGAAGCAATTTTTCAAACATTAATATAATTTTGAAAATAAGTTCCTAAGTAGGTGATAGGGTTTGAACTATAGTAGAGACACTACATTATGACGTGGCAGTGTTATTTTTTACAAAAAATTAGTCAATTCAAAAATGTCAGACAAGAGAGAAGCCATTATTGCTCTACACCGTGCCGGGAAGTCAGATTCCTTCATTTCAAAGACTCTCTCAATAGCGAGATCGACTGTTTGGAAGTGTGTGAAGCGTTTTAATGAGAGAGGAGACTTGACTGATCGTCCAAGAAGTGGTAGACCACGCTCACAACGCACCAAACAACTGATAAAATGTGCCCGAGAGAAGATCAGGAGGAACCCGAAAAGGTCAATACGATTGTTAGCCAAAACAGCTAATGTGAGTCCCAGAACAATGAGAAGAGTTGTCAAAGAAGACCTAAAGATGTCCTCTTTCACCCTCCAAAAGAGACAGACTCTGTCAGAAGCTGTAAAGAAAAAGAGATTGGAGAGAAGCAAAGCACTTCTGAGAGAATTGAAGTCTGGTACGGCTGGTGAAATTGTTTGGTCTGACGAAAAAATTTTCACAGTGGAAATGGCTCACAACCGGAGGAATGACAGAATAATAATAAGTCTTTGAAATGACGGAATCTGACTTCCCGGCACGGTGTAGAGCAATAATGGCTTCTCTTTTGTCTGACATTTTTGAATTGACTAAATTTTTGTAAAAAATAACACTGCCACGTCATAATGTAGTGTCTCTACTATAGTTCAAACCCTATCACCTACGTAGGAACTTATTTTTAAGAATTATATTAATGTTTGAAAAATTGCTTCCAAACTTACGCCCCACCCTGTATAGGAGAAACAGAAAGAAACTTACACACAAGAATTGATGAACATAAAAAAGATGTTAGAATTGGAAAAGAAAATAGTTTGGTTTACCAACACTCACGAGACACTGGACACGCCTTTAACCAAAGTTTTACATCAAAATCAAAATGTTTGGCACCGTAGAAAATTAGGATCATTCTATACACTGCATCATAAAAATTCAATTAATAGAGCATATGATGTAACCACCTGCATTGATACCCATTGTTAATAAATGCCGTAACTGATTTATAAGTTATAGCACATCTATAGTATTAAGAGTCAACAGGAAATTTGAAACATTATAAAATAAATTGAAAATAGATGTGTGAACATGAGGAGCTTAAAAAAAAAAAAGAATAAACACAATTAAATTAAGAAAAATAAAACATAAATAAATAGATATATATAAAGGATGACCGTTTTTTATCGCGCCTCTATAGTTAGAAACAGGAAGAGACTTACGAACAAGAGGTTATTTATGAACAAATAGACACTTAAAGAAACAAGAATATACATAGGACCAAGAGGACACATAGGACCAAGAGGAGACATAGGACCAAGAGGACACATAGGACCAAGAGGACACATAGGACCAAGAGGACACATGGGACCAAAAGGACACATAGGACCAAAAGGACACATAGGACCAAAAGGACACATATGACCAAGAGGACACATAGGACCAAGAGGACACATAGGACCAAGAGAACACATAGGACCAAGAGAACACATAGGACCAAGAGAACACATAGGATCAAGAGGACACATAGGATCAAGAGGACACATTGGATCAATAGGACACACATAGAAACTATAATTTTAACCCTTTCTTGCATATTGGTCACTATAGTGACCAAAAATAAAATAAAAATTAGAAACAATATTGAACCGCTATCCTAATTTTGCATGGTGTACACTAATTAATAGTGTATACTCTGTAGTTACATATTCTATCGGTAGAGAACACTTGCGCGCCATAACACATCGGTGTGAAACTCAAAGTGAAGGAGTGAGGATGTCAGCAAGGTGAGTCTGAATACTAATGTACATAAATTAGCATATATTTGATATTTATTTCATATCAAGACTCTTGTAAACAACCCATTACATCAATTCAGATATATATAAAACAATAAATGTCATTCATATATGAGTTATATAGAATAATTTCAATGGGTAACTATAGTGACCAATCCGTGGAAGGGTGTTTCTGGATTTGCACTATAGTTACCACTAGGCATAAATGATACTAAGTTATGAGAAAAAACTATTTGCTTTTTATCGACTTTTTCAAAGCCATTCATGATTTTTTGTACTGTTATATGATATATTATTTCAAGTTACAGACTGAAAAGACTTCATTCTCTGTCAACGAGCCCAATTACAATTGGATATTTCATATGGAAGTGATGACGAGCGACTTGGACTCTCTGATGACAACGATATAGACAAGGATTATATGCCGCTAGTGATGACGGAAGTGAATCTGATATTGATATTGTAGACGGGATTGATGACCATGATGAACCTGAAGAAGTGACTCTAAATATCTGTAATGAACCGGTAGTTCAACCTGATGTATCAAACATTGAATGTGGACAGATTCCAAAAGCTGCAAAAAGGTGCAGGACGCACTGCGGAAGCAAAACTAAATACTTCTGCATAAAATGCAAGCGTACTTATGCAACAGTGCTGATAAGTATTGCCATTATACCTTTCATACTGTGAATTAAGGATTTCCGTAATCAATATGAAATGGTTCATTTAAATTTGTGATATTTCATATGCCAAAAGGTAATAGTTTTACATTCCTACTTGTTTTCGTTTTGTTTCTGTAATGTTTCTAAGGATTCTAGTCACATTTTGTGATAATATTTATATATTTTTTATTGTATCAATGGAGTAATTATTTTAAAAACAAAATGTGACAAATATGCCATACAATAAAGCTATGAATACTCATTATATTTCTCATAGAGTGATATTTTATTATACCTTTACATCATGGCGATATACGCATACTGGTCACTTTAGTGTTACAGTAGAAATCGACATGGTCGGTTTGGTCACTTTAGTGACGAAACTCATATTTCACATCTCATATTTCACATAAAAATTGACTTTTCATAATTTTGACAGTCAAACCATACAAATATGATGCCTTTGACCTCGTATACAAATTGTCTCAACAAAAATATCAATTTATAAAGGCTCCATGCAATAAAGGGATAATAACTAACGAAAATAACAATAATAAAAAAAAAATAATGATAAAACTAATAAAATACAGAAAAATGAACAGAAAGAAATAGACATATAAATAGAGAAGTTGATCGTTTTTTATCGCGCCTCTATAGCTTGTTACAAATATAAAGAAAGTAGAATTTTTCTAGAGTATGAATGTTGTCAACAGTAGCTATAGCTAGGTAGTATAAAATTTTCTAATTTTGGTTTCATATTTCGATTTTAATAGATTAATCTATACTAATAATTTCCTTAGTGTGTTTATTTATTTGGTGTCCGCTTTTACACGACGGTTATTAAACATGAAGAGTGTAACTATGATACGCACGGGAATATATTGACTTGATATTTAAATTTTGTTTTTATTCAATTTCTAAATGTATTTATTTATGAAATAAGTATCAGTTTATACAGAATTTTCTAATTTTTATTTACTAAAAATAACTTAACAACGGGTAATAAATTACTACTGAAGACCCGTTATTTTTAACGGGCAAATACACTAGTTAATAATAATAAACAAAAAGATTGATAGCTGAAATAGAAAAACTTTATCCAACATACAACTATTGGTCATAAAATTCATTGTCAGGTCGAGGTTTCCCACCTTTCTCCTGATGATGAATAGAAATCTTTCTATTCGAAAGCTTGAAACCTGATAAAACCTTCAACGTGAGTTTCGATAACCTCATAATAATCACTCATCAGTACACGGGGTTTAACGTTTGATTCGGAACCAAAGGCTATATTGCTGACTACAATAGGAATCCAATATCTATATAGTTATTACTTATTACAGTAGAAATTAACGTCCCCATAAACCCCTAATCCAATTGCTAACGTCATTTTTTCATAAATTCAATTGTTCTAAGGATGTGTTCATAACTAAATAGTATTTAAGAAAATATATAATTTGTCAGTAAGTGACAGGCAGTTTCCCGCCTGGCAGTTTTCCGGACACCAGCCTATACCTATGTTGTTAGTTTTAAAAATTAGGTTTTCTAATTTGCTAACTATTAAACACGATGGTACCTAGGCTGATAGTTTATGCCAGGATAGCGATGCTTAGGCCATAAGTGGCCTTATGTTACAGAGTAGGTACCTATGTCCGTTAAAGCCAATTAATTGGCTTAGATATCAAAATGTCAAGTTTCCACTCAGATAGGTATGTCTAATTGGCTTTAAATTTTGAATCAATACCTATTTTCCCATGTTAATTTTGGCTTGAAATCTTCAAAAAATGGGCCAAATTGGCTTGGCTCAGAATTTTTGTGATATTTTGCTTCAAAAATTGGCTTACAATTTTCCAGCCTTCGAAACATGCCATGGACCATGGGTAAGTACCTACCTATATATAGTCATAATGACTGTCAATTTCCTAATAAATAATTCCCATTATTTAAAGAAGATCTGCTTCTTATGGCAGGGGGCCTTTAAAGAAGAAAAGAAATTCCTATTATGAAACAGTGAAATGTGCCAGGGCCCTATGCCTAGATATAGATTTAGACTTTTAACTACCTAGTTTGAGACTTCGAGTCTAGACAGATCTCAGAACTAGCCTACTCATTGCACTACTCACTAATTTGTCATTCAGTCTGGCCCAGATTAATGGTTACCTGCATTTGCAGTTTATTTCTGATAAATATACTAATATGTATATCGGGGGGCGTGCCACCACCCGAACCCTCCTGCCAGCTCATTAAACGATTATGAAGTTAACATAACAGAATCATAGCGGAACAAAATTCTAAAAGCCGGAAATGTTACAGTTAGCATACGATTTTCATGACATAAAAAAATTTATTCAAATTTTTATTAATTGACTATATTTTCACAGGATATTATCGGTATTGATATTGTTTAAACATTGTATAAGTTTAAACTTCATAGCTTCCCAAATAAAATGAGTTAGAGGCCAAATGTATCTGTGGCACCCGAATGCGGGTGTGAGAACTACATATGAATGCAGTACCTTATTGCCCTAGTATCTGCGTGCCTTGTTTGTTTCAATTTCAGAGAAAAAATCTCGCAGGAAAAATTAACTACCTTAACCTAGGTAATAGGCTATAGTAGACATTGTTACATATCATGATATCATAGTATCCTAAGTAAGAGGTAAACAAGAACCTACTGCCTAGACTTCCTTCAAATCTTTATCTGAACATATTTGGCATTTTGGCTGTTTTTTTAACTTATAAATCCAGGTACGGTTGAGATAGGTACCTAGAATGATCAATGATGCTAGTCAATGCCACGTATATTTATATCCGTGAAATAGGTAATCATTCCATTAAATTTGAAAAGTGATTACTGATTAGGTAATGAAGAGTATTTTTTTTAAATTTGGGTTCGTAGAGATCACTTTTTCTGTTCACAGTACAATGAATGTATGGGATTACTTCATAAGTGTGACAGTGTACATAGCTAAATAGTAAACTAATGTAACTATAGGAATTAATTCAAAATTGTTCATAGAGAATGTCCCAAATATCTTCCCTATTCTGCAGACTGGCACGGTTAAATTTGATCTTATTGCTCAATATACCTAATATGGGGTAAGGTCAAGAGCCCCCCCCCCCCCCCGGTCATGAGCCCTTCTGGGACATAAGGTTATTACCTAGTTAAACAAATGAAGAACTACTTAGATAGAAATAACTGAGAGTTTCTGGTGTAGTTTGTTGTATCCGCTAGTTTGTTGTACTGCACACTTCATGATTGTTTATTGACCTCGCAGGGGGTTGGGAGGGCGGACCGGAGAGACTTATGACCTACACCCACCTAATATAATGGCTGTTGCTCTCAATTGAAAATTTAAAACCACTGTGCATTTGTTATCGTGCACTGAATTCCACACCAGGTAAGTGTATCAAATTCCGGCAACTTAAGAGACCCCGATCTCTAAAGATTGGATTCATTTCATTTCACAGGCTTCCAATACGAGTCTGATTCACATACTGATTAACAAATTGTAAACGAATATTAATGGATCAAAATTTTATATTAGTTAAAAATTTAATTATTTATAAATTTTCCCCTTAATCCGGCCAGTACAGCCATGGCCGTCTATAGTTGATCAGGCCAGATTCCCGAAAATAACAGCTGTTCAAAGTGGTCCTAAAAAATCAAAACAAACCGCGAACTCAGTCTGTGTCTATTTTTTATAATTTGCCTATTTAAGCAACTTATAGTTATGTAATGATAAAATAAACTATACCAATGGATTTATAATTAGTCAATTACTATAGTAGTGCTATTTTAACTGATCTGATCGTATTTAATCCATTTAAAAATCGTATATATACACAAGAGCTTGATGGCGATTCAATAAAAAATGGAGGTTGTCCTCGCATTATTTTACAGTTTAAACCAATTTAGAGTGGTCTGACGATAGTTCTAATAGGGAATGAAAATATTGCCAAAGGCATGATTGATAGGACTGAAGCTTTTTTTTCGATTTTTTTTTATCTGAAACTGTTAAAATTAATGAATTTAAAATAGAACGGACTGAACCATTCATATACTACCTAAGTCCCTAATCAGCTAGGCTAGAAACATCTTCCAAAATTATAAACAGAACAGATCAAATATATTTCCTTCATAGATATTAAATAAGTACCTATACAATTAATGTTTTAAATAATATGATAAGACTGTCAGAAAGAGATTTTGATAACAAATATAAAATTCTGGGTCCACTTCCCAGTTTCCCCACTACTATTGTGACTAGCCTACTGCCAGGCTGCAAAGTATGACTAATATGTCTCCCAAGATTTTATTTTTTTAAAGACAATTTCTCTTCAATAGGTTGCAGAATCTTACCTAATATTATCTGTTTATCATTAATAATCAAATATATATAATAACAGTCAACTGTGTCAACAGAGGTATCAGTTATCATTTTTTACTTTCTATTCAAATCAAGACTGTATATGGTATATATTTCAGTATACTGTATATGGTATAGCCTATATAGTATAGGTAACTATTTATGTAAGTAAAATCAGGAGGTCCTCAAGTTTATAAACTAATACTAATTAGAGATTCACATTTATAAAAGATGCCTTGCCCATATTACATTAAAAAATTATAATTTAATAGAGACATTCTAAAAATAGGAATGCAACAATCTAACAGAAATTACTTACAAAAGAAAATAGATGTGCTGAATAATAATGAGATGTTATTTTACCTATTGATTGATGAAATTCATATGGAACCATCAAGTCATCAAATTCAAATAAAGATATAGCTAGTAGCTCTACTCTATATCCTATGAAAAATTTAACTAGAGAATCTCTCTGTGCTTAACTATAAGTTATATCATTCATCTCAGATAATAATAGAGTGAATAGAAAAACATTTGAAATTGTTTGTGCTGGTAATTTACTGAATGTATAACTCAGTGAAGTTCATTATGTTTTCTATTAACTGTTCTTTTCAGAAATCTATGTAAAAAATCATGTAGTTAAAGCCTAAAGGTACTGCAAGTAATGTATTACATCTAATCTTGAAAACCTATGCTCAAACTCATCTACTATCTCTGTAAGTTGTTTATAATAAAACCATCATGACTTAACCACAATATGTATTACCCTTTTCATCCCTAAAACTTCATTATTAAATGATTCAAAAATAATTATGTATTAATCCTTATTCATTTTATTTGAATGTTAATTTATTTATACTAAAATTTATTATTTTTTTCAGAACTTCAGCTAAATTAAGGTCCTCAAACATATCAAGTGAAATAAATTTGCTGCTGCCTTCCAAGGAACGAAGCCTACGAAGGTAAAGACGACCAGAAATCATTTATATATATATATAGATTAAACTTGAATTCATTATTTAATAATAGAATATTTCTCATACCTTAATAATGAAATCAATATGATGGTTTTTTTCATATCTTCATAATCAACTTCATAATGATAGTAATTCATTTCTTGGGCTAGTTCATGTATCTATAGCTAATAGAATAAATTTATAAATATTGTTCTCTTTTGCAGATTAATGTTTTCAAAAATGATTCATAGTAAGCATCGACACCACTCATGGCCTGGCACCACACCTACTTTTGCTGAAATATCTTGGTCATATCCTTCTCCCATATATTGCAGTCACTTGAATGGTTGAATTTTTATGAAATGGTTTTCATAATGCTAGTCAAATTCTGCAAGATACATTATTGATATGGCTACTCTTGTAGAAGAGATGTTGGCTAAATCTTATTTTTTAGAGCTACATTGCAAATTAGTCTGAATTCTGAAAGGACTTCCAATCATTCAAAAAAAACCTCTCAATTGTACTATATTAAGTGTTAAATAATGAAAAAAAGAACACTTCTGGAAAAGGTTCCAGAAGTTGATATCAGATAAGAGATCAACATATTCTATTAAGATACAAATTGATAGAAAATGATGTAGTCTTTTACTAAGCTTTAAATTAACGTTTAAGTTTCCTCAGCTGTAAAATCAAATAAACAAAACAAAAGAGATAATAATTCCTATCTACTTAGTTATAATTTAAACAAGCGTAATCAATTCACAACCTAATCTAACATTACTTGTCAGTAAGTTTTATTAAAATTGATTTGTTAGAGTAAATATGTTTTCAAGCTATTCAGATATTGATATTTGACAATATATTACGCATTGAAATCATTTCCAAATCCAATTTTCAATATTGTACTATATTGATTAGTAGTGATCACTTATAGTAGCTTACCAATTACGCAATTAAACATTCCGAAAAGTATACGCCCTTTTATGTTGATTTATTGCGTATTTATAGTTATAGTTCTGAGTAAAAACACTTTCATTTGAAAAAAATATTTAGCTGTATAAAAGAACTTTTTTCAAGTACATATTTAATTAGTTGCTTAGTTTGCGTGTGTCATTTTCCTGTTTCAGATGCATTCTCATATGAACGTACACAGAACAGATAAAAGTACATATACTCTTTAACGTTCACAGATTCCTTACCATATCGAGATAAGGATGCTAAGTAGGTATGTTTGTGCACATGTAAATACAAATAGCAAATGTTGAACTGTACAGGGTGTCCGACATTTTTGTAGCCAAACTTTAACATAAGGTAGCGATCGTCGAAATAAACACTTTATATTCTATGAAGGTATGTTCTAAAATGCTTAGTTAAAGAGTTAAAAGGTTAGTTAAAGTATTTGTATTATTTATTATTATTAGTTAACATTATTTTTTTAATGTTGCGATAAGAAACAAAACATTTTTAACAGTAATTATTATGAGCACAAGAAAAATAATCTTAAATTAGGTTACATGTTTAAAAAATGGTGTTCAAACTGCCTCCCATTTCTTGCGATGTAGGCGTTCAAATGTTTGTCCATTGATTGGCGAACTCGAGCTAAGACACAAGGAGTTTCACGAATCCTTGCGGAGGCTTCGACAGTCCTGCCGATCAGGTCCTCTTCAGATTGAGTCGGTGTTTCATACACCAAACTCTACAATTGTCACCATAAACAGAAAAATAGGGACGTAATATCAGGAGATCTTGGTGGCCACGCGAAGGGACCTGATACTCCCTCCATTGTCAGTAAAATATTTGAAGACGAAGAAATACTGAAAGTAAATAAAACAATCTTGATATTTGATGTCGAGAAGCACGCAGAAAGTCGGATGAAAATTAATTTAAACACCTGTTACTTTCATTCATTTCGTTTCTTTGCCAAGGATTTTTTACTAATTGTAATTTTTTTACCCAAATTCAGGTCCTTGTAACTCTTTAACCAAGCATTTTAGACCATACTTTCATAGAATATAAAGTGTTTATTCGACGATCGCAACCTTATGTTACAGTTTAGCAATAAAAAATGTCAGATACCCTGTATAATAATGTTAAACTATATAATTATATTGAACTATATAATTACATTGAACTATATAATTATATTGAACTATATAATTATGTTGAACTATATAATTATATTGAACTATATAATTATGTTGAACTATATAATTATGTTGAACTATATATTGTCTGTAAAAAGCTACATGACGTGTAACCACGTCCCAAAGATATGAAGATCAGAAGGATAACGTATCTGTAAAACTGCCTCTGCATGGCACAGACATTTAAGCACGCAACAATAAAATAAATGTAAGACGTATAAACAGTATACACGTTCATGGCAAAATTTCTCATCTTGCCAAAGACGTATAATAATTCTTTGACAGAGAACATGTTAACCAGCATATGTTCGTAGATTAAAGTTTAAAGAAGAAAATAAGAGGAACAACTTAATAGTTTAACGCCACCATTCTTACTGATTGGGACATCATCTCACGAAATTTAATTAGATATTTACCTATAACTTTAAATTAAGCGAATAAATGAAAATATTGGATTTTTCGGTGCCTATATTATATACCTTCAAAAAGTGCTATAAACAAAGGTCTAATTTAAAAATCTTTATAAAATGATTTAATACATCTCTTTTAAATCAAGTACCTATAGATATCGTAGATAACTAAATAGCCTCATAGTATCGTTTATATACATTATCAATTACATCACTTACTCCTTTTGAGATAAGATAGCGACAGCTTAAATTTTCTTTTCAAGACAGGTCATTCTTTTCATGTCTGGAACCCCTAAAAGCATATGAAAAAGTAAGAGCTAATCATATTGCAAATACATATATAAAAATCATCTAACAGTTGCGAATAAATACTTTGAACTAACATAATAGTTCCTGAATCATTCAAAGGAATTAAGAGGACTCCGATGGCTGATGACGTTGATCTACTCCATCAATTTTTCATCAAGATCTGAAAGTAGATTCAGGAAATAAAGCACACTATCTAGTAAAAAATGAAGAGAATTATTAACTGAGTATTATTTCACATAGGTAAATCATTTGTATAAAATGTTGAACTATTTATAAATCTTCAGATGTAGAATAAATTTAGCTCTGATAAATGCAATGGATTCTTCTTGCTAATCCTCATAATTGTGTACAATATACACTCTTAATTTAGACTTTAATTAAATACCAACAATATAAAAAATATATCAAAAGGCTCACCTGTAGTTGGAGGTCTCACTGCCAAATCCTTGGATGGTGTTCTTCTTATTTGCTCCCAGGAACTCAGAAATACTAATAACCGTCATGGCTTCAAAGCACTCGTGAAATAAATAAAACCTATCTTAAATTTAACTTAATTATCATGATATTCAACAATTCAATATATAGCTAAACTAATTTCAGAAGGATTTTGAGACTTTATTAATAGGGCTGCAATTAGAAATTAAAGAACTGAATTTACCTGTGTAACCCTACCTATAGGTAGACTAACTAGTTTTAAAATATATAAATTATCAGAAAACTTTACTTAAGATACTAGGATAAGTTCCGAATTATCGGACGGTTCCACATTTTCGGTCACCTAAGAAAAACTATATAAAATAATTATTCAACTATATTTTAATTAGCTATTAGGTAGCTATATACTATATTTCATACGTGACCGAAAATGTGAAATCGCCTGATAATTTGGAACTTACCCAATCTGAGGACAATGCAGTAACTGCCTAGCCTATGCAGTAGGTATTGACACTGAAAAAAAAGGTAGGTATGATGCTTAAAAAGTTAACAAATAATAATCTAGGAAAATTACTTTGGATATTAGTTTACAAACTGGAAGGCAGTAATCAAAATATATTATTATGACAAGAAATATACTGATAATAAACTCTTCAAATAACTACCTATCCGCCAGCCTATCAATCTTCAAAATATTAAAATATTTAGGCAGACATTTATCTATGTATTAATGGAATTAAGTAATAATTATTAATCGATCAGCAGCGATAATACTATTTAGTGCATATAACGCTACTGTTTACACTTCAACTAAAATGGTATTTAGGAGCGTTCACATTCAACACGTAACACACTTGAAACAAGATTTGAACTGTACGGGGTCAACAGATTAATTGGCTCTGAGGAAAGCATAAGTTGCCACTTACTTAATTGAACTTAAAAAAGTAGCGCCAACTCTCATAGTAAATTAATTTATACACCATATACATAGGATTAACAGTCTTTGCGCGTTACTTTAACACACTTTGTCATAGTTGTTTTACCTCGCACCTAAACGTAGAAAAAAGTAGCGCCAACTCACAAAGTAAGTTAATTCATACACCGCACAATACATTGGATTAACAGTCTTTGTGGGTTATTTTAACACACTATGTCATAGTTGATTTAACTCACACCTAAACATGAATATAATTAGCGCCAACTTTCCTAGTAAGTTCATTCTTACACCAGATACATTGGATTAACCGTCTATGTGAGTTACTTCAACACACTATATCCTAGTGGTTTTAGCACATGTTCAAACTCCCGAAATGTAACTGTAACTCTCATAGTAAGTTGATTCAATCCATAAAATGATTTGAATTAACTATGTTTGGTGACACACCACGTTATAGTAGTTTTGACACACGTGAAAACATGAATATAGACCAACCAACTCACGTTATAAATTCATTCAAGGCATAAATTGCTGACCCATTAAATATGAGTAAACTTTTTTCTCTGTGTGGCAACGCAAAGGAAATGTGACGTCATAGCTTAGTGCGAGACGTCACTGTATATACATACATACGCAGCACGTACTCTAGCTATGCATTATATATGCTTCAGTAATATAAAACATCAAAGGTAAGCAACGTTCTTCAAAATTGTATGAATAGAAAAAACGGAACGTTTTACAATGCTATATATTCCCTCACTAATTTATAATTAAATCACTTACTTTCGAGAGACGAAAAGAAGTTGTACTATTTTAATCACGGAGAAAAAACATTTAATTACCTAGTTATGGATCTGTTTGGATATAATTTACCCGTTATGAGTAATGACACAGATTTGGATTTGATAGATCCTGATAAACTTTATCGATCAAACGATGAAGTAAACCACAGTGATTATTTGTTCGGGGGGTTAACTTCCAATGACTCTGATGACCGGGTTGAATTATTTGACTATCAAACTAAAACTCAGGTAAATATTCAATAAAAAGGTTTGATTATTATGAAAAAAAAAATGTTTGGTGGATATGATGTTTGTCAATTCAATCTCCAACTTGTTTTCAATCAGCTTTACGTCTATGATCAAAACAAATTACTAAACTATATATGCGTTTATATATTTAAGCAAATTATATTTCTTAAATGATTTGAATTATTATTTTCAGAACTGTCAGAGTGAAAGACTAATTGCCAGATACGAACAACTTTCATTGAACAGCAACTTCCAACAAGGTGTTTCTTCAAATTGTCACAATATCCAAAATGATCTCCCATTCGACGGAAATATCCAAACCTCTTATTATGACGACTTACAAACTTTGGAGCTTCCTGGACAAGGAGAACAGCAGTTACTAACAACTGGATATCCCACTACTGGATCTTACAATGATTTCGATCATTTCTCTTCAATCCAAGGATACTCTGATTCAGGCCCGACTATCAGTTCTAGCAATGAAGCTGCAGGAGACTACAGAGAAACTCTTTTTAATTCTAGTCAACCAATGAATAATTTCAACGGCAATCATCTTGATGGCGGTTTGCTAACTTCGGAAAGACAGCGTGGTGACCTGGTACTTCCTGAAAATAGTGAAAAGCCTAGAAAACAGAGACGTAGAAACAAGCTTTCTAATGCTGAATATAATGGATTATCCGAGGATCAAAAGGAAGAAAGAAGAAAGAAATTAGCGTTAGAAACCACTCAGCGTTATGCGAAAAAGCAAAAAGAAAGAGTGAGACAGTTGGAAATGGAGGAACAATGGCTGCCCATTTAAATTCAAGATAATATGGAAAGAATATTCAATATGAATAGAAGCAGCGAAATATTGGAGAAAGCGACTAATAGGTTTCGGTATGAATAATTAAAAAATTAAGTTCTTGATTAATTAATAAAATAAAATCTTATTTCTCCAGATTAATATTGTTACCATATATAACAGGAAAATTTTATTTTGTCAATGTTAGCAATAAAGTATAAATAAATAGAATTTGGTATAAATAGTGATATGTTAAATATTCTTGTTAATGATAAAATGCAGTCATATATAACAGGAAAATTTTATTTTCTCAATGTTAGCAACAAAGTATAAATAAATAGAATTTGGTATTTATAGAAATATGTTAAATATTCTTGTTAATGATAAAATGCAGTCATATAATTAAAAATTAAAAAAAATATGTGGTTTTCTTTTTTTTTTTACCATACAACACTCCCAAATTAAATATTTTTTTAGTTCGTAAAAATTATTTACAGAAACTTGCATTTAAAAACTCAAAGTTATTATTAAGTGAGAAAATTAGATATTTAAATAATTTACAAATAAAAATATACAATGATTTTACTTTTGTTTAAAAGTCTATTAGAAATAGTTGCAAATGTCATTGTTATTGACAATAAAATTAACAGTTTGGCAGAATATATCTAGGACCGATAATAATTGTGTTAAACTAATTGGTTTTATTCATGAAATTTCATTTGGAATATTTTTCGATGCTATATAGTTGGAGAATATATTGATGTATAATTTATTTGTAATCTTAAATATTTTTATAATTTGTTGATATTTTTGATGAGGATAGGTATAGGGGTATTTATTGATGAAAAGTATAAAAATACAATGCATCAAGCCCCTGTAAAACACCCTTAGTTGGGGACAAAAAATTTCATTAATACATTTTATAAAACTAAAAGTATACGTTTTCACTGCATAATCGGTAATTTTTATATCTACTATTCAAGTAAAGTATAGAATAAAGCGTGTAATCAATGTAGAATGACAGTTAGTGTCACAAAAAGAAAATTTATGAAGAAATGAAGGCTTGAATTATTGCATTAGAATGGAAATTTTAAAGTGTTCAAAGAATGGTATATAAATTGATATCCAAAGGAATGAAGAAGCAAATGAATGCAAAAACCTTCCTGGATGAGGCTGAAGATTTTGTTTTAAAAGAGAAGAACAAAGTTCTGATCGACATATGTTTTTGAAATAATTAACCTAATATGTTTCACTCGTCATTTTTCAATTACATTAGAGAGTTTAATTAAGAGTTACACTCTTCACTTGTACACTACGTAATTTAGCTTAATTTAAAATTATTATTTGATAGCACTATATTACGCATAATGACGTAAATTTAAGATATTGCGTGAATATATTATCAGGAGTAAGATAATGCGTACATTTCCGCTGCTAATTATACCATTAAAAACTGGTATCCGGTGAATTGGCTGAATACAAATATGCCGAAAGCAAATTCTTTGAACCAGTTTCTCCGAATACGAATTTGCCGAAACCCAAATTTGTCGAAAACGGATTCGTCAAAGGGAAAATTTGAAGAAAAACAAATTCGCCGAAAGTAAAATTTACCGAAAGACTTATTCAAAATAAAATGTAAAATTAAACAAAAGTTGCAGAAAAGAAACGAAATCATAAATAACCGTTTGTTACACTATATGATCCTTTAATTATTTCTCGTTAATTATTATAATTGTAAATCTTTGGTCCACGAAATGATTCTCTGTCTTTGTTCATATTTTAAAAAAGTTCAAGTTTTATTCAATATTCAGTCAGTTAGTTTTGGGAGCATGTTACATTTATTTCATTTGAGCGTTTGACTTGTTTTAGATTGTGTGTTACTAACGTGTTTGTTCATTTTTTTGTGAATAATCCATGTTTCCTGCTTTGTTTTATGCAGGGACCATATATATCACGACGAGGTTAATAAAGTACATGTAAACAACTTTATGTGATTACTTAACTAAAATTCTTTGTATAAATACGCCATATAAAGCACGAATAAGATTCTTTTATTTATTCAGTTGTTAATAGTATTCCATACAGAATGTATTTTGTGACTGACATTAATAATATTTATTTCATTTAGTGTATTTCAAATATAAAATTGTTAATAATGAATAACAAAACTATTAGTTATGTTCATATCATCCCAATATACCTCTGGCTTCAACGATAGTGTCAAAAATATGAATAAATTTGTTTCAGTTTAAAACATTGATTTCTATCAATCCTTTATTAGTAATGCCATATAACCCCCAGGGGCTCTATCCTGAAGCTGTCTGTGGTGAATGGAAGAGAAGGAGGGTGGCGTCCCTTGGGCCCCGAACTGTTGTAATTTTGATTATAGATTGTTTTTTTTTTTCATTTTTACCAGGTTTATCATTTTTTTAACGCTACTTGTAGTTTTGGAATATAGCGCTAGGGTTATGCTCTTCAACTACGAGGAAGAGCATATTGCACGGGGGTTATTGTCCTGGAATTGTTTCGACATATTTGGGATTCGGTAAATAAGTATTCGGAGAATCCATTTCGACGAATTAGTTTTCGGAAAATTGGGTTTCGGTCAATTCGTTTTCGGAAGATCAGCCTAGACCCTAAAAACTATGAAGTTAACATAATCTATCTAAATTAAAAGGAGTTTTATAAATAGCGTTATAATTCCCACGGCCTATTATAGAAATGATTAAACAACTTCTGTTAAATAGGATGCAGAGGTTGTATGGAATAATGAAGATATAAAACCTATAAATGAAAATACTTTGGTTATGCCCACTGATCACAATTTTCTTGCAAATTTGTTGTGCTGTACCCAAGCCAATTATAAAATATCTAGAAGCATTACAATTAGTAAAAATTTCTTTTTGAAAATGTGAAAATAGTAAATTGTTTCAAATTAATGACAGATATTCACTGTTCGAATTCCCTGTTTTGAATATCTATACTATGAGAATAGGAGAAAAGGTTACGTTTAGTCAAAGTTAATCAAAATTTAGAAAATAAGGACGGAATAAAACAGAAATGTTACGGCGGAAATAAGTGCATTCTTCACCCAATCGCAAAATTCAAAAGAAAATATAATGGATAAAAAATATTTCTTTGTCAAATAGAGACCGAAAAAGTGCAATCTCTGCAATAATAAAATTACTAAGGATATATCGTCGGAATTGGAACCAAATGCGATACTGCTGAAATCAAGAGGAATTTAGGTACAAGGGATTGGAAGTAGTAAGGAAGGAAAGTGGTTCCATGAATAAAGTCACTTACCGGCTACCACCGGTAGCCGGTAAATTGCTCGAAAACAATTGCTCGAAAGACAATTGCTCGAAAACAATTGCTCGAAAAACAATTGCTCGAATGAACAATTGCTCGAAAGAACAATTGCTCGAAAAACAATTGCTCGAAAAACAATTGCTCGAATGAACAATTGCTCGAATTATCAAATTGCTCGAATGAACAAAATTGCTCGAATTATAAAATTGCACAGTTTTCGATTTTATAAAAGTCAGTTATTTATGAAGTGGAGCTGTACCTAACAATCCTTGTTTCTTTTTAGTAATTGATCACACACAGAAAAAGGATTAGTTAAATTAAATCAAATTTGATTTTTTTTTGACTCATATGAATGGGTTATTTTTGCACCTACCTACATGGTGAGATGAAGGTACTACTTAAAAGTAGTTAAATTTACGTGGGTTAAAACAAATCAGTCGTTTTCACTCACACCTAAACTTAAAAAAAGTAGCGCCAACTCGCATAGTAAATTAATTTATACACCAGATACATTGAATTAACAGTCGTTGTGAGTTACTACAATACACTCTGTCATAGTAAAATTCTCAAAAAGGTAACTTTTAACTCTCATAGTAAGTTGATTCAATCTATAAAATGAATTGAATTAACTAATGTTTGATGACACACCACGTCATAGTTGTTTTAACACACATGAAAACATGAATAAAGTCCAACCAAATCACGTAATAAATTGATTCAAAGCATAAATTGATGACCCCTTAGATACGAGTAAACTTTTTTCTCTGTGCAGTAATCATTCTATAAATGATTTTAATTTTTACTCATTCTGCATAATCTATTTTCTTAGACCGTTTGTGTCATCTCATATGTAACATGTGAATTGGAATCATGTGGTGAATCACTACTATTCATTTTTTTTATTATAAAACCCGAAAAAATTTGTAGATTTATTAAAACTCTGCCATAACTTTGAGAAATTTCACCGATTGAGGTGCCACATACAAATAGGCTAGTAATAAATAAATTTTCAGGTTTTATGATAAAAAAACATGAATAGTAGTGATTCACCACATGATTCCAATTCACATGTTACATACGAGATGACACAAACGGTTTATAAATAGATTATATGCAGAATGAGTTATAATAAAAATCATTTATAGAATGATTAATGATCAATTACTAAAAAGAAACAAGGATTGTTAGGTGCAGCTCCACTTCATGAATAACTGACTTTTATAAAATCGAAAACTGTGCAATTTTATAATTCGAGCAATTTTGTTCATTCGAGCAATTTGATAATTCGAGCAATTGTTCATTCGAGCAATTGTTCGTTCGAGCAATTGTCTTTCGAGCAATTGTTCATTCGAGCAATTGTTTTTCGAGCAATTGTTTTCGAGCAATTGTTTTCGAGCAATTGTCTTTCGAGCAATTGTTTTCAGGCAAATTTACCTAGAACCGCTACCACCAGTCACTTTCATTGCCGTGGATGCAGAAAAGCTACACCGTGAATGAAGTCACTTACCAAAGAATGCAACAAAAAGGAACAATATGATGATTGCCATCAGGAGAGAATCACAAGAGAGAACAACAAGAGGGATCTATTGTAACAGTTTCTTCTTGTCTAAATATTGAATGTGTAGCGCTAGTCTGACTTACAAGTTTTTTTTACGAGGTATTTCATCGGTAAGGGTAGAGCAGGAATACGCGTGTTTTGAGTTCATGCGTTTCTATTTAAATATAATGAAATACAATTCGAATGAAGAATTATGAATATGTTTTCACAAAAATGATCAGCAACATACACCATGCATTTTTTATCCTTCTAGGTATATTAGAGCTGGTTTTAAGTGACGTTCATACAGTTTTTATACATTTAAATGCATTAAAATTGTAAGACAATTTTATACATTTTAAAGGCTGTAAGACAAGCAAAACTACAGAACAAACTACTATAAGCCTATTGAAAATTTCAGTTCAGTAACATAGGACACGGTAACAAAATCATATTTAATTGTTAATAAATGTAGGTCTAAAAACAAAGTTAAGTCACAAAGAAGATAAACAATAAAATGAATTTCGAAGGAGTAAAAATACAACCAATTGATATTTAAATTGAGGCGTTCTCTATCGTTTCTGAACAATGCCCTTTTAAGAGGCAATGATAAAGGTAAGATAAAAATTGATATAGAATGATGTAGTCATTTACTAAGCTTTAAATTAACGTTTAAGTTTCCTCAGCTATAAAATCAAATAAACAAAACAAAAAGAAATAATAATTCCTCTCTACTTGTTATAATTTAAATATTCAGAACAAGTGTAACCAATTCACATCCTAATCTAACATTACTTGTCAGTAAGTTTAATTAAAAATGATTTGTTAGAGTAAATATGTTTTCAAGCTATTCAGATATTGATATTTGACAATATTCTACGCATTTAAATCATTTCCATATCTTATTTTCAATATTGTAATATATTGATTAGTAGTGGTCACTTATAGTAGCTTACCAATTACGCAATTAAACATTCCGAAAAGTATACGCCCTTATACGTTGATTTATTGCGCATTTATAGTTATAGTTCTGATTAAAAACACTTTCATTTGAAAAAATATTAAGCTGTAAATTTTTTTTCTTTACAATACATAATTAATTAGTTGCTTAGTTTGCGTGTGTCATTTTCCTGTTTCAGATGCATTCTCATATGAACGTACATAAGTACATATACTCTTTAACGTTCACAGATTCCTTACCATATCGAGATAAGGATGTTAAGTAGGTATGTTTGTGCACATGTAAATGCAAATAGCATATGTTGAACTGTACAGGGTGTCCGACACTTTTGTTGCCAAACTTTAACATAAGGTAGCGATCGTCGAAATGAACACTTTATATTCTATGAAGGTATGTTCTAAAATGCTTAGTTAAAGAGTTAAAAGGTTAGGAAAGTTAAGAAAGTATTTGTACCATTTATTATTATTAGTTAACATTATTTTTTAATGTTGCGATAAGAAACAAATATTTTTAACAGTATTTATTATGAGCACAAGAAACATAATCTTAAATTAGGTTACATGTTTAAAAAATGTGTTCAAACTGCCGCACATTTGTTGCGATGCAGTCGTTCAAATGTTTGTCCAATGATTGGCGAACGCAAGCTAAGACACAAGGAGTTTCACGAATCCTTGCGGAGGCTTCGACAGTCCTGCCGATCAGCTCCTCTTCAGATTGAATCGGTGTTTCATACACCAAACTCTTCAAATGTCACCATAAACAGAAAAATAGGGACGTAATATATGGAGATCTTGGTGGCCACGCGAATAGCTCGGATACTCCCTCCATTGTCAGTAATATATTTGCAGACGAAGAAGTACTAAAAGTAAACAAAACAATCTTGATTTTTGATGTCGAGAAGCACGCCATTTCGTTTCATTGCCAGGGATTTTTTACTAATTGTAATTTTTTACCCAACTTCAGGTCCTTGTAACTCTTTAGCAAAGCATTTTAGACCAACTTTCATTTAATATAAAGTGTTTATTTCGACGATCGCAACCTTATGTTACAGTTTAGCTACAAAAAATGTCGGATACCCTGTATAATAATGTTGAAGTATATATTGTCTGTAAAAAGCTACATGACGTGTAACCACGTCCCAAAGATATGAAGATCACAAGGATAACGTATCTGTAAAAATGCCTCTGCATAGCAGACATTTAAGCACGCAACAATAAAATAAATGTAAGACGTATAAACAGTATACACGTTCATGGCAAAATTTCTCATCTTGCCAAAGACGTATAATAATTCTTTGACAGAGAACATGTTAACCAGCATATGTTCGTAGATTGAAGTTTAAAGAAGAAATTAAGAGGAACAACTTAATAGTTTAACGCCACCATTCTTACTGATTGTGACATCATCTCACGAAATTTAATTAGATATTTACCTATAACTTTAAATTAAGCGAATAAATGAAAATATTGGATTTTTCAGTGCCTAAATTGTATACCTTCAAAAAATGCTATAAACAAAGGTCTAATTCAAAAATCTTTATAAAATGATTCAATACATCTCTTTTTTATCAAGTACCTATAGATATCGTAGATAACTAAATAGCCTCGGACGAAAATATTACAGGTTCAACAATTGGTGATTCGATGTAAAACAGTTTGCTTTATTAACGGTTCTAACATTTTTGAATGTTATCGGTGTTTTTAACGAAAGAACGTTTGTCGTAGCTTATTGATATACAGAATATTTCAGTATATCTTCAATCGATCAAAGTGTAAAGAGTATATTTCTAATTCGTATAACGACATTAGAAAGTTAACAGAGCTACCGTTTGAGGTATAAAACCAAGTAAAATATAATAAATTATCGGTCAGTACATTTACGTATTTATTTCTGGAGGTTAACTGTCCGATGCAGATTCATATTCTGATAGGTACATCAAATATCAGAACATGGTAACGCAAAGGAAATGTGACGTCATAGCTTAGTGCGAGACGTCACTGTATATACATACATACGCAACACGTACTTTAGCTATGCATTATATACGCTTCAGTAATATAAAACATCAAAGGTAAGCAACGTTCTTCAAAATTGTATGAATAAAAAAAACGAAACGTTTTACATGCTATATATTGCCTCACTAACTTATAACTAAATCACTTACTTTCGAGAGACGAAAAGAAGTAGTACTATTTTAATAACGGAGAAAAAACATTTAATTACCTAGTTATGGATCTGTTTGGATATAATTTATCAGTTATGAGTAATGACACAGATTTGGATTTGATAGATCCTGATAAACTTTATCGATCAAACGATGAAGTAAACCACAGTGATTATTTGTTCGGGGGGTCAACTTCCAATGATTCGGATGGCCAGGGTATATTATTTGACTATCAAACTAAAACTCAGGTGAATATTCAATAAAAAGGTTTGATTATTATGAAAAAAAACGTTTGGTGGATATGATGTTGTCAATTCAATCTCCAGCTTGTTTTCAATCAGCTTTACGTCTATAATCAAAACAAATTACTAAACTATATATGCGTTTATATATTTAAGCAAATTATATATCTTAAATGATTTTAAATTATTATTTTCAGAACTGTCAGAGTGAAAGACTAATTGACAGATACGAACAACTTTCATTGAACAGCAACTTCCAACAAGGTGTTTCTTCAAATTGTCACAATATCCAAAATGATCTCCCATTCGACAGAAATATTCAAACCTCTTATTATGACGACTTACAAACTTTGGAGCTTCCTGGACAAGCGGAACAGAAGTTACTAGCAACTGGATATCCCACTACTGGATCTTACAATGATTTCGATCATTTCTCTTCAATCCAAGGATACTCTGATTCAGGCCCGACTATCAGTTCTAGCAATGAAGCTGCAGGAGACTACAGAGAAATTCTTTTCAATCCTAGTCAACCAATGAATAATTTCAACGGCAATCATCTTGATGGCGGTTTGCTAACTTCGGAAAGACAGCGTGGTGACCTGGTACTTCCTGAAAATAGTGAAAAGCCTAAAAAACAGAGACGTAGAAACAAGCTTTCTAATGCTGAATATAATGGATTATCCGAGGATCAAAAGGAAGAAAGAAGAAAGAAATTAGCTTTAGAAACCACTCAGCGTTATGCGAAGAAGCAAAAAGAAAGAGTGAGACAGTTGGAAATGGAGGAGCAATGGCTGCCCATTTCAATTCAAGATAATATGGAAAGAATATTCAATATGGATAGAAACAGCGAAATATTGGAGAAAGCGACTAATAGGTTTCGGTATGAATAATTAAAAAATTAAGTTCTTGATTAATTGATAAAATAAAATCTTATTTCTCCAGATTAATATTGTTACCATATATAACAGGAAAATTTTATTTTCTCAATATAAGCAATAAAGTAGAAATAAATATAATTTGGTAAATATTCTTGTTAATGATGAAATGCAGTGATATAATTAAAAATGGAAGAAAATTGTGGTTCTTTTTTTATCATACAACACTCCCAAATTAAATTTTTTTTTTGGTTCGTAAAAATTATTTACAGTAAAAGTGCATTTAAAAACTCAAAGTTATTATTTAGTGAGGAAATTAGATATTTAAATCAACTACAAATAAAAATAAACAATGATTTTACTTTTGATTAAAAGTCTATTAGAAATAGTTGCAAATGTCACTGTTATTGACAATAAAATTCACAGTTTGGCAGAATATATCTAGGAGCGATAATTATTGTGTTAAGCTAATTGTTTTTATTCATGAAATTTCATTTGGATTATTTTTCGATGCTATATAGTTGTAGAATATATTGATGTATAATTTATTTGTAATCCAACATTTTTTAATTTGTTGATATTTTTGATGAGGATAGGTATAGGGGTATTTATTGATGAAAAGTATAAAATATAATGCATCAAGCCCCTGTATAACACCCTTAGTTGGGGAATTTTGTAGATATACACTTCAGACAAAAAATTTCATTAATACATTTTATAAAACTAAAAGTATACGTTTCCACTGCATAATTGGTAATTTTTATATCTACTATTCAAGTAAAGTATAGAATAAAGCGTGTAATCAATGTAGAATGACAGTTAGTGTTCACGTTCACAGTATCGAAGTGAAACAACAGGAAATGGCGAACGAATCGTATTCCCTGTGTAGAAGATGTCCAGTGATTGTAATGAATCGAAATTATATTCTGATTACTGAATTTGGAAATGTTTATTCCATAATAGCTGTAATGGATAGATTTTATCTTTCGATGTAATCATTCACGAATAATTCAGAATTTCTAGTCAGATGGTTAATAACAGTACCTTCGATTATTGTCTGGAATTCATGAGTGAATAATTCAGACTGGCTAGTTTCCATCAAGGAATAGCTAAATTAACCTTTTTTCGATAATCAAACTAGTCAAATTTGAATTTTCTAGTAATTATCTGCTGCATAGAGTAGCTTTATGGGAATTCATATTTTTTACGATTCATTCGTAATAAAAACCCAAATACTTAAAGTTCTCTTCTATTGCAGACATCATGAGTGCGAGATCCTCTAACGATGAGATGGCGATCGATACAGCCACTTTTAAGTGTTTGGGAATAGATATAATTCATTCTATTCCCGCAAAACTGTCCCATCCTTTCACAACCACCCATGCACCCAACACTCTTCATGTTTATGATTTTATTTGAAGATGTTTCTCTTCTGTATTACCCTAGTTCCTGTTCGGCATGCTCCTTCTTTTTGAAACGAGCTTTTACAGATGGGCTTCATGCTTGAGATAGCCATGGGACATTGGTTAAAATAGAGACGCACAATCCTTCCTTTTCTTCATAAGAAGTTCAAAATTTACAAGAGCTTGGAAGATTTTCCTTGGGTAAGCATCAATGGCATCACACATCCTTTTATATCAAGATGTATTCCCTTATGCTATTAACGAGTTTAAAAAAAATCGCAACGTCTATATCGACATTTTTTATTTTACAGGCACCTGGGTTAAATGAAAGGTTCTTAAATAAACCTATAACGTCGGCGGATGGAAAACTGTTTTAAGGCAAGCTGATGGCGATTCCAATCCAATCGCCAGAACAATCAGCTATAGCTGTTGAGACTAGGGTAGTTTCGACTAACCTTTCAATTTGTATGAACGACACTGGGAATGGAGAGTCTACACATTCATGGGCCTCTGCCGTGGCAACATCTTCAATGAATTCAGTAAATTCTAAATGGCAGACCCAGTTTGGAGCAAGAGAAATCGAGTTATTATCATCATCTGCTCCTGTACAATTTGCTGAAGACGGACTAACTATCCAACCAGCACCCTCCACTTACTGTGGTTTGAATTCAGCCTCCTTGCCGAACCCTCAAACATATGAGCCTTCTTGTCATATGTCACAAGATCGGAGATCTGTGTAATTCTTCGATCCAACGACTGGCACGGCATTACTAAACCAAGCGACAGGGTATACTTCTGCTCCTTGGATATCTCAACAGCCCCCCCCCCCCCTTTACTTGCACCTGAAATGGTCTCAATGATGGCAGCTATTGAGAAATTAACTAATAGAGTTCATCAATTAGCTGCTAATAAAGGACCTCTGAAAGGGCACTCCTCATCGGAAGAGTCTAGTGTCTTCGAGTATGGAAATGAATCACAAGGCCATCACGACATATCTGGTGAATCCTTACATCAAGAGACTGTTATTATCGAGTCTGATGAAGAGGTACGACCCTCCACAAAATCAGTTACGGAGTCATCCGGCTCATAAGCTAGCAAAAGTTTCCTTTGATCTTCTACTTAGTTTTCCTTATCAAGCAGTTTATTCCAACACCAATTCTACGTTGAGGTCTCATGATGCAGAGAAACGTTACTATATTGGCTCTAGGATATTCTATGGCATGACAGAAGGCATTCCAAGTCTACATTGTTTGGAATCCTCTGGTGCTGTGAAAATATTACCTGTCGATCAATCTCGAGTTACGGTCAAATCAGAGAATGGCATTCTGTTTTTCAAGTTGAACATTGACAGGAATCGCCTTCATCCTATCTACATTCACTTCTTTCATTTTGAAAGCCGAGCTCTTTCCACCATCTCGAGGCCCAGTCAAAAATCCCCATTCGAGAAGCCTTCAAATCTGTGTCTGGTCTTTTCAAAGGTAAATTGATCGCCCACACTAGAATTAAACTAGGAACACACTCCAGTTCAGGTGGGCACTTCCAAACCTCTACTTCTCAATTCTCAGAGAAGACACTCGATAAATGAGAAGGTTGTTAACGGACTCAAACTGGCTATACTTTAATCTCCGTTCGAACTATCAAGTAATGGAGATCTGGACAGTTATCTTTATGCCTCAACCTTATCACCTTCTGGGAATCTTCCAGGAAATCAGTCTGAAAGAAAACCTTATCAGATACGAGAAGAGTACGAATATAGGCAACTCGCTGCAGTGGCCTTACAGATCCATGAATTAGTTGGTTTTGGAGTTGATCCGTTTCGCCAGTACGCTAAGAGTAACTCTATCAATGTGAAGATAAACCAGGAACTTCAGAAGCCAAACGATTAGATGACTTGACTTTCTTTTTGGAGTTTACTCTTGATCCTCTGAAGGGGCTTTTTGAGTATCATACTCACAATGCTCTTACAGTGAAACAAAAATTGAGACAATTCATGATGGGCCAAATGGAACCAAAAAACATCACGGGTCCTTTGGTGGAAGATCCTATGATTTGTTCAAAGTTGTGGTCAGAGGCTGCTATCAAGTCGGCATGCTCTAATTTGCAGATGGCACGGGATACTCCGCACGTAAAGTTGATAAAAATGGAAAACCGTTCTACCAACCGCGAGAGAAGGCGCAGTTCCAGGCCAGTTACAATTTCAAACCACAGGCACAAAGCCAACGTGCCTAGCAACTGCCTAACGAGAACTCGAGCAAGAAGGGAGCAGGTTTCCAACCTACAGAGCGCTCTCAAAATTTTGATTATAACAAAAGTAATAAAAAGTTGCTCCCAGTACCTCTAATCAAAAAAAGCAGAAACAAGTTCTTAGACGGGATTTCCAATCTAGTCAAAAACAACAAAATCAGAAATTTCGGAGGGCTACTTCCGGAAAGTTTGTCAGCTCTAAATCATCCAAACAATGAAATAGGAGCACGGTTGAGCCAATTCAATCTAAGGTGGCTCGAAGCTCCGTCAGATATCTACCAAACTATCATTCGAGGCTACCATTGGCAATGGATAGCCAATCCTCCCTGTTTAGAACTACCACATTAAACTCAGCGGGAACCACATTTGTCAGTTCTCATTCGCAAATGGTGTCATCTATCCAGTGCATGCACAACCGTGTTTTCTATCGAGTGTTCCCTGTTCCAAAAAAGGACAAAACAATGCGTCTAATTCTAGACCTATCTACTCTAAACCAATTCATTTCTCCAATAAATTCAAAATGACAAATCATATTACCCTCTCCAAGCTGATGTTGCCACCTGCTTACATGGTATCTCTCGACATCAAGGATGCCTACGTATACATCTCCATTCGGAAAAACATCCACAAGTTTCTAGCCTTCTCTTATCAGGGCCAACTATTTTTCTTTCGGGCACTCCCATTCGGTATCAGCCCATCACCTCACATTTACTCAAGAGTAAAGTCATGGCCTCTAGCTACTCTGCATCAACCAAAAGTCAATGTTCTGGCTTATTTGGACGATTGGTTCTATGGGATCAATCTCCTGTAACTCTGCAACAAAACCTTCTTCAAACCAAGCTGTTGCTCGAACGGCTGGGCTTTATACTAAATATAGAGAAGTCTCAACTGGAGCCAAGCCAAAACATGGTGTGGCTAGGTGTACAGTGGTTTGTTCAGTCAGGCCAATGGTGCATGCCTATAGACAAACAACTCACTATATGCAAATCCGCACAGAACCTTCTAGAATCCCGCGTACATCGCGTCGACAGTGGGAAGCGTTCCTAGGCAATCTAAACTTTGCGTGTCAAGTTCATGTTCATCTCCGACCGCAATTTCAACACCTGGCTCAAGTTCAGCTCATTGCTCCAGCCACAGAAAGGGAGCGAATGGTGGAAATACCATCAAAGCTAAGGAGTCATTTAAAATTTGTACCGGAAAAACAATCTGGAATATAATTCCACCTTACATATCGTTACTTTCTCAAGCTTATCTCTGGACAGACGCATCAACTACAGGTTGGGGAGCTTATCTGAACAGATCAGAAACTGCCCTAGTAGTGGCATCAGAACACATCAATGTTTTGGAACTGAGGGCTGTATCGAAGGCTATAAAGTCATTCAATGTGCGAAATCTCAAAGTGTTGCTCTACATAGACAACGAGGTGGCACGATTCGCAATAATGAAGTTCCGGTCAAAGTCCTCACCCATTCTCCAGGAGGTATCGGAATTAATAGATCTTTCCCTACAGAGGAATTTGTATTTAAAACCAACCTGGATACCGTCTCAAGTGGTTGCCGATGCACTGAGCAGGTCTATGCCTCTTCCTACGGAATGGTGTCTGAAGAAAGAGGTGTTTCTAACTCTTCTTCAGTGGTATGGATTTCCCATGGTGGACCTAATGGCCACTCCCCCGAACAATCAGGTGGAGATCTTTGTGTCGCCCTTTCAACATCCAGACGCGACATCATTAAATGTGCTGATGACAGATTGGAACAGGTGTTCAAACATTTATCTGTTTCCTCCAGCCAAGTTCATCCCAAAGATCTTACCACAACTTCGTACCTACAGAGGTCAGGGTTTGATAATAGCACCCTGCCGCATCCTGGTTCGCAGATATTTTTCGGCGAAGCACAAAACATCTTCATTTAAGAGATGCTTTGGTACAACAAGTCGGAAAAGAATCTATCACCTTCGCATTCAGCAATCCGCAAGATGAACCGCGTACAGTTTTTGATTCGCGTTGTTGCTCCATCAACAGGCAGAAATGCTGCTGAAAAACTGATAACGGGCTATCGGCAATCATCATTACGTCAAGCTGAAACGGCTTGGAGGACTTTCAAAAGATGGTTACCTGATAATTAGAACATCATCTCCAAGCGCACTGTGTTTAAATTATATATTATACCTACACGATTCAGTTGAATATCTCCTAAGAGTATCATGGGCTACAAGAATTCACTCTCTTGGCCGATGCGACAAGACTTTTCTATAAACATGGAGGATAAGGATTTTAAACTCTTAATAAAGTCAATGTTTCTTTCTAAAACTCCAACTCAGCATTATAGTCCAGGATGGTTTCTTAACCATGCGCTGCAAACCTTATCCTCTCAAACTTATCGGGAAACATCCTCTGTTAAGTGTCTGTTTCACAAAGCTCAATTCCTTAAAGGTCCACTCCAAGCAAATATTTTTATTGCTTTATTCAACGAGGCTAATGTTTCTTATCATTTTACTGCAAACCGCATCGAATTTGGTAGCATATTCTTAATTTTATATGCTTTTAAATATTTTTTTAATCCAAACTCTACAAAACCTACATTACTTCCGACTTTCTAATTTTCAGTCTGAAGAAGAAGAATGTACACCATTTGTTTTGATTGTCAACTAGGTTTTTGGTTTAATAAATCTATTAATTATTCGTTTAAAGGTTTAAATTTGGATAAACTTATTATAGAAACGTTTATATACTTTTAGAAACAATAAATATCTTAAAAGAAAGCCAATAACGCATTGTTTGTTTAAAAATTTTAATTTGAAATCAAAACAAAGAGTGTACAATCTTCTTTCTCAGCGTCAGGTTGGAGATTCGCTCGATTGTTGCTCACAGAGTGTTAAAAAACTTTAAAAGTAAATAGTAAAATATATACTGAACCGAATTGTATGCGGTTTGCAGAATAATGATCGTAGACCTTAGTTCTATAATATTATGTAATAAACTCATTTTTTTCTCGGAGCCTGGAGAGGACCTTTAATGCATTAGCTTGTGGTAATAGGGCTTCCGAACTTGGGGCACTGTGTAGGAGAGGTATTGTTGAAACCGATTCGGAAATCCAAATTCAGATTTGTCCAATATTTTTATTCAAAAATCAAACTATGGACAGATCACCACCGCGTGTTGGTTTCCAAAGCTTGGCCTATGTCATCCTTTATGCCTAGTTGCCGCAATTCGTTCTTATGTAGCTGATACTAAGAACGAAGATCATAAGAACAGAATATTCATTAACCCAATTACCGGAAAGAATTTGTCGGGTGGTTGTATAAACTCCTGGATGGCTAGGTCTATCTATGTGTTAGATGGCAATTTGAAAGGTCGCAACACGACCTACGGAAATTTGCCTTTAGTGCAAGTTGGGCACGAGGAACTAAATTAAACGAGGTTTTAAGGAATGGTTTTTGGCATTCGCCTAACCCTATCATACACACGTATTGTGTCTTTGTACCCGACGACATGCCTAAATGCGTGGTTGGTCGTAAAATTGTTTCATTTCTAATTATGCTGATAGAAATTTCATTTTAATACTGCTGTGTTGTAACAGGGCATTTTTCCATTATTATTCAGAATTTTTTTGTAATTGTACATAACATAACTGAATTGCGTAAATCAGGGTGATTCTGCATATTTTTCCAGTCTTAAGTTTCTTCTTTAAAAGGGGTTTCATTCATTCCTTATTTTTCAATTACGCCTCTATAAAATACATTATGGAAAGTTATTATTTGGGTGTATCTTATAAAATTTGACACCTTCCTATTACCCATGCCATCTTGGTATTGATAGCAATTTTCGGGAATAACTATCGCCGAAAATTGGATGGTGAATACACTAATTGAAGAATGAAAGTGTATTATTTACCCTCCTATGAAGGCGATAGTTATTCCCTACTCCAATCTTCCTCCCCTCAAATTTCCTTACTTCACTAGACTAAGTTTCATGGTGGACATGCTGCCAGTTTATCTGCTTATTGCTGATTGGCTGAAGAGTTGCCAGATATCGCAATGGACAATCGTGCACCCTATTCTCTTCAGGCATTTATCTGCTCATATATGTGTGGAATGAATAGTTATCATATATGTTATATCTAATTATGAAGAATAACTTAAAAGTGTATTAGTTACCCATTTTATAGCGAAAAAAGAACTAAGGAGCCTTTTACATGGTAATATATTCAGCAATCAGAAAAATGTTAAATAAGATTTAATGAACATAAATACTAATAAATAAACATTAATTAATTGAATTGTTTTTCGTTTGGTTCAAAATTAGTATTTTCTAAAATAAATAGTCTCAGGGAATTTTTAAGTTATTCACATGATGTGGTGCAATTATGAACATATGAGGGGGGGGGGGGGGTATTAATGAAACTAAGAAATAACAGCTCTTAAATGTATCTCAACTGGACGCAACGAGGCATGAGTGTGCGTGACAAACTAACTAACAAACAAAAAACGCAATAACATAATAGAAAACTTCCTTGCAGAAAACTTATCAGGGGTAACTCAACAAAATATATGACATGAATTAAAGTTGATTCTAACAGAATTAATATATTTTGCAGGATGACATATTCGAAATTCTCGTTAAATTCTTCATGTGAATGTCATGAAAATGGTATGTAGTAAGCTGTATTTTATCTATCATTAAATATAAACAAAATAGCATGGTTAAACCTCACTTCTATGACGTCACAAAATACTCCCGCACGGTTGTAGGGGTTTGGGGGGCACTTGCGCGCGAGCATACCTGTCAAGTTATTATAGCATGGCCCATGTAGATCTTTTATCCTACTGTAGTGAGAGCAATAGGTCTGTGTTCCTCAGCTGAAGATTTCTGGTATCATGCAAGTTTTTGATAATTTCACTCAATCCCTGCCACCTCCAGGCTCCATTAATTCATTATACACCTCCTTCATCTTCCCCATACACATATCACAACTACCAAATGCTATATACATTTCCCCCTTTAGATTATCCAATCCCCCTTGTTTTCCATTCTTGATTTTTAAAGGTCCTCTCCAGGCTCCGGGAAAAAAATGAGTTTATTACATTTTATTATAGAACTAAGGTCTACGATCATTATTCCACAAACCGCATACAATTTGGTTCAGTATATATTTTATTATTTTCTTTTAAAGTTTTTTAGTACTCTGTGAGCGAATCTCCATCCTGACGCTGAGGAAGAAGATTGTACACTCTTTGTTTTGATTTCAAATTTAAATTTTTAAACAAACAATGCATTTTTGGCCTTCTTTTAAGATATTATTTGTTTCTAAAAGTATATAAACCTTCTATAATAAGTTTATTCAAATTTAAACCTTAAAACGAATAATAAATAAATTTATTAAACCAAATACCTAGTTGACAATCAAAACAAATGGTGTACATTCTTCTTCTTCAGACTGAAAATTAGAAAGTCGGAAGTAGAGTAGGTTTTGTAGAGTTTGGATTATAAAAATCTGTCAAAGCATATAAAATTAAAAATATGCTATCAAATTTTATGGGGTTTGCAGTAAAATGATAAGAAACGTTAGCCTCGTTGATTTAAACAATAAAAAATATTGCTTGGAGGGGACCTTTAAGATATTCTTTATTTTTCCCCTGTAAAAACCACAATCTCCTTCCATTTATTCACTCCTCCCACCCACACCCTTGGTAATTCTAACCAGGCGGCTAACATAGCCGTTCCCAGCCGTGACAATCGTGTTATCTTCTCAGTGTAGCACAGATCATTGAATATAGAAGATATCCCACTACAGTATTTTCAATTTTCTAGCGACACTTGGCATCGGAGGAGTGCGTAACGTGACGTATCCTTGGAGTTGTCTACGATTGATATATTATTTTGTTTTAATTATTCAAAAAACGACAAAAAGAGAATACTATTGAATTTAAATATGCTATTTAAAATCAAAACATTTATTTATGATATTAAACTGATAATAAAATCATACATTTATAAATAATATAATTATTTCTGTTTTGTACATGTTTTGTACGTGTGTGTGTTTGTTCAGTACGAATATGAAGCGTTGGTTTATTTCTGATGCAATATCATGAACGGAGGGTGTGCGCTGTATTTTCTGCCTAATTCAATAATTTTCTTATCTTTCATCAAAATTAACTGGTGAAAAATGAGCAATGTGTGAAAATGTTCATTTTTCTTTTGTACCAATACATCAAAAGGTACAAGTTGTTTTTATTCAGAAAATATGATAACAATCTGTGGCAAAAGGCTTGCACAATGGCGTTGAGACTGAACAGTTAATAAGACACTCTTCAGTTTGCTCGAAATATTTCAGTTTCGACTTCGATTCTTGTATTCTATTCTATAAAAATATACATTAAAATATATACGATTTTAATTACCCTATTTTCCTGAAAATTAAAATTTCCATATCTGCTTATAGGAAGTAAAAGAAAATGTAGCTATGACCGTTATGTATATACTTATACCCGTTTGTGAGTACGTTTGTAATATGCAGAGATGGGCGAAAAGTACATCGAAAGTACTTAAGTACTAAGTACAAGTACTCGTAAATCAATGTACTTGAAGTAGTTGCCCAAGTACTCAAATAAAAAAGTACTTTCAAAGTACAAGTACCAAGTACTTTTTAAAGTACTTAGAAGTACCAAGTACATTTACTATACAATTAAAAAACTAATAATTTATACTGTTAACTCTGATAGTACATCTCTTCAGTGACTTTTTTACTGATAGTACATCTTCTCAGTGACTTTTTTCTCTGATAGTACATCTTCTCAGTGACTTTTTTCTCTGATAGTACATCATCGCAGTGACTCTTTTCTCTGATAGTACATCATCACAGTGACTCTTTTCTCTGATAGTACATCATCACAGTGACTCTTTTCTCTGATAGTATATCATCACAGTGACTCGTTTCTCTGATAGTACATCATCACAGTGACTTTTTTCTCTGATAGTACATCATCACAGTGACTCTTTTCTCTGATAGTATATCATCACAGTGACTCTTTTCTCTGATAGTACATCATCACAGTGACTCTTTTCTCTGATAGTACATCATCACAGTGACTCTTTTCTCTGATAGTACATCATCACAGTGACTCTTTTCTCTGACAGTACATCTTCACAGTGACTCTTTTCTCTAACAGTACATCACAGTGACTCTTTTCTCTGATAGTACATCACCACAGTGACTTTTCTCTGGTAGTACATCAACACAGTGACTCTTTTCTCTAATAGTATATCATCACAGTGACTCTTTTCTCTGATAGTATATCATCACAGTGACTCTTTTCTCTGATAGTATATCATCACAGTGACTCTTTCTCTGATAGTACATCATCACAAATCACAATGACTCTTTACTCTGATAGTAAGTACATCATCACAGTGACTCACTGTACACGTCCACACGCTTATAATTCGTCAATGTGTTTGGTAAATATTGGTTGTGATATCTAGGTATCAAAAATAATTATATTCAATGTACTTAAATTGGTCAATATAACTCTGTCTCTATACATGATTGTATGTCAGAATATATAAATATTCACCGTCACATAAAAGTATACAATGTCTTACAGTCTTAATTTTCGATTCTACTGTTTGACAAAGTTTTCAATTTTACTGCTTGACAAACAATTTTCCAACATGTTGAACCTCTTCAAACTCTAGTTTTTATCCAGTTGCTGTAATTACAGTTTTGATGAGAAAAAGAACTAATTTTGTACAGATTTTAGAACTAATCTTTCAAAATCTCTTGACTGAAAGGATAAATGTACTTTGCAAAGTACTTTTTACTTGGAAAGTAACAAGTACTTGTAAAAAGTACTTCTAAGTAATTATTCAAAGTACTTTTTGGAAAGTACTTCAAGTAGTACTTGAAGTACTTACTTGTTACTTAGTACTTTTACTTGGTACTTGGGAAGTACTTTCCCGCCCATCTCTGGTAATATGTGAGGTCACGTTAACACTCTCTCTGATTGGCTGATACGATCTCACTTAAATAATTATTTGGCAACTAGCGTCCACGTAGGAGTGGGACATCTTCTATATTCAATGATCTGTGAGTGTAGTTTTAGACACTAAGTGGAGTGCACGCGTATGCGTCGATCTCAGAGCTGACAGAGTAAGTTGAGTAACGGTTCTAGGTAGCACAACCAGGATACAGTAACATAGGGTATGGTAATCAGCTGATAGAATCTATAGTTTGACGTGACCACCGGATGACTGGAAATGGCGACTCTGACCACACTTTGAAACATGAGAAAACCTACTTAAACTTAGCACTTCTACATTTAATTTTTTTCTAATCAATTACTAACTAGGCATTGGTTAAATTGTATTCCATTATTTTTTTTCCTTACTTGTTATTCATAGGAACTACAATTTAGCAGTTAACCAGCACTACTTTACGCTCCTAGGTAGCATATTTTCAAGACCCTATTTTTTATAGATAAGTTGAAGAAATTAACAATAAAAGCACACCTAAATTATATCTATATATTGAACTCTGATGTTCAATCGCCATTTTTGCTTTTCTTTTGTTCGAAACCCTTCTAAAATGACTTCAAACTTCTCGATATTAACATGCAAATACGAGGAATTATAAGCCACTCTGTCACAAACAAGGAATGTGTTGTTGTGGTGACGTCATATTTTTGTGTCGTCTGCTAGGTACTATACCCGATTATGTTCCTGTACCGTGTGCACAACAGCTGATGTTAATTTACACATTATTCTTCAAAATACTTAAGGTATCTGATCTTTTTTTCATCTTTGGACATTTAACTGATGTAAGATGATTAATTGATGAATATTTAGGCAACAGATGCAATGTTAATGACTTAAATAAGCGTTTGGTGGAGCGCGTACTAGATGCGTGCACTCTTCCTCGTTTATGAAACGTCACTGAGCCGTGAGCTAGTGAGCGAATGCTCCATTGTTCCCTGAACTGTCAATCTGTCGCTAGGGTGACGTCATATGTGTACTGTGACGTCACTGCACGACACAGCGGAACAACAAGGTGCTAACACGATGATCACGCTTATACGTCGTTGGTATGTGGTTACACCAAATACAATATAAGATAGACGCTCAACTTCATGTTATAAAATACAGAGCATGTTTGCACTGACGTCAAAACTCTCACGCAATTTCTGGCCAATCAGCGTTAAATGTATACCTCAACTTAGCTTCGTCAAAGACAATATCTTACCTAGGTAGGTTAATACTTGCTTGTAATACCTAGTTATGACTATTCATTAAAAGGGGATCGATTTCATTTAGAATACTAAATTGAACTTCATATGTGATCTTATAGACTTTATTAATCATAAAGTAATTAGTTATCTAATCCCTAAGCAGTATAGAATATTTATATTTCTAACGACTTCACACGTTTAGACTACAGACTGTCTGTCCCTCTGTGTGAATATGGTTCGTACGTATGTTCGGTTAGTCATTGTTTGCTGTGACGTATGCTACTGAACGCATAGATCGTTTCTGATTGGTTGTTATTATTCTTGCATGTGCTCTATCAAGTTGAGCGTCTATCATATATTGTCTTTGGTTACACCGCTTCCTTCTACTAGTACTTCCCCACAATAAATTCTTTTCATCCCTTGTGCTATTCTGCGTTTTTTATTATAGTTCCTTCTAAATTTTATTTCTGATCTTATCATTCATCCACCAGGGCTCCAGGTTTCCGGTTCCTTTATTTTCTTCTTTTTATGAGTGTCCGCTTGTTGCTTATTACTTCCTCCAACTTTTGTATTTTCAGTTCCTCAATACCACCCAACTGCTCCTCCATCTGAACAAACTTCTTCATTTTACCCTATTCCCCTACCACATAGAACTCCACTTCCCTAACCTCCTCACCATTTTTCCCAGTTCCCCATTCCTTTACATAGGCGGCTAACATAGCAAAAGACAATATAAGATAGACGCTCAACTTGAAAGGGCACATGCAAAAATAATAACAACCAATCAGAAGCGATCAGTGGCATAAGTCACACCAAACAATAATAAACGTACGACCCCCGCCCCCCCCTTGAAATTCACATTCATTAGAAATATAAGTATTATCTACTGATTAAGGATCAGAGAACTAATTACTTTATTATTAATTAAGTTTACAAGATCGCATATGTGGTTCAATTTAGTATTTTGAATATAATCTACCATCTATTCAAAGAATAGTCATAACTAGATATACGTCTTTGGGTATACCAAGCGAGTATTAACCTATATAGGTAGCATATTGTTTTAGACGACACTAAGTTGTAGGTATACATTAACGCTGATTGGCTAGAAGTTGGGTCAGAGTGCTGACATCAGGGCAAACATACTCGGTATTTTAAAACATGGAGTTGAGCGTCTATATTTGGTTGAACGGTACTTGAACCGGATGGTGTTGCTTCTCGTCGCTTCTCAATATGTCTTCTCCAGAATTTAAGTGGAAAAGACTCAAATTCTCAGCGTGGTGACTGCTGCAGTAAAAACTGTAGTGTAGCAGTATCAGGTACACCCAGTTTCCATGAGTTCATGCATGAATTGCGGGCCGCAACCAACGCAACAATTGCTGCTAGTGTATCATCGGCTTTACCATGAAATGGTAAGACAAAAAGTTAGTTAGAGTTGAAATTTGAGCCGCAGCTCGATAAAGGTATGAGTGTACTATGGCACTTCAAGGAAATTGTTCGAACAATGGAACAGGATAAAAGAAAATTAGTTTAAGTGGCTATTTAAAGCCAATATAAGGTTTTGTGAATATTAGGATTACACAAGATTAGAGAGTTATCACTTTAAGGTTGGTCGCAGAGTGAAGCACGAGTGATACTGCTTATAGCTCCATACTCAAAGAGCAACTAATTTATACCTTAAATTACAGGTGGCGTCATCTGGCGATTAATTAATATATAGAAATATGAACATAATATCATTAATATGAAAAGGTATTATGAAATTAATATATGAAAATAATGGTACATTTTATTTTATTTTAGTAGGGGTTTAACGTCTGCTTCGGAACCAAAGGCCATATCGCTGACGTCAAAAGGAAATTAAATACAAGGGACTGGAAGAAGCAGTCAGAGAGGAAAGTGGCTCCATGAACAAAGTCACTTACCACCGTCGATGACAATGCTCATGGATGCAGAAAAGCTACTCCGTGAATGCAGTCACTTACCAAGGAATGTGACGAAACGGGACACAAGCACTGGTGGCTGCACTCACGGATGGAAGAGGAAAATGAAGAGTTGATACTAAATGAAGCCTACGAGCCTACCTAACACAAAATCTAAGACCTCGTAGTTGAAGAGCATAACCCTAGCGCTATCCTCTAAAACTGCAAGTAGCGTTGAAAAAATGATTAACATGGTAAAAATGAAAAAAGACAATCCATAATCCAAATTACAACAGTTCGGGGCCCAAGGGACGCCACCCCCCTTCTCTTCCATTCACCACAGACAGCTTCAGGATAGAGCCCCTGGGGGCAAATAATGGTACATGAACAATTAAACATACAGTTACAAAAATCTAATATATACTAAAGGGGATTTTTATTAATAACAATTTCAAAAGTTTGTAGAGAAACTTTTTTCCACTCAGTATATTTGCGATGAAATCCATGATTATGAAAGAATTCAAATTGTTGCGCAATATATGATTGTAGTTCGTAATATGGATACGCATTTTGTACACATTAAAATTAATTTTCCTTTCTACAAAATAACTTCAGATTCGATGGACATTTATTGAATAATTAACCAGAGGCTGCAGTTCGTAATGTGGATACATATTATGTACTTGTTGAAATTTAATTTCCTTTTTATAAAATATCTTTTTTATTTCCAAGTAAATAAAGATTATAATTAAATCAAACGGAGGCTGCAGTTCGTAATATGGATTTACATTGAATAATAAGTCTTTCGGCCAAATGTCCGTTCGTACTAATTTACAACCAATATACTCTCGGCCAAGTGTCCACGCAAGAATGTTATTTCCACCGGAAACGTATTGTGCTGTATCTCGAAAACTAAGCATTTCCACAACAAATGGTATTCATGAAAAACGTCTTAAAACGATTCCTTTTACCTACATGAAGTGTCAAAATGTCGAAAATCAGAGACGGACCTAGCCAAGCACAAATTTACCTAATACTTTGACAAATAATCCATTTCGATATCGGAATCGCCCTAAAATTTTGGAACTCCGATTCCCTATACCTTGGAAAACCCCATCACTAGCCGGCCTTGTAGTTGTTGAAAATTCAAAGAAAAGTATCCAAAGGACACAAGAGAAGATGTTACAAAAAAGTTAAATTCATATAGAACTAATTATCGCAAAGAATTGAAAAAAAAACTCGATTCAGAAAGATCTGGTACAGGGGCAGACCAAGTCTATTAGCCAAGGCTGTGGTATTTTGAAGCCCTCAACTTCCTCTACCACCAAGTAATCCCAGGAAAATCGCGAAGCACATGTCTGGCTTTGGCTGTATCCGACAGCGGACATTCTCATGAGGTATGTCGTTCAAGTATCTTTTATTATATCAGTATAATATCACTAATGGGGCGCGTGTGTTTCAGAGCTTATTTTAATTTACTGTATTTTATAAACTAGCTTCGAACTTCTTTAAATAAATGAAGTTACTCATTCCGTGAAATACACAAGAGAACTTTTTTTAAATTACAAATCGATTATGTGTTATAGCAAAAATTACTGTCATTTTTAGATGTATGTAACTGGTTTTGACATTCACCTCATTCTATAAGATAAATTTATCACACATACACAAGAAAATATAGTTTTAAAAAATGAGTAATAAGTATGGAATCATTTATCTTTTTATAGATTATATTTAGATTAAAAAAGGCACAGGTCCTTTTGTACAGATTGAGCGTCCGAACATATCCCTTGTGTCCTTCGCTTTATTAGAGGCATTTATCCTCTGTGTCGCTTGTTTACCATGTAACTCTATTCGAGAATCTGGCCATAACCCCCCATGGAAGTTTCCACTCTCGTCTTCCCAGCCACCTTCCCTGAATTATGTATCGATTGGACTTCCTCCCTCAAGAAATTGTGTAAGTAACAGCAAGCTAACGTTACTGTCTGAGCTTTTTCCGGAGAAAGCAGAATCTTCCTTTGGAGCACTCCGAACCTTGGTTGAAAGAATCCTAAATTTTCCATGACCATACGCGCTCTACTTAAACGGTAGTTGAAAATACAATTTTCATTGTAAATATCATCCCCTTCACCGCCACGTCCAGGATATGGCATCATAAAATTCTCTGAAAAAGAAAACCCAGCTAACCACAAGCTGTTTGTCCCACGTCTTAAGACGTCTGATACCCCTCGCTATAGAGGGATTTAAGACGTGGGGCAAGACGTGGGGCGGGGGACATCAGACGTCTAACCCTCTTCATTTGCACAGGGGTCCCCCTCTGCAAGACGTCTGATCCCACGTCTTGTCCCCCTCTGACAGAGGGGGACTTCCACCTGTCCCACGTCTTACCCCACTCCGTTTTCAAGACGTGGGACAGAGTGTGGATGTCCCTCGCTATAGAGGGATTCAAGACGTGGGACAGAGTGCGGATGTCCCTCGCTATAGAGGGAAGAGGGAAATAAGACGTGGGACAGAGTGGGAATATCCCCCTCTGCAAGACGTGGGAATATCCCCCTCTGCAAGACGTGGGACAGAGTGTGGATGTCCCCCTCTGCAAGACGTGGGACCGAGTGCGGAAGTCCCCCTCTGCAAGACGTGGGACAGAGTGTGGATGTCCCCCTCTGCAAGGGGGACATATCTCTCTTTTGGCTCAAACTACTTCGGTTAATTGGGGTATATAAATATGTATAAGAAATAAAACAGATCATACTAATCATTATCTCGGGAATCGAACTCAGGACTCTAGTGTGATGTACTATTGAAGCCTGCGTCGCTACCACTCAGCCATCCTGGACATGGTAGAAGTAGTATTGAAATGATGTTTATGCAACTTGATAACTTGCGTGCTTCTTAAAATTATTTTAAATAAATATAATTTAATATTCTACATTTTGGTATCTTTTATTTTTTAATGTAAATGATAAGAATGTGTATAAATTTATTTATTAATATTTGTATTGATAATGTTAATTAATGTTATTAACTACCTAATTACCTATAACTGTTAATTAATATTACCTATAGTTACCTTATGGTGGTATCACTACCTTATACAGGGTGGGGCGTACGTTTGGAAGCAAATGAAAGTGCATATTATAATCCAACGAAAAATATATTTAATAATTTACAGTTATGTATTATTACATAAGGGTTTTAAGAATTCAAAAATCATAAAATTATTCAAAATGTCCCCCCCTTGTTATTAATGACAGCCTCAAATTTCCTTCGAACTCCTCCTACTGCGGCACGCAACTGTTTTTGTGAAATTTCCTTCCAAGATCTCTGGAGCGAAAGCTTTCGATCAACCACACTGCGATGGAATTTACCACAGGCCTTTGATTCAAGAATGGACCATACCGAAAAGTCCATAGGATTAACATCTGGGGAGCAGGGAGGCCACATTTCTTTGGACCAAAACCGTGGAAGATGGTCATGGCACCAGTTTCGAGTGACATTTGCAGTATGTGAAGTCGCGCCGTCCTGCTGAAATGTCCATAGAGTGTCATTACCGAAGTGATCCTTAGCTGACTCCAACATTGGCTTCAAAATATTCTCAATATAACATATAGCATTGATTTTGGGGCCTTGTTCCACAAAAATTAAAGGAGATCTCCAAGTTTCTGAAACGGCGGCCCAGACCATTACTGAAGCAGGTTTCATGGTTCTGTGGACAGTTTTTTGGTTGTATGGGATGTCTTTTGCACTTTTACCAATTATTCTGTCATTCCTCCGGTTGTGAGCCATTTCCACTGAAATGTTTTTCGTCAGACCAAACAATTTCACCAGCCGTGCCAGACTTCAATTCTCTCAGAAGTGCTTTGCTTCTCTCCAATCTCTTTTTCTTTACAGCTTCTGACAGAGTCTGTCTCTTTTGGAGGGTGAAAGAGGACATCTTTAGGTCTTCTTTGATAGCTCTTCTCATTGTTCTGGGACTCACATTAGCTGTTTTGGCTAACAATCGTATTGACCTTTTCGGGTTCCTCCTGATCTTCTCTCGGGCACATTTTATCAGTTGTTTGGTGCGTTGTGAGCGTGGTCTACCACTTCTTGGACGATCAGTCAAGTCTCCTCTCTCATTAAAACACCTCACACACTTCCAAACAGTCGATCTCACTATTGAGAGAGTCTTTGAAATGACGGAATCTAACTTCCCGGCACGGTGTAGAGCAATAATGGCTTCTCTTTTGTCTGACATTTTTGAATTGACTAAATTTTTGTAAAAAATAACACTCCACGTCATAATGTAGTGTCTCTACTATAGTTCAAACCTTATCACTTACTTAGGAACTTATTTTTAAGAATTATATTAATGTTTGAAAAATTGCTTCCAAACTTACGCCCCACCCTGTAGCTACAATTTTTACATTATTCTTTTTAAATTATATATATATATATATTTCTTTCACTATTGATTCCCCATTAATTTTGAATCAACATTAAATTTCTATTGAACCCTCGTCATTTATAAATGGGAAAGTACACTAGTTTTACATATCTAGCGACCGTTGGTACGTTAACGTGGTATTAATCATTCGTAGTACATTTCGCTATTGGATTATTTCTGATGTTATTAGTAGGTATATTTTAGGATATTTCCTATTGCGAAAATTATATTTTGTGATGGTAAATATTCACATTCCTTCGTTGTTTCAATATATTCATATAGACCTAATTCATATTTGTATAATTTGAACATGTTCGGGTTTTTTGTTGATCACAGTTCACACAAAAAACCAAATATTCAACTGTTCTGAAAGTTAGCTTTTATAAAAGTTAAAAGATAGCTTTAATAAAAGCTAAAAGTTAGCTTTTTATATTGCTCTAGAAATGAGCTTGTAGAATAATGTGAATAATCGTTAATCTTATAGAGCTGTATGCATTACTTCAGATTTTTTTCAGTCAATATATACCTATATCTGAATGTCATTTAGTTTGTCGTTAAGTTTGTCAGTTCTCTAAAAAAATTTGACCGTCTGGACGGGGCTTAAGAAACTAATGCATCTGACAGCCTTTTTCTGCAAAACTATTATGCTATTCACTATGTATTTCGGTGCATTGAACCACACTTCAATAGCATAGGACATATAGTGTGGACCATTGTGTAGTAGAGAGACCTAAGTATAGTATTAGGAATTATATCTCGTACTTTAAACAATACTCCAATGCTTCGAGATATCTTGCCTGAAATAAAAGAAACATGGTTTTGGAATTTCAGCTTGTCATCCAGTATAACACCTAAAAGATTTATACTATGAACTTGCTCGATAATGTCTCTCCCAATAATAATTGGTTCATCGAGAGTATGATTTCCCCTATAAGAGTAAATCATATATTTGGTTTTATTTGAGTTTATTTTGATTTTATTAGAATTTAACCAGTTTGATATACCCCTAAGATTATCATTAATCGACAGATGTGAATAATTATTATCCCGTTTAGGTATGTTACATGATATACAGCAATCATCCGCGAACATATGAAAATGGAAATAATCAGTACTATTTGGTAAATCATTTATAAATAACAAAAAGAGGAGAGGACCTAAATGGCTACCCTGAGGAACTGAATGAGTGACACTATGAGTTTACACCATTAACATTAACAAATTGCGTTCTATCACTTAGTATGATTTGGACCATTCGTGGGGACTGCCTCTCACTCCACAGTGCCACAACTTGTTCAAAAGAATACCATGGTACACTGTATCAAAAGCTTTATTTAAGTCCAAATACATTGAAAATACATAATTATCACTATCAAGGTTATCATAAATATATCCAGTGTGTCGATGGCCTGAGTGGTGCTTTTGTTATTTCGAAAGCCAAATTGGTTGGTATTAAGTATGTTAAATGTTTCCAAATACTTGTATAATTGTCTGAATGCATGCTTCTCCAATTATTTTGATAATATATTAAGTATTGAAATGAGTCTATAATTAGTAATATCCTGTGCATCACCACCTTTATATATTGGCACCACCCTGGCCACCTTAAGAAAACTGGGAGAAGTGGACTTCGATATTGAGAGATTTATCAAGGGAGACAACACTGGTGCCACGGCCCTAGATAAATATTTAAGAACAATAGATGGCAGCGATTCGCTAGAGCATTTTTTTTTATTCTTCAACGTAGTTATATATCCTACCACATCATTGACAGTTACAGGAGAGAAGAAAATAGAATTAAATGATTCACACGAAAGGAAATCACCATGACTAGAAGGACCAGTACAAGAAGCAGCAATGTTTAAACCTACAGTTGAAAAGTATCTATTCATAGCTGCAGCAATATCATGAGGTTCAGAGAGTGTAATTCCGTCAACAATCAGTTTATTAACGTTACCCCGTTTCTTATTGACGTTAGGATGTATTATCTCGTTTCATAGCGACCACGTTCGCTTAATGTCACCTTCAACTTCATTAAATTTTCTACTGAAGAATTCCTTTTTACTTTCTCTAATTAACTTAATGACTCTATTTATTACAATTTAAAATCTGTTCTACTGATCCTTCCCGCATGGTAACATTTTAAACAGTTTTCTCTCCTTATTTCATCCCTAATACTTCTTTCTATCTATCCAAGGTTTTGTATATTTTTTATTAGATACAGTTTTTGTTAGAATAGGACAGTGTGAGTTGTATTTATCCATCAATACATTCTCGAAGCTGGAAAATGCACTATTAAAATCATTAAGTTGCATAATTACTGAAAAGTCATAGTCTAGTATTGACTCATAAAGTGAAGATACGAGTATGGTCATTTATTTTTCTATATTTGATTGCAACACTATTCAATGCATTGTTCAGATTCGATGTAAAGACATTCCTATAAACAATAAAGATTGGAAAATGGTCAGATATTGCAGATACATAAAAGATAGGATTTTTACTAAAAACATTGTCAATTAGTGTACTAGATCCAATTAATTCATCAATGCGAGAAGGTTTCGTTATAAGAGGAATGTACGAGTTAGATGAAAATAGATTAATAAAGTTCAAGCTGTTCACTTTGAATGATAGTCTATTATATTTAAATCGGGGTACGGTCAAGAGCCCCCCCGGTCATGAGCCCCCCCGGTCACGAGCCCCCCTCCATGTTATTTTAATCCTTATTTACCTAGTTAAACAAATGAAGAACTACTTAGATAGAAATAACTGAGAGTTGCTAATGTAGTTTGTTGTATCCGCTAGATTGTTGTACTGCACACTTCATGATTGTTTAATGACCTGGCAGGGGGGTTCGGGGGGCGGCACGCCCCCCCCCCCCCCCGATATACATATATTTTATGTCTAATCAGTAATGAACTACAAAAGTGTCAATAAGGATTAAATAATATAGGTAAATAAGGATTTACAAACAGAGGGGCTCGTGACCGGGGGGGGCTCATGACCGGGAGGGCTCTTGACCGGGGGGGCTTATGACCTAGGGGGCTTATGACCTAGGGGGCTTATGACCTAGGGGGCTCATGACCGGGGGGGCTCTTGACTGGGGGGGCTCTTGACCGGGGGGGGCTCTTGACCTACACCCATTTAAATCTCCCCCTATAAAACTTCACTCGTTGAGACTAGTGATATTTGTGTTAGTAATTCCTCCATTGTCTCAAGAAAACATGATATATCTTCACCTGGAGGCCTATATATACTACCGACAACAAATTTAATGTTGTCATACGTACATTTTACAAATATAGTCTTTATATGGCCATGACAAAAGGATAAGTTTGTTAGGAGTTTTGCTTTATACTTCTCACGAATAAATATGCTCACACCACCACCACGCTATTATCTCTGACCATACTAAAATGGTTGAAGTTTTCTATTTTTACTAAATTAACCGTATTAGGGTTCAACCATTTTTCAGAAATAAATAATAGATCTAATGGGCACGAGCGAGATTTCGCTCAACATAACTGTTATATCGTCCTTCTTTCCGTAGAGCGATCTGACATTTAAGCTAATCATAAGAAGATTACAAGGTGACACACTAATATTCATTTTAAATCTTACAAAATAATAATATTCAGATTGGCCTCCAACATCATTACTAGGAATTTTATGAGATAACGACAGGAATGGCAAATATACAATCTCCTCACTGTACATAAAAAGTAAATTGTTAAAACAAAAACACAGCAGTAAATTTCGATGATACCAAGACAAGTCAATAAGTATGGCATAGCATACTTAAGCTTGACCATATCATCACTAAAGCAGACTATACTGTCAAATCCTACCGATACAAAACCGCATCGGAGGTTTAACACTGAATCATAATAATTGCTACGTACAAAGAAACAATATATCTGTTATATTGTTATATCTGTTCACAAAAAGGATACCATTCTTCTACATAATCGGACATCAGCAGTAGGGTTAGGCCTCGATAATATTTGGAGCATCACCAATGATATCCTCCATCTTCTTTCCCAGGGTTTTTTTGTACAAATTCATCCAGCTCAAGAATTGAGTTAACGTAGATCTTTGCATCTCTTCCTGAGGGTTGATTAGAGCGTAGCCACACAAAGATACGTCCGTTTATAGAACCACAAGTGCTTATTCTGTCAGGAAAAGATCGCTTAACTCTTCTCAAGCTGTATAGTACCTTTGCCCTTGCCTGTGTGAGGTTCTCATTAATAAAGAACTCACTTGGTTTCACTTTTTTAGCACTCAGTATTATGTCATCTCTCATTTCCTTAGTTCGAAGTTTGACTATAATATTCCTCTTATCCTGTGATTAAGAGAGTGGTTTCCTACCAATTCTGGATGCAGTCAGAATATTTTCCGTAGATAGTTCATACTTAAGTTTTTCCTTCAGCAGATTCCCAGCCACCAGATGAACATTCTCATGCATAATTACAGGAGGGAGACTTGGGCCAGATAGGATCAGCGAATCACTCCGCTCTCGACATTCCAGATCACCCAATCGTTGGTGGAGCTCCCTGTTATTTTTCTTGATTGTAACAATATCAGTCTCCAGCCTTCCATTCACCTCATCTTTCAACTTCGCGAGTTTCAATTTTTATGATTATAGTAACTATACTATAGTTACAAAAAGAGAAAAAGAATGAATGCGAGACACCATAAGCCTACATATGGTAGCCCATGCTGGCTAATCATCAGGGATGATAAATACAAAACACAATACTAAATGATTACAGAATTACTTAAACATGAAAGAATTTTTTTTTTATTTTATCCTTTTAGCACGCTAGCCAAATATTCCTCAATTTCAGTCATTATGAAATTTGATAGTAGATGGACGAGAGCAAAGGTTTAATAGGCTTGATGGTAAGATATCCTTAACATTGCAGCAAGATAATTAGAATCAAAATTATGCTTTACTTTTTTGCTTCTAAGATTTATGATAGTCTCATCATTCGAAATGCTTCTCCTCTTCTTGCAAGGCGTAGACGTTTTGATTGATTTATCAGCATATGATAAAAATGAATTGCAATTGATCATGGAGGCATCATTGATGAATGATGCTGAATTGGATGCTTGAAGGGAGTCTGTATCGGAATACATTTCAGAAAATGCAATATCTAATGAGTCCCGTAGATTTTCAATGGTGGATCCTCTTGATGTACCTGGTTTGCAGTTGGAGGTTGAAGGCTGAGGCTCAACGGAATTTGCAAGCACTCTCAGACTCGCTTCACTTGTTCCTTCGTAATTGTAATTCCTCTCTTGAACTATATCCTTGAATTGATATAATTAAGCCCCTCTTTTATCTTCTGTGATGTCTTATCTTCGTGAATTCGTGACAGTGAAGCCTCTGATCGATCTGGAGCGGATACTCTTGCCTGATTTAGTCTTGAATCTTTTTACAATGTTGAAGAGACTAGCATATGACAGTTCTGGTTTGGTTCGAGACTGGGTTAATTGATGGGTGAACAGTAAGGAGTAGCATGGTCACTAAGTAATGATTTGCGAATAGGTTTGGTGTAATATAATAGAACTTTAATCTGTTGCAGGAACTCCCTTCTTTGTGGTCTTGTGTTAATTTACACTAATTATTCGATTCTGTTCATTAGATACTTTCTTGAAATCTGCTTTCTCTACTTTCTCGATCTTCATGCAGATCAATTCTTTTGATCTCCGTGACAACTTTAATATAACCATGGCATCTATTATTTAAATATTCATTTATTTAAACACATAAACCGTACATTTAGGTACAGGGCCGGGGCTTCTCTGACCATAACAATTTGCACATTTAAATTCATACGAATGACTATGTGGCCCACTTAAGGGGATCGTTCAGCGGTTTTGCTAGCTACCAATAATACTCGTCTGATTGAGCTGAGATTTTGACATAAGGTAAAGAACGCTCCAAATTTTTAAGCTCCTCTTGTAATTTTATTTAGGTTTTCTCTGGAAAAATGTTAGAGATCGAAATTTGAAAAAACTCTTCTAGACGATCTTAAGAATTTCGAGTTGAACATATTAGCTCGTATAAATTTTTCTGTAGGACCAACCCCCATTGAGTTTATAGACTTGGCGCGAGTACGATTTGAGTAAAAGAGTTACCGATATAATGGAGTAACTAAAAAAAGTTCAAAATTATAAAAACACACAAAAAAGAATCAAAAATATGAACAAAAAAGAGAGTTTTTCGTACCTGCCAGAGAACTCGAAAGGTCCCCCAAGGCAACGACGAAACCATCTAGTTGTCACACCAAAATGAAACTTTATGTAGGTTTTCTCTGGAATGTTCACTGGGAAACTAAAGTAAAAAAATCGATACAAATAGCAAAGAGCCACTGAACGATCCCTTAAGCGAATGCTTCTAGAGCAACCTACATATAAATCAAAACGGAAATATATCATTGAAAAAATCGTGCCATTAGGTATAATACAAAAAATACCTATATTCTCAAAAAAATACGCAATGTCAACAATAGTCAACGTGACATAATTCTAATAACACTAGACTGGTAAAATATTCTCCTTGAATTTTCTCATGGAACTCTTGACATCTCCAGTCCTCCACATCGTTTCAAAGCCAATGAATGGAACATTATTCCATATTTTAATTCCAGTGTATTTGAGAGGATTTGGTGTGTTTTTTATTATAATGTTACAAGCGGTATTTTTGTTATTAATAAAATCTAGATATTTTATGTTTATTAGATGTGACCATTCGTCAACTAGATTTTTTCCCAAAAAAAACTATAGTCCTAACCAGGTGATGTTAAGGTATAGGCGATGCAGTTCATTTTTCAATGACTATATTTTTCAGTTAAGAAAACTAAAAATAATTGCGACACAGTACTAGTGTGGCCAATGTTAGAGAAGGGAGTGTGCGTAGTATTTAGAAAAATCCGTTTAATTTAATTGTTTCTGTTTATTCCAGTTTAATGTTCAAATTTGGTAACGTGTGTTGGATTTAATAAATTGGTCATTGTTGCTTATGGAGAAGGTGATCCACAGATCAATTTACCGTTATTGTTGTACTGCATAGTTAAAGTAGTAATTTTTATAGCAGCAATGTAAATATTCATTTTACCCAAATGAATTTACCCCTTCCGCCCTTGATCGTTGTGTGGTCGGCGTTTCAATCTGGTTCCACTTTGTTTCGACCCTAGTTCCACACTGGTTCTACTCTGGCGCTTTTCCTCTATGATTATACTTAACTGTACTGCCAACGTACTGTACTTACTCCCAACTGGTTGTCCAACTCCTCCCCAAGTCTGGATAAGTCAATAAATTGATTAATGATATGCAAATGATAAACTTCCACCTAAATAAATTAAAAACATCAGGCGAATGAATAAGAGCTAGATTTTTATTCTACTTCAGAAATTTAAATTATTATTGGTTAGGTTGGGAACCAAGTTACAAATCGATGGGAACTTAGTTGACCTCTGCTTCTTATTGTTCTATATATTTATCAGAGAGAGAAAACGTCAAAAACTTCTACAGAGCATAGAAATAATGAGAGTAAGTCTTGCGTTTATAGATTCAACATTCTTAGTAATTCCATCAACAATACAGCAAATTGAGGCGCGAGGCAGGTCAATCTCAAAAGTGGCCACAAAGATAAAAAATATACCGGGGTGAAATATACAGGTCACCAATAACTAGATGTGTAGTATATGTTGAAACTCAAATCAAGTATACGTTTTTTTTACTTAAATTATATATTGTTTATACTATCCATATTGGCCCTAGTTTTATATGAATGAATCCATATTATATTTAAATCGTTGTTAAATGAGCAGGAGAAGTTAGATTTTGATAATTTTGAAGAAGCAGAGTCATCATATGTAGAAACGAACGGGAACCCAAATTGTAGACCAATGCGACAGCTGAAACTTATTGTTGAATTATAACTAAGTTTAAGAAATCCTATTTAAACTCGTGTAAGAAGATACCCTTGAACGAATCGTTTCATCAGTCACGATTAGAAAGTTCAATGTCTATATTGAGGGTTTTATTTTTTATTTCAAAGAAAGATTTGCTCATTTACTATACATCAGGTAGAGTATACATTTTCTCAGTATCATTTTACTGAATCTAAAGAGAAAAAATATAATTACCTTCAATTATATAATAGTATATTATATACTTTTGATGTTTTCAAAATTATGGAATCTTCTAGGGGAAACTTTCTGTGGTGGAATTTACCGGCCACTGATCACTTGAACTGGATAGTTTGCTTCGGAAAATTGATTAATGACAATTTGCCGGGAGGAATATATAAATAATGTATATTATATAATATAGATAATAATATATAACTAAGAAGAATTATATTCATATTTATTCATCATATTATGGTAGAATCGCATCAACGAGGTTTTTTTATGCATTCTAATATAAAAATGAATGGAATTTTAGTTTAGAAAGATCGCATACACTCACAAGAGATATTTCAGATGTAGCAGTATAAACAGTGTACTACCTTAAAATATTTGTGCCATGAACAATAATTCAGATTTCAAGAGGTAAAAAGTACAGAATAAATTCAGATGATCAATAATTAGGTAGGTATGAAGTCATCAATAACACAGAATAGTACAATAATTAGAAGAGCAATATAGCTTACACAATATTTAACACACAGGAACACAACTTTTAAGGGGAAGTGATGCGAATCGACTAGGATGTTCTTAATCTTATTCTTTTTACTGAACCGTTTTTAGCACAGAAATTATTTTAGACTGTTTAGTCAACCAATCAAAACACTCAAAATTTTAAGCAGTGACCCTTCGTGAAACAAAATTACATGAGTAATGATTATAACATATATTACCGTTGCCGGTAAATTCCACCGCCGAAAGATCCCCCGCGGAAAGTTTCACCAGGAATATTCCACCACCGATAAATACCAGATGTGGAAAATTCCACCGTGGAAGATTCCACAATTTTGAAAATGAATATACAAATAAACAGTTGATAACACTGCTAAATTTAGCTTCTTGAATCTATCAACAGAAACACTGAAGTTCAGATTTTAATATTTGACATAAAAATAAATATTGTGAGGTATTTATTCATTAGTGAAAAATTAATATTAAGCAGCAATATGATAAGCATGTTTTTAGTGTATATCTTTAGTCAATTTAAATCAGTGACCTGCTGAACCGAATTTATATTAAGATGTTGCATAGCTGGTGAAACTCTGTACGTGTTATGATTTATATATTTTTGTGAGTTTTGAATTTAAGATTTTTATTCGTGTGTCTGTTGTTTCAGGTCGAAGCTAGTTAATGTACCACAATTTACCTGCTTAACTATATGTTCAAAATGAGTTGAAACACAAAATATTTAAACTTCATTTTTGTAGTACTTTCAATAGAGACTATTAAACAGTTTGGCTAGTCTGTTGCAAATCACTGCTTTCTCAAATGAATTCCAATCGGCCTTGTCTAGGATGTATCGCTCAAAGCAATCTTATTTCGTGATGCTCCTCAGCAGAGAGCATGATCGGATAGGGATCACTGCTGAAGAGATCCTCATGCACGCTCCAGTTGAAATCCTGCAGGACATCCGATGAGCATATGATTAGATCGGTACATGTTGAGCAGTTATTCTGTAGATGCAAGTGGGTTGGAGAACCATCATTTAAGACACTGCACCACTCCATTCTGTTAAGGATGCCCTCTATCATTTTTCCTTTAGCATTAGAGGTATAATCTCCCCAAAGGGGGCTTCTTTCGTTCATGTCTCCAATAATTAGGTATGGTTGTGGTAATTGCTCAATAAGGTCTTTCATTTGGTTGTAGGTTATGTGGTCATTTGGAGGGAGATACACATTGCAGAAAGTGTACATCCGAGACAAATGGCATCGAATTGCCACTGCCTGCAAAGTGGTTCGCAGGTTTAATTGTGTATGAGCGATGCAACTCTTGACAAGCGTGCATACTCCACCATAATCGATACCATCTCTCACATGGCCTCTTCTATGATACATTGAGAAACCTCTTGGAGGGTTCCGTAATTTATTTTATTTTTGAAGCTGAATCATCTCCAAACAACAATGCACCACAAAATTCCACATCATTGCTACAAATACTTTTTAACTTTTCTGGTAGCTCCTGTCTTACAGCCTCTTTCCTTGTCTTTACTAATTTCAAATTAGTTGAACCCATAAACGCAAGAGAATCAGACAATTGAGTAATCAACTCATTCACGTTCAACTGAGAAAGATCTTCTCTTGCTTCAAACAATTTTTCCATAGCGGAAACTACAGGAATCGAACTACGAAGTAAATCTTTTTGCACCTCTTGAAGTTGGCTATCAAAATGTCATTTTGATTTACTAATAGAGTCCCAAATTGGTTTATTTAATTTAGGAGCCTGAAGGAATTCAATATTCATAGGCCGCAAATATTTCTCAAATCTAGTTTTGTAAGAGGTTTCACAATCTCTAGTTTTTAACAGGATGTCTGTTATTGTTGCTAACGGTTTATTAACCTCTTTTCCTACATCTTCAGTAACACCAAAACTGCTAGAAATAGATTGGAAAACATCTTCCGTTGCATCTGCATCAGGCACTGCCTGATTACCGTACTCATCTTCATCATAGAGCTCATAAAGATCCTCCTCTGCATCAATAGTAAGTTCCGCACTAAACTGTTGGGAAATATTTTTACCTATTGTGCCCATGGTAGCTTGTAATGCCTTAAAACCATTCTCCATAGTTTCCAGTAGCTTCATCATTATCACAACTATTTTTAGTAGCAACTACTTTACTCCTGGATTTCTCATTCACATCTTTCTTTTGTTCTGCAGATTGTTTAATTTTCTTTTTCGTCATTCTTCTTTGCCTTCTCACATAAATCATCTATAAAGCTGGTAGAAGCCATAAGGAACAAAAGCTCCTGAATCCTTCGAGAAAACTAAATTATTAAAATTTTAAAATAAACTTCGCTACAATGTCTATGAACTAGGCAAGTACAAGATACCAACAAAGAAAAAGATTCTTATTCTACTGTGCATACCACTAATTTCAATTAAGTATATCGTATTTCATGAAAAACCACCAAAGGACGAATCTTTGATGTAAAACCTTCTTAACAATCTACAGAACGAATCCTGATATTAGGTTTTGAATTTATTAACAAAGGACGAATCCATGTTATAAAACCTTAATAATCTACAGAACGAATCCTGAGATTAGGTTTTAAATTTATTAACAAAGGATGAATCCATGTTATAAAACCTTCATTTAATCTACAGAACGAATCCTGAGATACGGTTTTGAATAAGTAAATATTTAAAAAGGAAGAATCCATATTATAGAATTCCTAAACTATCTGCAGAACGAATCCTGAGATAAGGTTCATTGAACTTTAAATTTTAAAAAACTACAGTGTTTTCCACTATCACCAAACGAACTAGCCTAGCTAGGTATGAGCTTAAATTAATTAAGACAATATTAGCTGTAAACAAAATTTAAAATGAAATACCTAAAATCGTAAATAAATATATAAACAAACAAATTCGGCCATTCTTATAAAAAGAAAAAACCTAATATTTAAAGTACCGGCACAGTCATCGAAACTATTAGATACCACCGTCTGATTTTTTAACCTTTACACCATCACTGCTAAAAGCACACTGAACACCTTACTTGCTAACATCGGTTCTCAGTTTCCCTAGCAAACTTTCCGCAACTAAAATATGGATAATTTCAAATATTCTTTCAGGTTCTGCTTCCAAAGGGTGCCAGTGTACCAGGAAAACCAGTATGCGAGCAAGTTGCAAGAAAAGACTGAGTGGCACAGAAGGAGATGGCGAGATACAGCAGGGATATGGCGAGATACAGCAGGGAAATGGCGAGATACAGCAGGGATATGGCGAGATACAGCAGGGATATGGCGAGATACAGCAGGGAGATGGCGAGATACAGCAGGGAGATGGCGAGATACAGCCGGGAGATGGCGAGATACAGCAGGAAGATGGCGAGATACAGCAGGGAGATGGCGAGATACAGCAAGGAGATGGCGATATAGAGCAGGGAGATGACGAGATACAGCAGGTGTGAAGGCCAATATGTTATATCTATTTCTTATTCATCATTAAATAATTTTCTAGTTTCTTGTCCTTCCCGCAGTAGGTGATACCATATACACATTATATTAAGTTACCCAAAACTACTTCTGAAGAATATTTATATTATAATTTTATCACCCTACTGTTCATCATGGAATCACTTTCTCGTAAGTTTATTAGAAATTATTCTTTATTTATTTTACTCTGGGTAGTTTAGGTTGTTCATTAAGAAGTTTAAATTAGCATATCCAATTTATTAATTCTTTATTAAATGCTAATCTTATTAGAGTTTCTTTCTAATTTTAAAATTTATTTGAGTCCAATAATAATAGTTAATGTTTAGCTGACCAAACTTTCATAAGATTTAAATTCTACAGTTAAAACTTCCTGTGTAATCTAGATAGGCCGTGAATGTTTAAAAATTTGAGAACAGTGCATATAGTCCTTCAATTGCTTTAGTTAATTTATTTTACCTAGTTGCCCCTCTATTTAATATTTCCTTGTCAATAATTCTCACTTTGTTTGCACGTGTTAAATTAGTGATCAACCAATTTCCTATATGAATTTAAATGTTTTTTCTTCTTGATAAAAACTAAATCTTTGCGAATTAAAAACTAAATCTTTGCGAATTAAAAACTAAATCTTTGCGAATTAAAAACTAAATCTTTGCGAATTTAAAACTAAATCTTTGTTAATTTAGAAACTATTAAAATGTACTTTTAGGGTTTTCATTATTGTGGTATTTGTGTATTTGTTATTAAAATAGATTTTTGATGTTAGTTTTCCCTCTTTACAGGGACGTTGATCATTTACGGAATAAAGAAGTAAATTCTCCCTAGAGTATCTTTATCCTTCCGTAACAGTCCGAGAAAAACTGTGGTGGAAGGTTGGATTTTGGATAAAGTCTTTCCTAGTCAAAACTTCAATTAACAAAGAGGCTAACACCGTCTACTTACTATGGAAAGCAAATCCGTTCGTAGAAGGATTCCAACTCTTAAAATGCTTGAAGACCAAAACGAACAGTTGTATGGTGTTCTCTTGAACACCATCTCTGCGTCATCTGGAGTGTTCAGTTCTGGCAATTCAAGCCTTATTCGCAACTTCATAGCTAAAGTGAAAGCTGAATCTAAAAATTACGAAGAATCCAGTAGGCAGTTGTCCACTACTTACACAAGTCGAGGCTCACCAGCAGCAGCCTCTATTGAGAGAGGAAGGAGAATCAATCTCGTCCATAAAGACTGTCGTGAGACCGTCAGTGGACTGAATGAAGTTCTAGCACGTTTAGATGAGGAAGTAGAATCAAGCCTCAGCTTCATACTATCACAGGCTTCTATCGGCAAACCAAGAAAAGGTTTGAACCCTCTAACTGAAGTTCACGTGGCATCACTTGACTCGAGAAAACTCCCTATCGTCATTGCTGACGAAGCCTCAAATAGCTTACAGCAGTTTCCAGAAAGAAGTATCCCAAAGAGCGATAAAAACCGTTTATCAGGTGCACCAGAGAATGTCGCACCAGAAAATGTTGAACAAGAAGATTTTGTACCTGATAACCCCTTGATAATGCCTATCGAAATTCGTAACCCAATCGAAATCATGGCAGGCGACAACCCAGACCATCAGCAAGACTTTAACGAAGAGCGCAGTTGTGATTCTGCACCCCCTTTGTTAACAATATGTGAGAATCCTTCACCAGACGAAGTTCCCGATAATATTGAGAAGCTCGACTCCATTACGAGAAGACAGTTGAGGCAAGATCTACTCAGGGGTTATGGCGACCCATTTGCAGGTGATCCTCAAACATTCTGGTTGTGGCAACAACAGCTTTAAAGACGCATCTTGGAGAGCGAAGCTGGCTATCTCGATACTCTGCAAATCCTTAGAGCAAACACTATCGGGCGTCCGAAGAAGTTGGTAGTTGACTTGACGTCTGCTGGGTATCAAGACCCCATACGAACACTGAATCAGATCTGGTCTACACTTAGGCGACGATTTGGTAATAACACAGCAGTGTCCGATTCACTAGTATCAAAACTGTATAGCTTCCCAATTATAAAAGTTCATCAAACTCAACTAATGGAAGACCTCTTAGATTTTGCAAGAATACTCAGCGCTACAATCTCCAAATGTCCGGATCTGATTAGGTACACTACTCCATCTGGAATGAGAGAGATCTGGACAAAGATGCCCGACGCTTTTCAGAACAGACTAAGAAAGGCGATGCACGACAGAGAGAAACGATCTGGCTCCTTTCTCAACTTCGACGAGTTCATCAACCAATTAGAAGATTACATCGAAGAAGTCTCCATGCCCAACTTCAGGAACCCCTTCAGAGGAAGTGAACGGCGCTTAGTGTCCTTCGATAGTGCAGATACAGGGAGATATCGTGACAATCAACCAAACTTCATGAAATCCCCTATTGCCCGAAAAACTCTACGATCGAGCTCTGATACTCAAAACTGTATCTATCACAACACAAATGGTCACGATTTGAAGAACTGTGGAGCCTTTGCCAAACTAAACTTCAATGAAAAGAAACTCTTCGCGTCAGACAACAAGCTATGTTTCGCGTGTCTTGGTCATCATAGGTTTTCAGAGTGCCCTCTCGAACATCGATGTCCAAAGTGTAGCGGCAAACATCTACTTCTCATGCATAGGGATTATCCTTCAAGAAACAGAGGATATGGTTTGCAACCTTACCAAACCAAAACTAACTGCATTAACGCTTCTGGGTCACAACACTCCAAAAGTGTGTGCTCTAAAACTCTGTTAGTTGAAGTCAGAATCTCAGAATCTGACAAAAAGCTGAAATGCTTGGCAATCTTGGACGAGCAGTCTGACACTACATTTTGTCATCCTTCCCTGATCGATTACCTGAAAGCAAACTACAGTATGCAAAACTATGTTCTCTCTACCATGTCGGGATTGCGAACTTCTGTGAATGGAAAACTGGTGGAGGGGCTTAGTGTCAGAGGAGTCACAGAACAAGAATGGATAAGGCTTCCACCTACACTGAGCAACGATAATATACCAGATTCTTCTCATGAGGTTGCATCTCCCTCTATCGTTGCCTCTCATTCACACATACGGAGTTTTGCACGCCACTTCCCAAACGTAGACTCTTCCTTGGAAGTTATGCTGTTGATCGGGGCAGATTGTGGCGAGGCGATGAAGACTAAACAATTTGGCAACGTACATCCCTTTGTACACAAGACTGCTTTGGGATGGGCTTTAGTGGGACCTGTCTGTCCCAACAACACTTCAGCTACTCCATATGCAAAGTCTCTGAAGACAAAGGCATCCTCAAATCTTCATGAACACTTTAAAGCTGATTTGTATTTCGACAAGATGCGGGTTAATCGGCCAACTCGACCTTTCGATACATTTGCAGAGTTTAAAGACGATGACCTACCTGGGTTATCAAGAGAGGATCAGGCCTTCTTAGACATCGTATCCAGTGGCATTCGGATGAACAACGAAGAGGACAAACTGGAGATTCCCTTACCCCTGAAACATAACCTTGAACTTCCAAACAACAGAACTGCAGTTTTTAACAGAACCAAGAGTACCTTAACCTCTCTGAAGAAAAAAGAAAACAAGCTCTCTTTGGCAACTAAGGAAATGCAAAAGTACATGGAGCGAAACCATGTAGAACTGGTACCCACCTCAGAATTGTCAAACGGCAAGAACTTCATCCCAGTGTTTCCAGTATCTCATAAAAAGAAAGAAAAGATCCGAATTGTCTTCGATAGCTCAGCGTCCTACAACGGAATAAGCCTAAACGATGTCCTCTATCAGGGACCAGACGTTAACAACAAGATAATAGGAGTACTCACTCGCTTCCGACACGGAAAAATTGGATTCTCTGCAGACATAGAGTGCATGTATCACTCTTTCAATGTCACGAAATCTGACTCAGACTACCTGCGTTTCTTCTGGTGGAAGGAGAACAACTCTAATAACCCAATAGTTGAATACAGGAGCAGGGTCCATAACTTTGGGAATAGATCCTCACCAGCTGTAGCTTGCTTTGGATTAATTCACACAACCACAGACGACTACGCCAAACAGTATCCTCTCGCATGCAACTTCATACCAGAGAATTCTTATGTCGACGATCTTCTAGGAGGAGCAGACTGCATTGATGAAGCTATACAAATCTTGGAAAACACTAGAGATATCCTTGGAAGATACTCACTTAGACTGCATAAAATAGCTGCGAGTGAACGAAGCATAATGAGTCACTTTCCTTCGTCCGAGCTATCACCAGAGATAGACACCATTAAAATTAATGAGTGCCAAACTCAGAAGACGCTTGGAATATCTTGGTCCTTGTCAACCGACGATTTCGTCAAGTACTGCGAGTTTCCCAGTCGAAGGACAACTAGGAGAGGAATCCTGAGCACTATCAACTCCCTGCACGACCCTCTGGGATTTCTGAGCCCTATTATACTGACGGGTAGACTTCTACAAAGAGAAATTATCTCTAAGAACAAGAATTCATCTAATACCATTGATTGGGATGTACCATTGGCACCAGACATAGAAAAACCATGGATAACTTGGATGAACGATCTTTCTGGTTGTACCGAAATAAGAGTTCCTCGTTGTCTTCGTAGATCGGATATGTCATCTCCAATGAAGACAGAACTGCACGTCTTCACGGATGCGTCTACTGTAGCTATTGGTCATGTAATGTACATGAAGATTATTGACTATGAAGGTAACGTGAACGTATCCTTATTAGTGGGAAGCTCTAAAGTGTCTCCAAGGAATGCTACCTCGATTCCTAGGCTCGAACTATGCTCGGCGGATGAGGCAGCCCGATCTACTGCTCAAATGGTAGTAGAGTATGGCAAATACATTGACGAAGTAACCTATTATAGTGACAGCAGAGTGATACTGGGTTATATTCACAATGAAACGAGGAGATTTAGCAGATATGTATCATCCCGCATTTCAAGAATTTTGAAAACTTCGAAATCTGAACAATGGAAATACATACCAACCCACGAAAACCCTGGTGACATAGCCTCAAGACCTCAGAGTCCAGATTCGCTCTTAAAATCCACTTGGTTCAGAGGACCTTCTTTCCTGTGGGAAGATGAAGTTGTTCAGCGTCCTGTCTACAGAACTAACTCTGAGATCGATTTACCCGAAACTGTAAACGAATCTAAATCCTGCCGTACTGCGTCCAGCTCCAACTCTATTACCAACTCAATACTCGTTCAAACTCGCAACTGGGCAAAAATGTTGAGGATATGTGCCATGGTAATTAAGTTCTGTAAAAAGCTGCTTGATGCCAGGAAAGCAAACTCTCTTCGTGGTGTTAGCCCAAAGACACTGCTGATTCGACAAGTTCAGAGAGAATCATTCCCTGGGTTGTTTGCTGCGCTACAACACAAAGAAGAAAAGACTCCAGCTCTCCATGACTTCTTGAGCTTGTCTCCATTCCTTGACAAAGACTCAATAATCAGAGTTGGAGGCAGGCTAAAGCATAGTGATCTTCAATACGGTCTCAAACACCCTATCCTTCTTCCCCGAAAGCACGAACTAACCTCTTGTATCATATCTCACTATCATACACTAAGCAACCATCAAGGTCGCTTAATCACCCAAGCATCTATTAGAGACGGTGGATATCACATACATAAAGGACACCATCTGCTTCATGACTTCCTCGCAAGATGTGTACAATGTCGAAAACTTAGGGGGAGCTTCGAACGGCAGAAGATGGCCAATCTCCCAGCTGATAGGTTAGAGCAGTGTCCACCTTTCTCTACTACTGGGCTAGATGTCTGTGGGCCCTATATGATAAACGATGCAAGGACTTCTCGATCTACAAAAGGGACTAAGAAAATCTGGGTGCTACTGCTGACATGTATGTCAAGCAGAGCAACACATGTAGAGGCCCTAGCTTCTCTCGACTCCTCGACCTTCAAACTGGCACTAAGGAGGTTTCTGGCAATTCGGGGGAATTGTCTCCATTTCAGAAGCGATCATGGTACAAATTTCACTCCAGTAAGAAACGAATTCCTTTCAAAGCCTCAGACCGAAGAGCTGAAGTCTTACATTGAAAACACAGGTAGATCTTGGGAGCAGTCATTTCCTGGTGCAAGTCATCAGGCAGGTGTATGGGAAATCAAAATCAAAATGTTCAAAAGAGCACTTAACGGTGCTCTAAGACACATGCACAAGCAAACTCTGAACAGAGAAGAATTCCATACACTGATAGCTGAGGCAGCAGCTATTATGAACAATACCCCATTATGGGAAATCAGTTGGGATCCGAATGAGCCCTATCCAATGTGTCCAGCAAAACTCTTGACCCTGAGAGATAACCCTAATCCTCCTCCAGTGGAGAAGTTTTCAGAGTCTGACCTAGCATCATATGGAAAGAGACGATGGCGCAGAGTGCAGCACCTAGCACACTCATTCTGGAAACAATGGAAACGTCAAGCGTTAGCTGGTCTAACTGAGAGAAGAAAATGGACCTCAAAATCAAGATGCCTATCCGTTGGAGACATTGTACTTCTAAGAGAAGTTACTCCCCGCAACGAGTGGCCTCTAGCTAAAGTTAATGCTGTGTTTCCTGGAAAAGATGGCCTAGTAAGAAACGTCCAGCTGAAGTTATCGCCTAATAGAGTGCTGCGAAGATGCATTCAGGATGTAGTCCTAATCTTGCTATGTGCCTGAAGCTCCAGTAAAATGAAGTCACTCTGTGACGGGGGGAGTGTGAAGGCCAATATGTTATATCTATTTCTTATTCATCATTAAATAATTCTCTAGTTTCTTGTCCTTCCCGCAGTAGGTGATACCATATACACATTATATTAAGTTACCCGAAACTACTTCTGAAGAATATTTATATTATAATTTTATCACCCTACTGTTCATCATGGAATCACTTTCTCGTAAGTTTATTAGAAATTATTCTTTATTTATTTTACTCTGGGTAGTTTAGGTTGTTCATTAAGAAGTTTAAATTAGCATATCCAATTTATTAATTCTTTATTAAATGCTAATCTTATTAGAGTTTCTTTCTAATTTTAAAATTTATTTGAGTCCAATAATAATAGTTAATGTTTAGCTGACCAAACTTTCATAAGATTTAAATTCTACAGTTAAAACTTCCTGTGTAATCTAGATAGGCCGTGAATGTTTAAAAATTTGAGAACAGTGCATATAGTCCTTCAATTGCTTTAGTTAATTTATTTTACCTAGTTGCCCCTCTATTTAATATTTCCTTGTCAATAATTCTCACTTTGTTTGCACGTGTTAAATTAGTGATCAACCAATTTCCTATATGAATTTAAATGTTTTTTCTTCTTGATAAAAACTAAATCTTTGCGAATTAAAAACTAAATCTTTGCGAATTAAAAACTAAATCTTTGCGAATTTAAAACTAAATCTTTGTTAATTTAGAAACTATTAAAATGTACTTTTAGGGTTTTCATTATTGTGGTATTTGTGTATTTGTTATTAAAATAGATTTTTGATGTTAGTTTTCCCTCTTTACAGGGACGTTGATCATTTACGGAATAAAGAAGTAAATTCTCCCTAGAGTATCTTTATCCTTCCGTAACAGCAGGGATATGGCGAGATACAGCAGGGAGATGGCGAGATACAGCAGGGTGATGGCGAGATACAGCAGGGAGATGGCGAGATACAGCAGGGAGATGGCGAGATACAGCAGGGTGATGGCGAGATACAGCAGGGAGATGGTGAGATACAGCAGGGAGATGGCGAGATACAGCAGGGAGATGGCGAGATACAGCAGGGAGATGGCGAGATACAGCAGGGAGATGGCGAGATACAGCAGGGAGATGGCGAGATACAGCAGGAAGATGGCGAGATACAGCAGGGAGATGGCGAGATACAGCAGGGAGATGGCGAGATACAGCAGGGAGATGGCGAGATACAGCAGGGAGATGGCGAGATACAGCAGGGAGATGGCGAGATACAGCAGGGAAATGGCGAGATACAGCAGGGAAATGGCGAGATACAGCAGGGAGATGGCGAGATACAGCAGGGAGATGGCGAGATACAGCAGGGAAATTGCGAGATACAGCAGGGAAATTGCGAGATACAGCAGAGAAATGGCGAGCTAGAAGGAACAGAGGATGACCTACGAAGGCTTCTAGCGAATCCTCAATTAACAGAGCATTTGCTTGGTAGCGGTGACCTCCAAGATATGTCTTCAGCTCCGCCCCTCGATTCATCTCAGAATATTGAAGAGGTTCTTCCTCTAGTTGGGGAAACTGATACATCAAATCCTCTCACTCTCAAAAGAAACTTGCGTGATTCTAAACTTTTTTCTTCAAGAATAAAGAAAGCTAAGAGAACTGTCGCTTCCGAAGATGATAGCTCTGATTTCATTTCAGACGGTTCTCTGACTGGGTTTACATTAATAGAAAGGTGTCTTAGAAGAGATCAGAAAAAGAAACCATAAAAGGTACATGTTACGTCATAAATTAAAAAAAAATGTTGATTCATGTGTTGAGTTATTTATTCTTTAATGCCAATTTAAAGAAGTTTTAGTCTCTTACCATTGGTTTTGTATGTCTGTTCATTTTTTCCAAAAGTCCTACCCAGAGTCTGATATTTTCCACTACTTATTTTCTTAATTTCATCCCGACTATAGTCTGATAATTTATATTTTTCTTTTCACTTAATCTCCCCCGAGGGAAAGGTAGGAGCCCTTCCTACCATCCATAAATAGAAGGTGCCTCATCGTGGTACGGGGATGGCAACGGTCCAAGAGTTGTCATAAGAGAAAATCTGAAACCTAGTAAGCTGTGCTCACAATGAAAGGTACACACCTATAGTATGATGATTGCAGTTGCCCGGTCGAATGTGTCTCATCGCAACTGGAATTCTCAGATGAGCAGTCTGGGACTGACTTGACAGAGATCCATCAATGTTGTTTAGAAGTTGTTGCATATCATCTGTCACACTACTTGGACCAGCCACTTGAGATGTATGGAGAGCATCTGAAAGTCGAAGTTGTTTAAATTGCCTTATTATTATGTTATTACAAATTTGACATGATTTCTATTTCAAACTTACCAGAGGACGGATTGACAGCATTTATAATCTGCTTTGGCATGTTTTTCTGCAGGTAATCTCTGAGGTCAAAGTTCTCCGAGAGATCAGGTACGGATAGTGGAGGGACAAATGTAAATATATCTCTGGGACAAACTCTAGTCTCAACGGAGAGATTTGCCAGTGGTGAAGAACCGAGAGTTAATACTTGCCACCTGTCCCTTGATAGCGCCTCGTAGTTAGGATAGAAGTTAGCGAAGACTATGACTGGAACTATTGGAAATCTTTTGCATTTGCCTGCATATTTCCCAGTCATGATGAATCCTATTGAGAATTAAAATATTTTAGAACTGTAAGTTCAGAAACATAATAATATAGTAGAATTTTTTGTCAAAGATATACTCACCATTCATCATACATTCGAATGTAGAATAATCAAATTGTTTGGATGTGGATCTGGAAACATCGAAGAAAAATCCCTTAGGATACTCAGATACAAAATACGCTGAATCCCTCGTCGATATTGTTCCGTCGACCAAGTGGAATCCGTATAGGATTGAAAGATAGTGGACCAAATAACTTTTTCCGTAGTTTTCATCTGTATAGACTATCCAGGTGATTTGTCAGTCTCTCTGACGAAGCACTATCTCCAGACATTTATGCTGCCAGATGTACAGTTTTTTCCCTTCCCAAGCCCTGAACAGCTGCTCATTTCTGATGAGCGTCATCATAGATGTAACTTTATCAAAGCAACTGTGTCGCTCGAAGTACTCTTTGCGGATTTTCACTTGAGAGGCAGTATTGCAATTTAATAAACCTTGTAGAAGGAGTGGAACATGCAAGGAAATCTTTGCTCAATCTATAAAAAAATATCAATGGGAAGTTTAATACTTAAGCAATGAACAATATTTCATACATTGATTGATACTATTTATTTAATTTGAAAAGGGAGTTTGTTACCAATTATGGGACAATTCCACAATTTCGATCATGTGAAGAATAGTTTACATTAGGATATGTGGAAATATCCGATAATATGTAATTCACCCTAGTTTCAGTTAAATACGGAAAATATTTATTTCAAATTTAAACTGATTTTGATTTGAAACTGCAGATAGCAACAAACTACCTAGTCTGGAATTCTTTCTATCTTTGGAAATAATGTGAAGCACTAAAAATTAAAAATAATTAGCTATTAAATAATTTCAACTACAGTTAAAGGTTTAGTTTGTTTATCATATACTTGTCAAATGGTCACAACATGACATAATAAACTAAATAATTCAATCTATCGTTGGTCAGTGACTAGTTTTTTATTAAAACTAGTAACTATAATGCCTTGACCCAATTAAATGTGAAAATTCTTCGTTCCTACACCAAAAACATTACATGGACATAATCTTACCTTGCTGTGATCCACATTCCTCTTTACTAAAATCAACCATTAAAAAATAATCTAATGATTTAGTACAATAGTTGAAGTTGACAAAAGAAGATTCCCTTGCCCCTACCCAATATGCCCCACTGAATACCTTTTTACAGTTATTCAATCTGACACTGCGAACAAACTCGACATATTCTTGTAGGGGACGAACGCCATTAGAGCCAACCTCCTTGCCAATAACTGCCCTTCTTATTTTAAAGCCAGGGTTTGTTAAGACAGTTAAGTAGTGTTTGAAATCCAATTCTAAATCATAATTATTCAGGGTTAACACCCAACGAAGAAGTTTGCTTGGAGAAGCACCTTGTAGAGAGCCCATCCCAGAGTGGTGTGATGAACAAATGGGCTTTTGTATCCAAAAGCTTTTGTAAACAATGCTGTTCCGCAGTCACGTCCAAGCAAGATAAGAACGCTGGCTTCGCTATTGATGGGTTGGAAATATTTGGAAAGATGTGCTATATGAGAATGGGCTTTCACAATCTCTGGTGATGCAATTTCCTATTCAGTTTGAGGGATGCAACTATTCGTGACTAATATAGGAAGAAGAAAGCCCTTCCTTTCTGCAACACCTCTCTCTAATGGAAAGATTAGATAATTCAATGCCACTCATATTTTCCTGAGTACCGTTCAACGTATTAAGTCTGTAGTCGACAGTAGGTATATCAATGTTGAAAAACTCAGCCACCTTTTCGTCAGCAAAACTGGATGTACTTTGTTCGTCAATTATGCAATAGCATCTGAGTACCTTGTTACAAGATGGATGGGGAAGATCCACAAGCACGGTCTTTGAGCAGCTCTTGAAGTTTCTCTCTCTAACGCAGGCAACCGTGCACATGGAAGAGTTTTCCTCACGTCTACTATTTGGGTCTCTGTGCATCAAATATAAATGTCTAAATCTGCATTTATCACAATTGGGAGGATCTCTACATTCTGACTGCTTATATTTTCCCAGACAGAGGTAGCATAATCCGTTCTCATAACAGCAATTTAGCTTCTCAGAGAAAGAAAATTTGCCAAAAACTTTGCAGTCAAATATACTATGGCTAAGATTTGGATGTATAGGAAAAGAAAAAGAATTTTCTATATGACTATCTGTATTCTGATCATTTTTCATTGTTTGATAGGAATGATGACTTCTTTCTACATTTTGTTGATGTAACTACTTTTACTTTTGGGATTAGCTTCACACATGTGCAGAGGCTTTCTGTAAGCTGGTAACGAAAATGCTGATACTTTTCTCTCGAGAACATTCACTAATGTTTGCAAAGGGGTTGATCGATCGAATCTTTCTTGGTAAGTCAGCTTATGTTCTCTCCATCTATTCTGAACCGTTTCTGGTATCTTGAAGAATATTTTCTTGATACCAAGACTCATTTTGAAAAACACAAGTTCTCTTGACAAAGAGAACAAAGTATAAGATCACATAGAGAAATCAAATCACTTAGTGTTTCTACCTGATGAACACTCTGAATTGCAGGGAAATTTTCTACCTTGTTAATCAAATCTTCTGCAATCTGGCTCTCAGACCCGTAATTTGAAATTAATGTTCTCCAGCAATCCTGCACAGCATAATCGGGATTTGAACCAGCTGTCGCAATTTCCATTATAATCATCTTTTGTAGTTTTCCTTCAGTGTGGGCTTCTAGTATTAGAAGTTGGTCGAATGCGGAGAGACTCAGGCTACGCATCATATTTCGAATTGAAGGGTGCCACACCAAAAACTCACTAATATCACCTTTGAAAGGATTTGAAGGTATCTTGAACAATTCCTGTTTAATGAGATTAAGAGAAGCAGAATAGGGAAGCCTATCATTATAAGAAACTGGAATATTCCGATATGGACTATGTCTCTCCACTGTGCTATGTGGCTGTCCGAGATCACTAGTAATTGGAACTTCGCGTTCCTGAAAATGTCCTGAGTTATTTTGATAATGATCGTGATGATCTGGTAAATCAGGATAACTTCGAATTCTAATTTCTCTCTGTTGAGGAGTCTCTAATATCTTGCTAAACCCAGAACATTGTTTGGGATTACTTTGAGAATAATCATTCGAAACTCTTTTAGTAGTAGATACATCAAAGGGGCAGAAAGGGACCGGTTCGGTTCATTAAGCCTTACCGCATTATGTGAATTATTTTGTTGCTCATGGTAAGGGTTTTCGAGATTTGGTGCTATAGAAAGCTTTCCAATAAGCTCAGTTATCTTTTCTAAGCTATGAAATAGATTGGTATCGTTGAATGTAGAATGCAATAAATCCTTTTCTTGTGATTGATTTATGGGTTTGAAGGGATTATTACCATGGTATGTTGAGAAAGAAGACTGTGAATGTACATCAGATGTTTCGGATATTGTATCAATGTTGGCATACGAGTCCTTGATTTGGGAATTTGCGAAGTAAATTGCAGAATCATTTTCATTTTTGATTGCAGTTTTTTCTCTGTAGATTTCGTTTTGTTCTTTAGAAGAGCCTATTTTGTCGAACGATTTCACTATTTGAGCTACCTTTGCAGTGAACTCTCTGTATGAAGATTTTAAGGAACGACTCCAAAATTCGAATTAAAAAGGAGATTCCTTGTTTTGAGGTGTTTCTGACAGCAGTTTTTCTATTTCGTTTTTTAGCTCCTTGTACTGAATTTTAAGAATTGTCAATGACGGAATTACAATTCCCTCGCCGAGATCCAATCTCAACTTAGACGAACTTCCTTATTTCACTGTAATGGCAGAAATGTCTGCCATAAAATACAAAATGGTAGCCTGACTAGTAGGTAGAAAATTCAGTGAAACGCACATTTAAAGAAAGCTTGTATTCTTTGCCCATAGGCACACGTGAAATCTATCGAAACAAATAGTGAACAAAAAGCAATAGAATCACTCAAATGAAGATGCGAGTGGTTGGAAAGTTTCAAAATATCCTAATATACTCGACTGGATGCATTACAGCGTGGATATTTACTCCTAAATAATAATAATCAAATTTGAAATCCTATTAATAATATTACAGCCAGCCCGAGCACATGCTCAAGCCGGACTTTAACCTGATGAGGAGTTGAATCAGACCGGAGAGTGTTGCCATCATTGCTGTTAAGGACTTACATATCTTTCTCACTGTCTACAAAATAAATATAGTTTGTTGCATACTATAAAAATACTAATGTATGAACTAAGGTTATCATTATATAACATGAAGGTCATTTAAATTTTACTCGAATTGAAGAGTAATATATTTTTATCAATAATTTGACTGCTTTAATAGCCATTTATGTTGAAAATTTCAAAATAATCTCTCTTATATATATAATATATAGGGTGGCGCAAAAAAAAGGAAACCCATTTTCAAATTAGTTTATTTAACAAACTATCAAAGCTAGAAATTTTCTATAAACACAGTTTTATTTTTTTTACTTTTTCTGCATCTATTTTGATAATCTGTAAAGAGTTACGATGAAAATTGAACATCCTGCAGCGAATTAAAAAAAGGTACCAAAAAAGGGCTTGCGCGAGCACGAAATACGCAAAAAAGTTCATAATAGGAATAATTTATCCCCATATGGTAGTAGTAAAAATTTAATCCTAGATTTTTTCATTCAATTAACGTTTTGGTTATTAACTCTTTCATTCATGGAAATACATCTTCGTCACCAATCACGATATCTTCTACAAGATGTGCATTTTTTTGCAGAAACCATTTTGCAAAATTTAGACGGTGTGGTAAATCAGTTCTAAGAGTTCGAGCATTACATGCATCATAAAAGGATAATATCTCAAATCGTGTTTAACAATTTTGTGAAATATGTCTTAAATGATATCTAATTCTTACCATCTGATTTATATTTTTGTATTATCAATACGCTGTTCATGAAAAAGATAAATGTTTTCATGTGTTCATTCTTTTCTCCTGCGACATGATCAATTTTTGTTTAAATTTAAAGTTGTTTCTTCAGTTTTGAACTTATTAAGAATTATCAATGTGGTTTTACAGTTGGTGGAAATCTTTAGGGAAAGCAAGGTTCAAAATGAGGTTGAACCTGCGTAAAACTTAGTGTTTAAAAAAATTGTCACAACAAAAACTCTGTTATTTTGAAAGCTGCATTTTGAGGGTATCGAATAGGAGATAAAAATTAATGGCGAGATGATTTTATAAAGATATCAATTTTAACTTCAAAAAACATGTTTCAAATGGTAATTAATTGTTTTATTTTCTCTTATATGTTACAAAAAATAGTAGAATTTAATGTTTTTACATCCATATAAAATGAAGTATACCTCTTATGATTTTTTTCATATATTTCGTGCTCGTGCAAGCCATTTTTAGGTACCTTTTTTAATTCGTTGCTGAATGTTTCATTTTTGTCGTAACTCTCAACAGATTATCAAGCTAGATGCACAATAAAGTAACCAAATAAAACTGTGTTTTTAGAAAATTTCTAGCTTTGATAGCTTGTAAAAAAAACTAGTTTGAAAATGGGTTTCCTTTTTTTTAGCGCCACCCTGTATAAATGTATGAAGACTACTTTGAAAAAAACTCATATAAGATTTCAAGAAATAATGATTATTACTTTGAAACTCTCGTAATGTAGTTTGTTGTATCCGCTAGTTTGTTTAATGACCTGGCAGGGTGGTGCGGGGGCAGCACGCCCCCCGATACACATGTATTATTATTCGATTTCATAATACGTATATAAAATGAAGTTGTTAACGCACGATCGGCATCACGGAGTTAAAGGGAACAGTTATATTTAATGAATGAATTGAAATTTGGTCGTGAGCAGTTGATACAATTTTAAAATAAAATTAATGCATTTAAAATGTAATATTGTTATTTAATATTGAAAATAAATAGTGTAATAATATAAAAATTAAAATTTCCCCCTCGCGTACAGTTTCTCCTCAAATATAATTATCTTCTCGATATTTGCTATCATTTTAAGTTTGGAATTTGCGTATCTGTGATTAAATAACCTGGTTTAATAATCTGTGTTTGGTAATGACTATTGGAATATGAAACTGAAACATAACCACGTACTAATAGGATTAACATATATGAATATTCAATACGCATATTAAGTAGATCTTCATTTGTTTTGATTTCTTGATTATAAATGTGATGTAGGTTACTTTTTAAACTGACATTCAATACAATTCGGTAGCGATTAATTACAGCAATGTCGTGGGAGAGACATGCATAGCAGAGTCTAGCTCATTTAGTAAAGTGTGTGTCCTCAAAACATCTCTGGATCATGATCATTATTCTAAAGAATATGCATTTACTCATTTCAAGACAGATAAATCCTACAAGGATTTTGATCCTTTTACTGAAAATTCTTCAGATGAGCTTGCTGGACTTTCTCAGGAAGACGAGAATTTCGTAAATATTGTTACTGACAATATCAAAATAGCACCTAACGGAAACAAATGCATGCCTTTACCTTTCAAGGATGGTTATCCATCAATGCCAGATAATAAACAAGCAGTTTATGCCAGGACTAGTAATTGTCTTACGAGACTAAGAAAGGATCCGAACAAATTGGAGCAATATATCAATACCATGCAAACTTACATAGATAAAGGTCACGTTGAACAACTAAGATATGAAAATGACGTGAGTTCTTCACGCCGTTTGTACATCCCTGTATTTCCAGTTACTCACAGAAAGAAAGAAAAGGTTAGAATCGTAGTGCTAAATATCAGGGAACATCTCTCAATGATGTGCTATTGCAGAGACCTAATATCACTAATGGACTGAAAACTGAATTGATACGATTTCGAAATGGTCCTGTCGGATTTTGTGACGATATTGAGGGCATGTTTCACAACTTTCTTCTGGAACCCGATGATATGAACTACACTAGATTCTTTTGGTACTTGGACAACGATCCTGAACAATCAATTGTTGCCTATAGAGCAACTAGGCATGTGTTTGGCAACACAAGTTCACCATCTCTTGCAAACATCGGTCTACGATTTGCTATAATTAGTGCACTTCCGGAACCTTCTTCTTTAGCCAAGAAATTTGTCTTCGACAATTTCTACGTCGATGACAGATTAGGTTATACGAATACCGCAACAGAAGCGATCGAAACTCTACAGATCACAAAAAATAGTTTGAAACAATTTAATATCAGACTATGTAAGATTAGCAGTAACTCTTAAGAAGTTATGGACGCTTTCCCTCAATCCGAACTTGCAACTGGAAATGAACCTATTCTCCTCAACGAAAGTATTATCCAATCCACTCTTGGAGTATCATGGGATGTTAACTCTGATGACTTCGTTATGCAGATAAACATTCCAGACAGGCCATTCACAAAGAGAGGACTCCTATCCACGATTAACAGCTTTTACGATCCTTTAGGATTTGCATGCCCTTTGATTCTAACTGATCGTTTAATTCAGAGAGAAATTCTTCCAACTAAATTGGGAGCCAACCCTCTTACTGAATGCCTTGACTGGGACGATCCACTTCCACTTGAATACCAACAAAAGTGGGAGATTTGGAAACTATCTTTGACATCATCATCTGGAGTTAGGATCCCTCGGAGCTACGTGACTCCTAATTTAGGCCCCATATTAAGTCGTGAACTACATGTATTCAGTGATGCTTCGATTCAGGGTACTGGCCATGTGATGTATCTGAAATCCATCAGTGACTCTGGTATTGTAAATGTTGCCTTTGTCACAGGCAGCTCCCGAGTTCCCACTAGACTTTCAACTTCTATTCCTCGACTTGAACTATGTGCCGTGGTAGATGTAAGTAGATGGGAAAGGGTGCAAATCAGGGGAAATGCCTCCGGAATGAATAGAAAGGGTGCAAATCGGGGGAAAATGCCTCCTGAAATGTCACGTGGGGTGTTATTAATCCGGCCTTAGGCTATGAGTGTATAAAGTGTCATGCATAGGGTGTTTAATACTGCCCTTAGGCTATAAAGATGGTTTCAAGCCGTGAAAAAAAAGGTAAGTATCTGTAGGTAACCGCAAAACTAGCTACCTGAAAAAAAAGGTTCACGTTGAACAATGGATAAGTGAAGCACCCCCGCGTGGTTAGTTAATCTGTTAGGATAAATAAGTAGCAGGTGCAAACGCTTCTGTGTGATAATGTTCGTAGATGTATTGTTTGAAAATATGTACCTGAGAAAAAGGTGTATGTTTATTTGAAAAAAAAGGTATAAAATTATTGGGAAGATAGTTAAACCTGATTAGAATAACAGGTGCGTTACCGCACATTCTTTTCCTCAAAAGCAAACAGTCACTTACTAGATATACTTACTTTGCAGATGATTCAGTAGATGTGAATATGATACTGCGTAGTAATTAATAAAGTTATATATATCAAAACCATCGACCTGTTAATTAACAGATTGATGGTTTTGACATTTAATATTTATTTGTTCTCCAGTGCCTTGCTAACAAACGAGAACCATTTCCCTCCAATTTCAGAGTGATGATGCATGAGTGAAGCGAAGCTTGATGTTGCAAGAGTGATGATGTGATGATTGATGTTGCAAGGTAAGATGATGATGATTGTGCAGAATTAAAAGAGCAAGTGTTTTTTTATTGGTTTCTCTCACAGATGGTTAACTTAATCCTAGACCGTAATATTAAATTTGTGACATTCTTTACATTTTCTTATTTTAAAATTCATTCATCATTTCAGGTTCTGCCACGTCGTCCGGAGGGGGTCGGATATTTCGTGACGGATTCTCTGCTTATATGTCTTTAAGTCCTATGGCAGCCAAGTAGGCCATCAGTTTGGCTACATTGAAAGTGTTGCAGCTCTCGCCCAGTATAGTCTTTAGTGTAACTTGATTGTTCCCATAATAATTTCTCCTAATCGTCTCGGTACCGGGACACTCAGCCAGCAAATATTTCACTGTGACAGTCTCTGTGCAGCGAGCGCAGAGAGGTGATTCTTCTCTCTCCATGAGGTGTCTATGCGTAGTGAGAGTGTGTCCAATTCTGAGGCGACACAGGGTCACCTCGATTCTCCTTACTTTGTGGTTAGAGGATGGCCAAGTTCCTACATCTTCTCTTATTTCTCTGAGCTTGTTATCAGGCAGGGCTCTCCATTCTCTGTTCCAGGCATCCCTGACAGCACTCTTAATTATAGGGTACATATCTCTGCAAGGCAGTTTCATTCTAGTGATTTGATTTTCTTTTACAGCCTCGTTTGCAGCTTTGTCGGCCAATTCATTTCCACCGACGCCAACATGGCTTGGAACCCAACAGATCTCCACCGTTTTCCGGGCATCATTGAGTTCCATAAGCCAGTTTTGTATTTCGCATACAATTGGATGAGGAGAATTTATATGTTCGACGGCGGCAAGTGCACTTCTCGAGTCTGAACATATGACGAAGTTGTCTATATTTTCCTCAGTGCCAAATTTCAGAGCATCACGGATTGCCATTAGTTCGGCAGTAAAAATGGAGGCTTCATTTGGAATTCGGATGGATGTTGCACCATGCTCGGAAGAAAAGGCATAACCAACTCCGTTCTCTGATTTGGAGCCATCCGTGAAGATTGGGTATGCAAGGGAGTGCTGTTCTTGTAAGTGGTGATGAAAGCGAGTTCTGAGGTGTTGATCGGATTGACCCTTTTTTGGCATATCACAAAGTTCACGACAGAAGGAGAATCTCAGTCTCCATGGCGGATGGCTACTCTGCCTATAAGGTGCACAATTGGATACATTTATGGTCAGATTGGATTGTAGCTTACGACAACGGGTGCCGAGAGGTGATAGTTTTTCCTCAAACAGAGCGTCCTCTCTATCGTCAAGGACAAGAGCAGCTGTAGGGGACCAGGGAATGCGTTGTAGACGAGCATAATGCTGAAGACTAAGTTGATGACGCCTGTGATATAAAGGAGGTTCCCCTGACTCTGCATGGAGGCTAGCGATGGGGGAAGATTTGAAGGCACCTAGGGCAATACGGATTCCGGAATTATGTACTACATCTAGTCTTTTCAATACGCTGTCTCATGCGCTCCCGTAGAATTGTGAACCGTAGTCAATCTTGCTTCTGATCAGCGCTCTGTACAGCCTCAATAGGGTACATCTGTCTCCACCCCATGAGAGGTGTGCTGTAGCTTTCAGTGCATTCATTGAAAGCAGGCATCTGGACCTGAGAGATTCAATATGCTCTTGCCACTTCAATTTTTTGTCGAGCATCATTCCCAGAAATTTAACACATGTTTTGAATTCTATGTCATGTTCAAGAATTCTCACGTTGGGTGGTGTGGGATGATTCCTTCCCCTGTGGAAAACACATCCCAAAGTCTTCTCGGGAGCCAGAAAGAACCCGTTTCTCTTTGCCCATCTGGATATCTGGTTCACAGATCTCTGGAGCAGGCGTTCAGCTGTTGGGGCGTATGAACTTGTGAGATACACTGCCAGGTCATCAACATATAGAGTTGCCTGCACTCCGACAGGAAGATCATCTGTAACTTTGTTCATAGCTATTAGGAAAAGGGTGCAGCTGAGAACACTGCCCTGAGGGACACCCTGCTCTTGACTGAAAGTTTCAGATAATTCGTTTCCAACTTTCACCTGGAATGTTCTCTCACTTAGAAAATTCTGAACAAACAGGCCAAGTGGACCTCTTATGCCATACTCGTGGAGGGACTTCATGATTCCATATTTCCAGGCTGTATCATAGGCTTTCCTGATGTCAAAGAATATGGCATAGAGGCTTTTGCCTCTAGCAAAAGCTGAGCAGATGGCAGACTCAAGTCGTGCGATTGCATCTTCTGTTCCTCTCATACGGCGGAAGCCAAATTGGACTTTGTTTATCAAAGAGTTATCTTCCAAGAAGTGCATCAGTCTGACATTTATTACTTTCTCCATCAGTTTACAGATGCAGCTCGTAAGGGCAATAGGTCTATAGCTTCCTGTTTGGTTAGGGGGTTTTCCTGGTTTCAGAAATGGAAGGAGGATGGCTTGTTTCCATCTAATGGGAAAGATTCCCTCTAGCCAGCACCTATTAAAAATTTTGAGCAGAAAACTCAGTGTCTGAGGTGGCAGGTTTTTTATCATTTGGTAATATATGCCATCATTACCACAGGCAGTATTCCTAGTCGATTGAAGTGCTGCTTGAAGCTCTGGAAGTGATATATAATCATTGTATGGCTCCTGGTTTTCCGCTCTGAAATTGAGAGGGCGGGATTCTGCGGTTCTCTTTAAACGTTGAAATTCTGGTGTGTAGCTATCGTCTGCGCTGACATTTGCAAATGCTCGTCCGAAGGTATTTGCTACCCTTTTTGGCTCTAAAATATTCTCAGTATTAGTTATGATGACCGGTAGGGGACTGCTCCTATATTTTCCTTGAATTTTCTTAATGGTTTTGAAGACATTGTTTATTGGGGTTGTAGAGGTTATCTTCTTAATGTAGTCTATCCAGCACTGCTTCCTTGCTATCCTCTGCACTCTTCGGGCGTTTGTCCTGGTTTGGTTCAGGAGGATTTTGTTTTCTATAGTTGGGTGTCGATGATATCTGCGTTGGGCTAATTTCTTTTTGCGTCTTGTACTTTTGCATTCCTCGTTCCACCAGGGAACGGGAATACGTCCAATTCCACCATAAGTATAGGGGATTGATTCGAGTGCTGCATTGTTTAATGTATTTTCGAAAACGTCCAGCATCTCATCCACATCAAGATGAGGACTGCTATCATTCAGAACTGCTAGTTGTTTAAAATGCTTCCAGTTAGCACGGGATAGTGAGAATCTTCTTATAGTAGGGGCATCAATAGGGGTTAGATCATCCACGACTATCTGAAAGTGGTCACTACCGAACTTCTCATTGATGACTCTCCACTCCAGCTTTGGAATAAGCTCTGGTGAGCAGAGAGTGAGATCAGGGGATGATGTTGATCCAGTATTCGTATCCACTCGTGTTCCTGTTCCATCATTTAGCAGACACACACTGCTCTGGCTCAATAATCTTTCAATAGTTCTTCCAACAGGGTTAGTATGATGGCTGCCCAAAACTGGGTGGTGCCCATTGAGGTCACCCATCAGCACGAAGGGTGCAGGAAGCTGCGCCAAGAGCAGCTCGAGATCACGGAAGGGTAAGTTGGATCCGGGGGAGTGGTATATATTGCAGATTGATAAATGATATGGTAAGGACACTGATATGGTTATTGCTTGGAGATCTGTGTTGAGGTTCAAGGGGGTAAAAGGTATGTCTTTCCTGGTCAGAATTGCAAGGCCCTGACCGGGTACGGCATTTTGTGGACTGTTGTGAGTTATGTGGTAGTTTCTGGGTGGCTTAAGAGTTCGACTTCCATGCATAGTCTCCTGGAGGCAGAAGATGCTGGGATTTAATTCCATTAGGCTTGTAATAAGGTCTTCATAGTTACTGTAGAAGCCTCTGATTTTCCATTGGAGAAATCTATGGTGAATTTGTTCTGTATTCATATATTACTTTCTGTAGGGTATTTTGAATTTGACACTGTCTGTTGAGGATGAGGATGGTCTTCTTTGTGTTAGAGGTTTTAATATCTTTAAGTTTTGGTTGAGCGAGGAGTGTGAGCTATCGGACGATCGCCGCTCTTTGCTTCTCTCGCGGTTGTGATCAGATGAGGTGTGTCGTCTTGGTGATATCACGTCCTGTGGGAGGTGTCCTCTATGGGATTGAGAGGATGGTAAACTGGGGCGTTGGGGGAGGGGAATGGTGGAAATTTTTGACGGGGATGGGGATGGGGAGTTTGCGGGGGTCGGTGTAGTTGACAGGGGGAAAGAAGCAAAGGTTGTTGGAGGGGCAGGGTTTTCATGTTGGCAGGATCTTTTTCTGCCTATCAGTTCTGGGGAGTTTTCGTGTTGTCTTTTTCTTATATGGAGATTTTCATCATTTTCTTTGTCTTCTGTTTGTGCATGTGGGAGAGTGTTAGTTTCTGGGTTGGCTAGAGCTTTGAATCTATTGAAAGTTTCTGTGAAATTACTGGAGCCTCGTTGTTGATGCTCCCTTCTGGGAGGGTTTAGGTTTGCAGGTGGTTGTTTCCGTTCTTTGGTTGTGTGACTGATTGTTTGGAATGGGGTACTGTTTGTTGGGCAGATGATTGTCCCGTACTGGGTCTGCGGGCTTGGTTATTTATTTGGCTGGGTTGTTGGACTGCATCGGCGAATAGTCGCCGTGGACGGATATATCTTTCAGATACAGCTGCCTTAGCTTCTTTGAATGTTATATTTTCTTTAATTTGGGTAGCAATTATTTCTTCTTCATAACGATATGTTGGACAGTCAGTAGCAAAGGCAGGGTGATCGCCACCGCAGTTTATACACTTTGGTGCATTTCCACATTCTCCATGCGCTTGGGCTCCACAGATACCACACAGAGGTTCTGGTGCACGGCAGTTTACAGCTCCATGGCCAAATCTTTGGCATTTGAAGCAGCGCCGAGGTCTTGGGATATATTGCTTCACTCGGCATTGAGTCCATCCTATTTGGACAGTTTCAGGGAGTTTAAGTGTATTGAATGTAATAATGTACAAAGGTAGCAGTGTAGTATTATTATTGCCAGTTCGTTTTTTCAGTTGGTAGACATCAGTAGCTTTGTATTTGGAGAGTGCTTCAACAATTTGTTGTTCTGTAAATCCAGGTAGGTTTTCATATCTTATTATTCCCTTTGTCTTGTTCATGGAGTCATTCGGTTCTATGACTACAGGAACGCCTGACAGTTGTTTGATGTTCTGAATCCTTTCAGATTGCACTCTGCTGTAGACTTGGATGAGAATTGTTCCCTTTCTGGTTTCTATTATTGATTTTGGTTCACCATTGATAGCCTTCACCAGTTCAGCGTGGGCTTGTATGGTGTTTATTGTAGAAAGGTTTGTACTCTCTGGCGATTTAATAATGAAGTTTTTTGGGTTGAAATTTTAGTTAAATGTATTACACACTCGTTATATATTTAATGTTAACTTCCTGTTAGACTAGCTCAGCTATATTAAATTACCTATTGTTTCAATAACTAAGTATTACTTTTAATGAGAAACGGACATAAGGTCTAAAGTCGATCACACTTCCGTCGAGGGTTAAATACCCTGTCTTGTAGTTTCTGAAATCAGTCTGTCTTGAACATTACTCAGTGAGAGATGAGTTCCACTCATCTCTCCATAGACTTCTAATTGTATAACATATTTACTCTTTAAATAAACTCTATGTCTTAACGTTGTTAACCCACTGTTATTTAACCTAATTCTAACAGGTTATGGGCCCAGTGAACGATAAGAGTTTATAAATCAAATTATGTTTAAACAAATTAGAAGTTTATAATAGTAATAAAAACGAAGTGCTGTGAAAAAAGTGTTAACCTATATGAAACATATCACTCAAAACGCTTGCGTAAGCATATCGTATTCACGCGCTAATGAGGTCAATTATAATGATTGCTCTAGCGAAAAATGCACTTGTGTTATAATATAATGATTTAGTATTTTTGCGGAAGAGGTGTCAAGAGAGGTCACAAATTACCTTTAAATCTGTGACCTTATCCTTTGGTAAACAGTCTTTCAACAAAAGGTTCTTGCGAACTAAGGCTGTGTTACTGTTCCAATTAAATATTAATAATTATATTCAGTGAAGTTATTCTTATGAATTAGAATAATTTTAAAACATCAAACTCAGTTAAACAGTAAATCAAGTTAACTGCTTTGGTTGTTTATTTTTGTTAAAGTATTGAATGATAGTAAATACTTATATTCAGTGCAGTTATTCTTATGAATTAGAATAATGTTAAAACATCAATTCAGTTAAACAGTAAATCAAGTTAACTGCTTTGGTTGTTTATGTTTGTTAAAGTATTGAATGATAGTAAATACTTATATTCAGTGCAGTTATTCTTATGAATTAGAATAATGTTAAAACATCAATTCAGTTAAACAGTAAATCAAGTTAACTGCTTTGGTTGTTTATTTTTGTTAAAGTATTGAATGATAGTAAATACTTATATTCAGTGCAGTTATTCTTATGAATTAGAATAATGTTAAAACATCAATTCAGTTAAACAGTAAATCAAGTTAACTGCTTTGGTTGTTTATGTTTGTTAAAGTATTGAAAGATAATAAATACTTTGAAAAAACATGACTTCAAATAAGTTACCGGGGATTGTTCCCCTAGACGGAAACAGACATCAACAGGGCGATAACTCCAGCAGCAGTGGTTACGGTTCAGGGGGCTATGGGGATAACAGCTACTCATCCCAGAGCTACCCCAATCTGGATACACCCAGCAAGGAGGAGGATACGGTACTATGGACAGCAGCAGAATTACTATGCACAGCAGCAACAGACACCGCCAACCCAAATCTCTTACGGCAACTGGGGACAACAGGCACCGGGCGGTTGGAGTGCCGCAACCACTGGACAAGCTGCCGGTACTTGGAGTGGCTATGGACAACAAACCGGACAAACGCCCCAGCAAAGCTGGAGCAACTCCACATACTTGTGGTGACTATGGGAACTACAACTACAAGAAGTAAAATAAGTAAAGACTTGTTTGTTTGTAAATAGCTACACAAGAAAGTGGTAGTGTTAAGCTGCTAAAATGACTTAGTTTAACTGACATTTAACTTACGCCATATTGTAGTTCTATTCACAGTAAATAAATAACCTGATGTTAGTCTAGTGGTAGGTTTAGTTAACTTTCGCCTCTACGGTTCTTGCACCGGTGTACAACTTGCTTCAGCATTTGTGAAGTGAATTCTCAAATTAATTGAAATTAGTTTTTTGGATAGTAGTTAGATAGAATTTTTATTGCTTTTTAATGATCAGCAGATTAATCTTTGAATCGTAACAAAAACTACCGACACAGCATTTAATTATTATTTTAATTGATGACTCAGCATGTTTACTTAATAGAAGTACGCGGTCTATTAGGTGAGCATATGAATTGAATACAGATGAATTGATATTCATACTGTGAATATTTGTGAATATTTTTTCATTTTGAAATACTAATTAGATTTTGATGATTAGAAAATTTTAGAGTCAAAATAAATTAGGAATTTGCAGGAATGAAATATTTTTAAATTAATATACATAAATGAAATGGTTACATTTATAACTAATTTGCAGTAAAATATTAAACGAACTTTCAATTTTTCTGAAGAAAGAATTTAATAGTAAATTTTATTCAATAAAATAATTAAAAAATAGAAATTTTATTTTTTAACGGAAGGATGTTAATTTTAATTGCATGATTATTAAATCAATGTTAATTTTTACAAGTTAAATTGAAATAAAATAAGCAAGAATGTCACAATATGTTAAGTTCAGTTTTGATGTGTATTCATACTATTTTTTATGTTATATGTAAGTTTGAAATATTTTATATACATAGTATATTTTCTTTTTGGATTTCTGAAGACTCTATTTTATATCGACATTCAGAAATAAAAAGAGGGGAAGTAAGGAATTATTTGAAATAGAATTAAACCATTAATAAATGTTTAAAATTCTTGCAGTTATAGGTTTGAGTTTTTATGTTATATGTAAGTTTGAAATATTTTATATACATAGTATATTTTCTTTTTGGATTTCTGAAGACTCTATTTTATATCGACATTCAGAAATAAAAAGAGGGGAAGAAAGGAATTATTTGAAATAGAATTAAACCATTAATAAATGTTTAAAATTCTTGCAGTTATGATTGTTCAATTTGAATTTCAGAATTTTTCAATTTGAGTTTTAATGTTTTGAATTTTAGGATTGATTAAAATGAGATTTATGTCTTTAAATTTAGAATAATTCATTTCCTATGTAAATTGTTGTTCATTGTTTTTTTTTTTGGATCGTCTGACATATTCTCTAAATCGTTGCCTATTGATAGATTTACCAAATTTGTTAAATTAATAGGTATGAAAAATATATAATGTCGTGTGAGGAGGAGTGTTGAAATTTTAGTTAAATGTATTACACACTCGTTATATATTTAATGTTAACTTCCTGTTAGACTAGCTCAGCTATATTAAATTACCTATTGTTTCAATAACTAAGTATTACTTTTAATGAGAAACGGACATAAGGTCTAAAGTCGATCACACTTCCGTCGAGGGTTAAATACCCTGTCTTGTAGTTTCTGAAATCAGTCTGTCTTGAACATTACTCAGTGAGAGATGAGTTCCACTCATCTCTCCATAGACTTCTAATTGTATAACATATTTACTCTTTAAATAAACTCTATGTCTTAACGTTGTTAACCCACTGTTATTTAACCTAATTCTAACATTCTAGGTCTTTTGTTTGATCTGATTCGCTGTTGCCTCTTGTTCTAAGGATCAGTTGTCCTCTCTTTCGTCTTCTGCCGCCTCTACCGGCTTGGTGCGGGAGGCGTGGGTTGAAAGGTTCCATGGTGAACATGGTGGTAGGTCCAGAGACGGTATCAGATGGGTAGTCGGTCGTTATCGGGGTGTCGCTCGATCGGATCGGGAGATTGTTAGCACCCCCTTGCCCCCCACTCAGCGACGACTGGAGGGGCTGCCCGGGACTGGGGGCCGTGGCCATGGTTGTAAAGTTCATATTGATAGTACCTTTATCAGGGGGATTTTTTAATAAGGTTACCTTCCTTAGAGGGTTTTATGTCAGAGTTTTCCTTCTCCTAGCCTTTCCAGTTTATAGGTGGGACCTACAAGGCAGCAGGCGGTTTTATATCGGAGTTTCCTTCTCCTAGCCTTTCCAACAAAGGTGGGACCTACAAGGCAGCAGGCGGTTTTTGTCAGAGTTTTCCTTCTCTTAGGCAGGGCCTCACGCTTAACGGCCGCTATGCCGGATAACGTATCCCCGTGGACTCACGACTGTTATCATTACCGGACAGTACGGTCCGCCACTGCTTATTCAATATATTCGCAGCTAACCTACATATCTGCAGGTCGTTCGGCTATCCGCCACCTGCCGAGGCGCTCCACAGTAGTTGTCAGCTACCCACCTTCCGTCTTAAGAATAAGAAAGCTTAAAGTTACCTTAAAACTAAACTTAATCCTAAAAGTTTCCAGCAGCCTGTTTGCACAGGTAGGAGTCTTATTTTAAAAGCTTATTTCTAAATTACATATAATGATAATACATTTTAAAATACATATTATTTCTGCAATGCATATAATGAGTCACATATAGTGATAATACATTTTAAAATACATATTATTTATTTTTCACTCATCCTTCTTACTCCTTTTACTCATTCAAGCAACTATTTCTTCGATGTCGCATTCTTGACACCTCCGAATTGCTTGATTTCTTAAACACTCCTCCATCAATACCGCTCTTGTTCTCTCAAGAGATGTTTCATCATTGCTTCCTCCTGCAACTGGTGTTCTACCACCGCCCACGTCATCCCGTAATGTTTCAATTCGCGCAGGTGCATTAGAAACAGTTCTGGATGTCGCTGTATTTGATACTCTTAATGCCACATCACGATCATGTAATGTTCCTTCAGCTTCCAAATCTAGAACCGAGATGTTTTTTCGATGGTTCGTTCCACATACGGATCTTTAACGTTTCACTCATGGAGGGACAACGGCTGTTTTAAGAGCTTTATTGGAAGGTGTCTCAGGTGTTTTTTTCTTTGTGATCAATCTCTTTGGAATTGGACTGCTTGTAGATACAGGGGTATCTAAGTTGCCAATTCCGCTGTTTCTAGGACATGAAGAAAATATACCAGAGGAGGTTGACGGCCTGTCATTCATGAATGAATGAGAGCCCGTTGATGATGAATTTGCCTGTCTTGATGGATTATTGCTCCTAACACTTACACTATTCATGCCTGATGTCGGTGCTGGTGTTGAAGAATTACACCCCATAACACTCGCATTGGTTATGTTTGACGAAGGTGTTGAAGAAATGTGACGAGTAGCACGCACATTCCCAATGTTTGATATCGAAGAATTACGACTTGTATCACCCCCTGATGGTGGTGGTCCTGAAAATAATAAGGATTGATACACTAGTATTAATAAAAAATCTAAAAAATTTTTTTTTTTATTATATCAAATCAGATCAAAATGTTATTACTCACCAGAAGTCATTTGGCTAAGCAACCCGAAATCAAGAGGTACGGTACCCCTTTCCAGCTCTTCTCTCAAGTTTGCCCGTGGTAGTAACGAAACCCTCAGTGCCTCTTCCTCTGACGTGTGTATCAAGTGACTCTGTGAATCTATAAAAAATATAACTCAGTGAAACTATAAAAAATATTATTTATATCTATCATAGTGAACCTAATCTCGCCATCTCTTACATCTATAATTATAAAATAATACTCTGCAAATATTTCATTAAATAAATAAATCACCAATAAAATATTATCAATATTAAATCATAACTTACCAATATCAGGAGTCACAAAGATGATCGTGTCCTCGTCATCGCTGAATTCTGGTATACCTTTTATATACTCAGATAAATCATCATCTTTATTAGTTTCTTGGTTATTATCCTTTCCACACATTTCGAGAGAAGTGAGATTGTGATGTGAGACGGGGTGGTGCTATTCAGATTCTTCTTCTGTAGGAGCGGCTGATATACTGAAGTAAAGTTACATTCAAGCAGGTACATTTATACCAGCAGTCACTGGGAGCGAGTTAGGCCTATTTCTTTATACATAGCCACACAGCCTACACATTCATGAAATATAGGTTAGGCATACCTCATTCACAAACGCACACACTCACTCAGTTACCCCAAAACCACACCTGTACAGGTTGGGTGGTTGATAATAGTTATTTTATTAAAATACTAGTTGTATTTAATTTATTAAAATAATTCCCATTTCTTTTTATTCAAATTTGAATTACCTACTGCCATTCCTAATTTATTATAAAATACCCCAAATTTCTTTTCTTTTAAATTTGAAATGCCTCCTGCCCTTCCTAATTTATTATTTAAGATATATTTCTGATCTACAGGTACAATTTTAAGAAAATCTTCAACTCCGCTATACACTGTTGACCGATTCACCAAAAGAGCTTTCAAAAGATGTTCTATTCGTAAAGAATTAGTCAGCTTTTCATGTTTCACAAACCCATACTTTGATATTGTGATGTGGTTTAACAGGTGTATTAGTAAAGATCTTGCTAAATCCCTCTTTTTTTCAGGCAATGTATTTGTTATCGTGATTATATCAACATCTGACATTTTACCCTCAGTTTGCATAGGTGTCACTTTTTCTTTCTCTTTCTCATAATTATTTTTTTGTGATAATAATTGAATCTTCACTTCATTAGGCAGGTTGTCATTTTTAATAATTTCCTTCCTATTACTTTCTTCTTTATTTTCATCAGTTAGTTTTGTTTCGCATGACTTCTTTAAATTAACATAATCTTCTGCTTTAACGAGATAAAAGAATTTCATTTTGTATAATAGGTAATAGAATATTCAAGATATGCAACCCTTTTATCCCAGCCCACAATTTCCTTTTAACATCGAATTTAACAGTTCTAGAACTTAATTTATATAATATATTTTTTACCCTCGTTAATATAGATTTTGTTCTCCTTGTAATTTGTACATTACCGTTTATTATATTCAATGCCACCTCGCTCAATAATTTCAATTCTTTCAACTTAATTAGTTTAAAATAATCAGAGCGTTGTTTATTATTCTTTTTTATCAGCTTGTATACTATCTCAGCAGTTCTTTCTATACTAGTTCCCTCTCCCATCTAGGCTCAGAGTGAGGGTAGTCAACGTATTTAACTAAAAAGAGGGTAACTCCCCTCTTTTTTTTGGTTTTAAGAACTTCGATTCTATATTCACCGGAATTATCTACAGGAATCAATTCTTGCTTGTAGAAACTACCTTTAATTTTCTTATTTTCCAAGTCAACTATGGAGTATGTAATAGGATGTGTTTTAATTACCGCATCAATTTTAAATATCTCTCGAGTGTTTTTTAAATTACTTTCTTTATCGAATTTTTTTGTTGCTAAAGAAATACGGGCATGCTCACCTACGCTTAACGTACTAGGTAATGGTTTCGATTTTTGTTTACCCTCTTTTTTATACATACTTTTGAACACATCAACAATGTCATTCCAATTTGTAAGTAAATGAACATCTATTGGTGTTCTATAATTTAACGCTTTATGTTTCGAATGATTGTAAGTATTAACAATTGTATCTAATACATCCATGTATCTCTCACTATTAAACTCGGTTATATAGCGACTAATTTTCATTTTCAAAGTTCTAATTACACGCTCTGCCATCGAAGCCTTGATTTCTCTATTGTACGTGTGATATCGACATACTTTCAACTTACTAAATAATTCTTTTGATGAGTTTGACGTGAACTCTATACCCTCATCCGTTAACATTTTAGAATATTTATATATCGAGTTTAAAAAAAATCTTTAATTTTAGGAATTACATCTTTACTCTTCAATGATTTAACCGTATACACTGTAAAATAACGACTGAAAAGATCAATAAAAACTACCAAATATCTATTTCCATCATTCTCTCTTTCATATTGCAACATGTATGCAATATCACATGCAACTGTACGACCTGGTCCTGAAACTAAAAATTTACGTCTTTTAAACTTTCTTTTTGTTAGCTTATGTAACGTGTAAGAATCTTTCGATTTTAAAAATTTCTGAGGGTCATCTACTCCAGCATTTTTCAAATTGGAAATAGAACCTAACCCAGCTGGATTAGATAGATCTCTATGAATTTCATTTGGGGTTATATTTGAATGCATTTCTCTAAATCTTCCCCAAAAAGATTTGTTCTAATTAATAATTTTGAATCGCGGTTCTTAGTGAAGTCAATTAGTAAATACCGATATTTATCTTTTAAAACCACTAACTTGTATAACTTTAAAAAACTCTCTCTTTTCTTGTGATAAAAAAGAAGAAGCAAAGTGAGATATTTGTCTTGTGTCACGCATTCGCAATAGAATTATATGTGTGCAGTTAATGCTAATTATTCTAAATTCTTTGCTTGGTAAAAATATGTTTTGTTTTAAAAGTACACTAGACACGTTTCTATGTCTGCCTCGTATATATACGTCAGCGGCTTGCTTTAATTTCTTTGTGTCATATATAATATCGTCATAAATAACAAAAATTGGTGATAAACCATCATGATCTAAAAAAACATTGTAATCATCATCTTGAATAATTTCTACATTTTCTAGTTGAGAACCAATCAATATTATTTTACGAAACTTATGTTTGTAAAGCTGTATTAATTTTGAAGTAAAAAAACTTTTACCAACCCTGCTATTAGTATACGGGCGCTCTGGTTAAACAGATCTACTTCGCTACTCAAAATCTTATCCATTACTGAAGCAAACACAATGTTATCAAGTATTTTTATAGAATAATTATACAAAAAAATGAACTAAAAGTTATTTACTACATTCTTATTATTATACATTTTTTTTTAATTACATCCTGTGACATCTTCATTCTTGACATTTTCACTTGAGAAATCATTACTTGTAAGATCAATTTCATTAGTAGAGATTATCTTCTTCACAATTTTCAACATTATTGTGTCAATTACACGCATCTTCTCGTGTAAGCAATCATGCACTCGATTGAGATCGTTATACATTTTTTTCTAATTTTATGCGGTTCTCTTTCTCATTCCTAATCACTCTCTCCATAATCTTATTCATTTTAATAGTGAACTCCGATTCAATGTCTTGAATGTCACGATCAACAATTGCAATGCTTGCACATTTATTATTAATCACATCCTTCAAATGATCAACTGCATCACTAAGACGATCATCAGTTTCACGTAGATTTGCATGGAAATGATCAATCTTGAATGACGAATTCATTTCTCGAACATGATCAATATCTTTTCTAATTTGGTGAATAGCATCATTCGTTCTATCTTCAAACCCGACATCTCTCATGTGTGGTTTAGTAACTTCAGTCTTCTCAATTGCACCAACCAGGTTCTTAAATAATTTAACACCCGTGAATAGAAACACATCCAAATCTTCATTAAAACTTTCATCGCATTCATTTGGTTGAGCTCCCATTGCCAATGTGTCTCAATCAAAACTGAAAGAGTTGCACTGAACCGAATCTATTTATTACACGTGTGTGAACATGTACAAACATGTAGGCATCCTCTATTATACATCAGACTAGGACAGAAATTTAATTCACAATTCTGGATGCCTAGTTTTGCAAGAATTCGTTCAACAATTCGGTCGTTTCTTTTATAATCCTTCGAAAAATGAGATAATATTCTTTTCATACTATATTTCTTAGTTAGATAGAAAACGAAATAAACGCAATATAATCCACATAATAATGAATCATTTGCTTGAAGCTGATGTGGCACCGCTCTAGTTGCATTAAATTTAGTGAAATATTTATAAAAATTACCTCCATATAGTCCAGGTTCTTTTGCATAACTATCAATAAATATAACTTGATTGTTATCAGTGACATAAAACAGGGTCCAGTGACCCATTTTAGTAGGGTTAGAGATATTGTTGACGACGTAATAGTCTGTATTTCTCATTCTAAAATTATTATTTGTAAAAACTCCTTGAAACCCACCACCAATTCCTAAAAATATTTTTTTCCAATTGTTTGGCATTCATATTAGATTGTTTGTTCTAACAGTTTTTCGGGAATCAATCTGAATAACACCGTTTATTACACCGACAACAAATATAACCATGTTCTCAGTAACGTTGACTGATGTCTGAGCGCTTATACGCAAGTTACCCCTCCTTTCAAGACTTAGTACGTCATTTGAATCACTAGCCCTTAAATCAAAATCAAAAACTGTTCTACCTGCTTTGTAGTTATCATATGTCAACAAATAATCTTTCCCCATTAAATTTTCAAGGGTATGATTGAAGATCCTTGCTGTTTGCGATGGTATTGATCCAGTGATTGAACTGTTTATGTTGCCGTTGATTTCCAAAGTCAATGAATTTATATTGCAATGTTCTAGATACCCGGAATTTTTCTTATAATTGCCATTCAATGCATCTTGAGAAGTAATGAATACAATGACTTGTTGAGGTATGATACCATTAAATATGTTATCTAATACAACACTACTACTTCCTTGTGGGATAATACTATTCTTAATGATAGGTCGATTATAAATATATTCAATATAGCTATTCTCAAAGGTTAGATTCCGGGTCAAACTTAATAGAGCACTAGGATTTGGGATTAACTTTTTCATCCATAGTTTTGCAGTGGTAATCTTATATTTAAATTTCTCGTCAGTGTCAGTACCAAGAACAACAGCGTGAGAACTTAAATCAAATATAATTCTCATATCAATACCATTCAGTAAATAAAACCCAGAGTCAGCCATTTCTATATTGAGCGGGATTATCGTGTGAATTCCACTCACACAATCATTTTGTATGCTTCGTTCATCACGCTTAATGGATGCAGCCGTGAAATGTGCTGGTGTATAAGTATGAGGAATGTCATTCTCAACTGCCTTATAATACATATTTCTTCCATGCCCAGTCATCTCATCCTTCCCTAAACTCAAATAATGTTTTACCACAGTCCATAGTCCAAAGAAGGCATTTGACTCGCATTGAACACTATTCAGGAAAATAGAGCTTTTAGCTAATAATCGATGTGCGAAACCATCGACTAAACTAACATTAGTTTGTGCATCAACGGCAGTATCATCTTGTTTCGTAATTGTAATTTTCAATTCTAGTGATAAAGTATCCAAGTCAATAAATTCCTGATCACTCCCATTAATAATAAATTCAATGTAATTATCTGTTATTGATTCACTATTTATATTCACATTAGACGGGAGAACATCTCTTTCGTATCTACTAGAAATACCAGACTCTAATTTATAGGTTCGTTTATCTGTTGGGAACGCGTTTGATATAGCGTTATGGAATCGTTGTGTTGGGACTGTAGCAGACATGTCTTAATCACAGTCTGTCTATTGAGAGACTATACTGGAATCAGTGGGTATTGCTATTATATATTCATAACTGAAACTTTTTTGAATTGAAAATGTCTTTCTTTGTTACACATTTTTTCTTTTTTCAAAAACCTTCTTCTTTGGGTTTTTTTTTTTTGCAACATTTTTTTTTTCTTTTTGCCCCACCTCTTGCCTTTTTTGCAATACGTCTCCCAATGTTAACAGCCGATTCAACACCACGGTCTTTAAACACACGTCTAGCATTCCTTCCATGACTTATATCATCAGCTATATTTTTGGCAAAATTTCCTACTTCAGGTAGAATTATACTTTTGATAAATGGAAGTGCATATCTTGCAAATCGACCAACAAAAGATAGTAACGACCCCCCTCGATATGGTAAACTTGGATATCACCCAAGCCCCCGCCTTTTTGAGAGAAAAGGGTGTCGAAGTCTTGCAGTGATGGATGAATATATACAACCCTCATGATTGTGGTTTGGTAAATGATGCAATTTATAGGTTTCAGCAGTTTATATAACGTTATTTGAGTTTAAAATGTAAAACGCATAATACGCCAACATCATCATCAAACTGAATATCATATCCATTTTGATCTGTAATTCTTATTGAAATGTCTTCTAGTAATTGTACCCTCACTGATTTATAGTGTAACATTGGCACCATCTTTCCTCTCGTTATATCAGTGGGGATTATATCAAGAATATTTATAGTTTTCCCTGCTAAGTGAGAAGAATGAACAATATCCGTATATAAAAAAAAACATTCGACTTTCCTAGGTATCTTCACGGGATTTATAATAAGGGGGATTAATGACTCTGCACTAGACACACCCAAAAAATTAGCCATTGCATCTGATATATCCCAAAAAATTTGGGTTTTTCCTCCAAAACCGGTTTTTGTGTTCTCTTGCAAATCTTTTTAACAATTAAAAATGAAACAAAATCATTATTTAGCTGTTGCATTGCTTTAAATACAGATTCACCTGTAATATTCACGCTACATAGATATTTGAATGATAACAGTTTATCAACTAATCCATCATCATTGAATGTTTTAATATGAATATTTATATAGAATTCAGGATCGAATTTTTTTATGCAGTGATAGTTGGGTGCAAACGAAATATTAGATAAAGCAACAACATAGTCATCAGACAATAATAAATTCGGTGTTATTTTATTTGTAAAGCCCGAAGCTTTATTGTTACTGTATATGTTTTTATTTTCCTTACTGTAGAGATAAACGAGAAAGTCTTCGTGTGTCATCGTGGGAATGGATACTGTAGATTTTATTTATGAACACAGGGTTATATTAAAACAATGGAACTCAACAATTATAAAAAATTATATACAAGGAATCATATTTATTTACATGAATATACATTTAATTACATTTATTTACTTGAATATACATATATAAAAAAGACTATACATTTATTTACATGTGCAAAACAATTCACTATACATCAAAAAGCACCCCACCCGGTTTAGATCGTTTTGCGGTTAAGTCCAGAGTGTGTAACACAGGTGTTCATGCTGAGATAACAGCTTGCTATTAGGTATTGTGTTCGGTGTGGTACAATCACTCTCAGGAATATGTCCAAAGGCAAGAGAGAATGTATTATTCTTCCAATACCTTTTCGTGTCAATTTTGGATAATGCTCTTTTTGAATTTGTTACCATAAATAGTTTATAATTCTTTTTCCTGATATTAACACATTCAACGGATTTACATTTACTTTGTGTGTTATTTTGTATTTCCACATATAGTTCATGTTTCAACTCCTTTTGTTTACACCTGTTAATTCCTTTTACAGCTTGCTTGGAAGTATTATTACTTGTCATAATACTATAGACTTTCGGTTGGAGAAAAACACTTTCCTGTATGTCATCATATGTAACCTCATTTTTTAATTTTCCTAGTTGTGATTTATATTTATCTGAGTGTAATTTGTGGTTGACTGGATAATTACTTAAGTCTAAATGTTTGTTTAGCGGTTCACTATTGAAATGATCAGAGATTAAAAATGAGTTAGAGCTTATAAAATAAGAATCTGTGTCAGTATACATTAATCTTATTTTATCCCCAAATTGCTTTTTTAACACAAAGTAAAAAAAATTGTATAAATAGAATTTGCTATGTTCAGAATAAACCAACCAATGTAAAGAGGACTATTCATTTTAATGTTATCTGAAAAAAACTTCATTATTACACTTTGCTCTGTAATAGGGATAACTTCCTTAAGTAAAGGGTTCTGAACATGTCTCTGAAACATTTCCTTCGATGATATTAATTTCGTGTCTATTTGGTTCTTGCGTGCATTGAATAATAATTTTCCGAATACTGAGTTATTCATTAACTTCCATACAGCTTTTTCATAGGAATTCTTTGAGTTTTTTCGAAGATTAATATTTTTGTTAATAAAATCACGGAAACAAGCACTTTGTTTGAACTCTAATATTTTATGTATCTTGGTGATCTTTATACCTAATTTTACATATATTTGTAATAGTTTAATAGAAATGAGATATTCTTTCTGGGGGAAATGTGTACCTGTAAGTTTTTTTGTAAGATAAGACCCTGTTAAGTTGAGTCGGTCAAATAGCTCCTTTGTATATGGTGACATGTGATTAATATGTGGTTTAAATTGATTTAACCCGAGAGGGAGTTCATCTGTGGCTTTTTTTACATCGTCTGGAATTTCAAAATCAATCAATAAACTATAAGTGTGTTCACCATCAAGATTAACACTGGCTATATCGAAATTATCTATTTCAGTTTGTGTGAGTTTTCGTAACTCACCTGTTGGTAACTTATCAAACATAACAGTTGCATATAAGCTGTTAAAATCAAGAAATAAACCTTCAGATAATTCCTCATCGGAGTTATAGGTTGGTAATGAAGGGTTGTTAAATTTCTTGTAACATTCATTTACGACTGTGAACCCCCCACGAATGTTGGTTTCAAATAGGGTTAAATCTTCCACATTATATAAAAGATCAAAATTTGTTTTTGAACTATAAAGAGCACAACTAATCGCTAATGATGGAAGTGTCATGAAATGTGCTGCATCTAACTCATGTTCCTTAAAAACAATGTTTCTAAACTTTAGGAATACTTCCGCAAGTAGAAGAATATCACATTGAAGGTACAACTTCATGTAATCCTCGATTGTTTTACACTGACTTTCAACAAACAGTGACTGAGTAAATTTATAGTCTTCAGTAGAAACATTGGAATCTCGAAGATGGGAAAAAAATTCTCTGTGGTCAGGTAATTTGGTTTCCTGAAGTTTAGATACACAGTCTATATATTGGTACGGGTAAACACCCTTCCTCAAACTCCACTCTATTGTTTTTTGTGAATACCCTCTTTTCGGTAATTCTGAATTAAAAAGATTAAATTTGTGTGAAGAATCTTTTAAATCCTCAGTGAGACCATCTAAACTTTTCTGAAGAAAGCTCATACTGTCAATGAATCGAAGTTTAACATCATTATATGAAACAGAGATTTGAACGATGTTTTGCCCTTCTTTACTGGTTATATGTGTTGTGTATTCTTTATTAGTTAAACCCTGAAGAACAAATGATGAATCGTATTTAGAAAAGTTGTGACTAATAACAGCTAATTCATATCTTTTCTTTGAGATACGAACGTTGCATGACCTACACAATGTTGCTACATAATTTCCTTTCACAACTTCACTACCGTTCATAATAACTTCAATATCCCAGCCATGATGACAATGTTTGTCCAGATTGTTAATAAATGTTCTATTACAAATTTCACATATGCCAGTTTCTTTGTGTCTAGTAATGTCTTTCTCTGTCATTACTATTTTTCTTTGCTAGGTTTTTTCGTAATCGGACATGAGCTTAATGTAATCGTCTGCAATACAGTCAATTATCCTACTGGCATCACCGGTTGTTTCGAGCCCCGATGCAACTACACCATCATCACCTGAATTTACTATAATATAACCAAAAGAACAAAGAGAGTGTTCATGCAATGTTTTATCATTGCTGGATTTCTTTAATACAGCTTCGCAATCTAAAAAGGCTATATATTTATTCTTTTCAAGAGCACCAAATGATGTAAACTTGTATTTTTCATCACATTCGGGTAATTTTATGTTTTGCATGTATTGAAATTTTCTACATTGAAGCTCATGCTGGTCGAAATCAGTCTTAACCATATTTAAACAAAATGAACAGTATTTATTTGTGGGTTGAACTTTATTCCTTTTTCTAGCTAAATGAATAAATTTTTGTATGTCCGTAATCAAAACTACGTGATCATCAAAAGTGCAAAGATATATAGTATCCAGACTTTGATCGTTTGTACTTTTACGTATTATATTAATCGAATATTTACCGTTTTCTTGCTTGAGATGATATAACATTATATTATGCTTGACTGCTTTTTCAATTTTATCAAAATCTTCAATTGTAACAGTTTCATTGCTTTTAACAGGAAATGTAAAATATTTTCCTATTTTTTTTTTCATAGTGTCTCTTATCTGTGTGATGGTAACCTGTTGTGGGTAATGTCCCATCTCTCAACATAAAATATGCTATGATACTAAACTGCACACAATTAAAATCTGTATTAATGTTTAATAATGAATGAGAGCCTGGTAACTTTTTAGGTGTTTCCACATATTTCCCGTAACGTTTGAGCTCTCTATCTGTGGTAAATACTGTAATATTTGCATTTTTAATTCGTTTAAGACCCCAACCACTGCCTACTGTAATAGAATTCTCAATATTATTTTTTAAATTAAATATCCAGTGTTCAATCATATTTGTGTATGTATCTATTTTTAAATCACATTTTGGAATGTAAGAATGATGTTCACACAGGTCTGTTTCACCTGTCTCCAACATTCGCTCTAAATCTGATGAAAAGGTAATTTGAATTCTGGTATGGAAATTTTCAATAACTCCTGCCTCTGTGAGTAGTGCAGATATGTTTTCTGTCAGGTACGCACCCAAATTTTCAGGTAATTGAAAGGAAGGATTAAATGTGATTGTCGACCTAATAACTCTTTTCTCAAATGATGAGATGGTCTTTGTTAAAGTGTGTGTGCGAATAGGTATCTGAGGTATATCTATAGGGGGGTGCTCATCATTATTATCACCACCAGCACCACCCCCTTGTAGAGGTGGTACAACCATATATTGTAAAATCTCACCCCATCGTCTATCAAATGATGAAGGAATTTCCTGTGACGTTGGTAATACTTCTTCATCGTTTGGGTCACAATCATCATCATGTTGTAAGTGGGTTTCATCCCTATTTTGATCACTTTCTCCATCTCGATGTTCAAATGCAGTACGGGACATCTGTGTAGGTGGATGTATTTCTTCAGTACCATCCAAACAACCATCATTTTGTATTGATACCCTCCGTGGAGTGTGTGTGGGTATCTCTTTATGTTGATGATCTAAGGAAAGTTAATGTTGTGAATCAAATATAAAAAAATAAAATATATTGTAATTATTAAAAACAACTATAAACATAGTAATGTAATTACCTCTAAGTGTATCATGTTGACACGGTTGATGTGCACAACCAGTCATTCCTTCACATTCCACGGATTCTAGAAGCTGTCTTGCAAAAATGTTGGTTTCCTCAGGTGATTGTTTATCTGTGATAAATTGATGATTGAAATTAAATATGTGATGTCTCCTCACAATATTTTTTATATAACATTGTATAATCATAGTCGCATAATTACCTGTATTTACAAGCGAATGAACAGGAGCAAATATATAATCCCTTAAATCATCAATGATTTCATCTTGATTATGATCTAGAGTCGTCACTGTCAATGATTTATCCATCAGATTAGTAGTGATTACATTCATTTCTTCAAGTGATGACTGATCTGTGAGTTTAGGAAATTAAATATCATATTATACAGGTAATAATAAATGACCATATTTTTTTTACATTCTAAAGCTTGTTCCATAAAATAAGTATACTCACCAATTACAGGTTCTAACAGTTCATCCATGTTTTGACTTGTTATGTACACAGGAGAATGCTCATTGCGGCTGATTTCACGACTTTTTCGTGGGTAATACAGGTCTCCATTTTTACATGATGAACATAATACTCTATTTTGATCTGAAAGTTTTGTAAATTAAATAACATATTTATACTGGTAATAATAAATAACCATTTTTTTGTACATTCTAAAGCATGCCGCCATAAAATAAGTGTACTCACCAATTACAGGTTCTAACAGTTCATCCATGTTTTGGCTTGTTATGTACTCAGGAGAATGGACATTGGGCATGATTTTACGTCTTTTTCGAGGGGGGTACTGCTGTTCATTTTTACATGATGAACTTAATACTTTATTTTGATCTGAAATTATAATTAATTTATATATATATATAAATTTTTAAACCACATATTGCACGCACACATACACATGAATAATATACACACCTTCCATGATTGGCGAATCTCTGGTGAGATGAAACTAAATGTGTGATACAAGATGCCTTTTGTATATAGGTTTGGGACACGCCTATTCATTGGCAAAGGGTGAGGTGTATGGCGTGTTACAACATGTTGCTACACCCACCCCACACATCGCCCACCCCTCAACCTAAATCTCCTTTGTACCCACAGGTTGAGTGAACATCAGTCAGTTAGTATACTGTTGCAATCAGCTTGATCAGTATGAATAACATAGAGCTCTTTAACATTGGTGATTTTGAAATTACAAATGAAAGCTCATTTGATAGGATAAAATTTAAATATTTCAATAAATGGATTCCTTTTAGTGTACACAGCTTTATGATTTTCTTGCAAACACTCTCATTCAGGTTTCTTGAGATAAATGATGAGTTATCAATCACCATAAGACAATTTCCTTCATCAATTGACCTATTTCGCGTTCAAGGAAATTATGTTATATTTTTTAATTCTGGAAGCCATCCTTCACGTCTAGTCATTACTGCATGTGTTGCAAGGCTGCTAACTTCTCCTTCGTTATTGCAAAAAGTGATTGATTTGCAAAAAGGGAAATCTGTTCATCTCCAGAACGAATATCAGAAGACACCCGAAAGAAGTTATTTTTAATATTTAAACAGATATAGATAAGTACTTCATATATTTACAATAATTTGAGGTTTTAGAGCCAAATTTACTCTATTTAGGTGTAATTACGTTAATAACATAAGGATTTAATAAAATGGGGATTTGTAAGGATATATAATGATAACTTAGAGCATTAGAAAAGGTACAATATGTATATGTTAATGTGGGATGCGTAGTAGGGTAAACCGAAGCCTGTGAAAGATTATTAATTCAGTATGGCTTCATTACAATAATTACTTATAACTTAATTAAACATAGCAAAAGAATAATATATAAATTATATGCCATTTATATAACTAAAGAGGAAACACAAAACTAAGAATAAACGAAGAACACTTGAGGAAAACAGTGACACAACTGTACACAATGAAAGACTGGAGAAGAATGCCCAAGCTGTGAGGTTTATCACTCACGGCTTGTCACTCAGTTCCAAAATGACGTATAGTGAACTAATTTTCTTTACTCTGCGATGAATTTCCATCAGTTTTAGAAAACTGAAGGCTATTTTATGGCAGACTAAAGAAAATCTGTTCACTATACGGGCTACATCCTAACTCATTAACTATAGAGGAGTTATACTGTATCTACACTTTCTTATACCCGATTATTGTGTTTTAATAATTATTGCAGTAACCACTTTTATCAACTATTTCGATCTCAGTGTTCCTTCCCACTCGATAATTAGTGTGGGACAACAATATGTCCCATGAGAAATTTATGGTGGGGACTTTCGTAATCTTCTATGGCCCCAACCATAGCTTTCTTCCAGGCTAATATTTAAACTATTCATTGGCAAAGGGTGAGGTGTATGGCGTGTTACAACATGTTGCTACACCCACCCCACACATCGCCCACCCCGCAGTTGTATACTCAGTTCCAAAATTAGTTCACTATACATAACTATTTATCTAATTTAGACTAAAGAAATAATTAATATGGACATGAATGAGAGAAATAATGTTATACATTGATGTAGCTATTTAATACTAATATTATTGCAAGGTAAGATATTAAATAAAAGAAATAAACAAAACATTTAAATGAATCGAACATAAATTGAAAATAAACTAAACATTATGGTAACACGAGAAGCTTCTATAATATTCTACGATGAAGCGTCAATCCTTTGTTGCAAAGCCAAAATTATATAAACTAAATTTAATAATGAATACCTACATGACTTCCCCGGCCAGTGCGGAGCACATTTCCATATTAAGACTAAAAGTAATGAAATTCAGGATTCTTACTGAATCGTACGGTTCTTCCTGAACGAGTAAGTTTAGGAATGGAAGGGTCTGAAGGTGGAGGAATTGTTTCAAGAGTGCTTTGAGGCTCAGTTGAAACATTAGTGGGTTGGGAAAGAGAAGATTAAGCGTCAATCCTTTGTTGCAGAGCCAAAATTATATAAACTAAATTTAATAATGAATACCTACAAATTTACACGTAAAAGATAGTTTTTATAGTATAACATTAAGAATTTAAAAAAAACTGTATTATCATTATATGTAAAGTAGAAATAGCAAGTAATTTAAATAAAATGTATTATCACTATATGTGCCTCATTATATGCATTGCAGAAATAATATGTATTTTAAAATGTATTATCATTATATGTAATTTAGAAATAAGCTTTTAAAATAAGAAAATGTAAAGAATGTCACAAATTTAATATTACGGTCTAGGATTAAGTTAACCATCTGTGAGAGAAACCAATAAAAAAAAAACACTTGCTCTTTTAACTCTGCACTCATTTGCTAATTCTCAAATGGGCAGGGTTAAAAGAGTGTTTGTTATTTTATAATATCTACAATCATCATCATCATCATCTTACCTTGCAACATCAGTCATCACATCATCACTCTTGCAACATCAAGCTTCGCTTCACTCATACATCATCACTCTGAAATTGGAGGGAAATGGTTCTCGTTTGTTAGCAAGGCACTGGAGAACAAATAAATAATAAATGTCAAAACCATCAATCTGTTAATTAACAGGTCGATGGTTTTGATATCTATAACTTTATTAATTACTACGCAGTATCATATTCACATCTACTGGATCATCTGCAAAGTAAGTATATCTAGTAAGTGACTGTTTGCTTTTGAGGAAAAGAATGTGCGGTAACGCACCTGTTATTCTAATCAAGTTTAACTATCTTCCCAATAATTTTATACCTTTTTTTTTCAAATAAACATACACCTTTTTCTCAGGTACATATTTTCAAACAATACATCTACGAACATTATCACACAGAAGCGTTTGCACCTGCTACTTATTTATCCTAACAGATTAACTAGCCACGCGGGGGTGCTTCACTTATCCATTGTTCAACGTGAACCTTTTTTTTCAGGTAGCTAGTTTTGCGGTTACCTACAGATACTTATCTTTTTTTTCACGGCTTGAAACCATCTTTATAGCATGACACTTTATACACTCATAGCCTAAGGCCGGATTAATAACACCCCACGTGACATTTCAGGAGGCATTTTTCCCCCGATTTGCACCCTTTCTATTCATTCCGGAGGCATTTCCCCTGATTTGCACCCTTTCCCATCTACTGATGTATGCTGCAACTGAAATTATACAAACTCTAGAACTAGACAGTCATGATGTCCATCTGTATACTGACAGTAAAATAGTCTTAGGCTATTTGAGAAATACCTCAAAACGTTTCCTGTATTATATTTCTCGTAGAGTTAGTTTGACCCTGAAGCAGTTCCCAGTTGAGCAGTGGAAATACGTTCCGACTGAATTGAATCCCGACGATATCGCTTCTCGCTCTCAACAATACGAGTTGCTAATTCAAAGTCCGTGATTCTCTGGTTCAACTTTCATGAAAGATGTTGATTCACCAAATTTTGAATTTGAAAACAAGAGAGTTGTGTCTTACGCTTACCAGAAGTTATGGCCGAACCAACAGTTATGAAAACTGTATGTTCTGCACCAAGTTTCGCAGAGAACATTCTATCGAAGAGTATTAGCTATAAGCAGGCAATTCATCGTTTCAGAGTCTTAGCATCGTTTGCCGCTAACCTCATCAACCGATACAAGCAGAAGAAAGGTGTGCATCTCGCTCCTAGGTGCTCCGTAGATAGTGATGCTGCACAGTAGATTTTGATAAGAATAGAACAAGGAGAATCGTTATCCAAGTTAGTAAAATCGTTGAGAGGGAATAGCTCTACAACGATCAGAGATAAATCAACTTCAAACCTGTCTCCATTCATCGACAGTAATGGTATTGTTCGTGTTGGAGGACGCCTGAAACGTTCATCTCTCTCCTACGATGTTAAACATCCGATCCTTATAACATCTAACTTACTTTGCATCCTGATTATAAAACACTTCATACTGAATGTAAGCACCAAGGCCGTACAATAACTTTAGCCTTCATTAGAAATTGAGGTTATTTTATTTCTCATGGCTCAAACGTGATTTGCAAAAAATAAGTAATTGTTCTTTGTGCCAACGTCTTCGTGGACCATTTCTGGATCAAGTTATGGGTGATCTCCCTAAGGAAAGACTATATGAATCATTTCCTTTCACAAGTACTGGTCTCGATGTATTTGGTCCATATTTGATTACCGACGGACGAACAACACGTCGAACATCTGCAACTAAAAAGTTATGGGCGATTATATTTACCTGTCTGTTGACTAGGGCGACTCATATCGAACCACTACCGTTAATGGATACACCGTCATTCGTTAATGCACTAAGACGATTTTTCGCTATCAGAGGAGTCTGCAAACATCTTCGTAGTGACAACGGAACAAATTTTGTAGGGGCTTTGAATCAAGATAAAGATAAAGGATGAGGTGACCCATAACAGATGTACGTGGATTCGCCTAAGGCCAGTCACTTCGGGGGTTTGTGGGAGCGAAAAGTGCAGTCTGCTAAATCTATTATCAATCCATGCTTGTTACTATTGGGCAAGAGGACTCCCACACGTGATGAAATGCACACGTTCCTACAGGAAGCGGCACCAATCATGAACAATACTCCTCTTTCGCCTGTTACTTCAGATCCCAATGATCCCTTTCCTTTGACACCAGCTATGTTGTTGACCTTAAAGGATTCACAGAATGTTTCTCGACCAGAAGCTTTCTAACAGCTTGATCTCCCAACTTATGGAATCAAGCGATGGCGACGGATTCAATTTCTGAGTAACCAATTCTTCAGACGATGGCGTGTGGAGTATATTAATGATCTGATTGACAGAAAGAAATAGCACCATAGAAAAAGATGTCTGAGGATAGGAGATGTTGTTTTGATGAAAGAAGATGACGTAAAACGTAATGATTGGCCCATTGGATGAATTATTAAAGTCAATCCCAGCAAGGATGGTCTAATCAGGTCAGCCGATCTGATGTTGGCTGCCTCACGTAAATCCCGAGTTCTTACGAGACCATTTTCTCAGCTAGTACTTTTGACTCCAACCTCGGAATTGAAAACTTCCATTTCAAGTGGGGAGTGTGCCGTTCATATTTCTCACGGCATGTAATCCAACTGTTTTCTGTCTGCTTCGTCTTAGGGAACTTTTTTGTTTATTATGAGTTAGGTATTTTTATTGCGTAAAACCGAAAAGTGTTTTTGGAAAGAATTGAGATTGCTTTTCCGATTGACTCCTAACCTTGTAAGTTGCTATCTAGTTAATAAATATATAAAAGGAAGCTTGTTAGCTATCTAATCTGTTGTATTTGTTCCTTAACTTTTTACTACAAAGGAAAATTGTATGTTCCTAGAACCTAGATTTATCTGTAACTGAGGTAATTTTTACCTAGCTATTAAATGCTTTATCGTTTGGTATGTTTATTATAATTTTTGTTTACTATTTGTTTCAATAGAAATCTTATTTATTCATATTGTTCGCAGATTTCACGTGTGCCTATGGGCAAAGAATACAAGCTTTCTGCAAATGTGCGTTTCACTGAATTTTCTACCTACTAGTCAGCTGGCTACCATATTGTATTTTATGGCAGACATTTCTGCCATAACAGACAGTGATGCGCCTTTTCCTAAATTTAGTAATGAAGCATATAGATTTGATTAAGTAATTAGTGTGAGCTTCTAATTCTTTTATATACAACTTATAAAACGTAAAGAGGAATCTTAGTTTTAAACCAGTAGCACCCAGGGGCTCTATCCTGAAGCTGTCTGTGGTGAATGGAAGAGAAGGGGGGTGGCGTCCCTTGGGCCCCGAACTGTTGTAATTTGGATTATGGATCGTCTTTTTTCATTTTTACCATGTTTATCATTTTTTAACGCTACTTGCAGTTTTAGAGGATAGCGCTAGGGTTATGCTCTTCAACTACCAGGTCTTAGATTTTTGTGTTAGGTAGGCTCGTAGGCTTCATTTATTATCACCTCTTCCATCCGTGAATGCAGCCACCGGTGCTTGTGTCCCGTTTCGTCAGATGCCTTGGAAGTAACTGCATTAACAGAGTAGCTTTTCTGCATCCATGAGCATTGTCACCAACGGTGGTAAGTGACTTTGTTCATGGAGCCACTTTCCTTTCTGACTGCTTCTTCTAGTCCCTAGTATTTAATTTCCTTTTAACGTCAGCGATATGGCCTTTGGTTCCGAAGCAGACGTTAAACTCTTACTAAATTAATTAATTTAAACCAGTAGTATTAAACATCGCTTAAAATACTATGTGGTGTCAGCCGTAATTCACTTACTATAACCTACTCAGTAATTACCTGGTAGTAATTACTTACTACTGACTACTACTCACCTGGCTTTGATTTTTTAATGTCAGACAGGTAAATTGCGGCTCTGTTAAATTTACACAACTTAATTTCAGTCTTTTGAATCCTGCTGAACTATTTTATTTTTCTAAAATGTTGCTATAAAAGATCATTACTTCTTATGAATTAGTAATTTTAGTAGTGTTTTGAAGCTATTATTTTTAATAATATATTTGTGGTTAGTCAGAAATTAGTTATTGTGCTGCAATTTCTCTGCTACTCCTGGCCTAGAGTGTATAAATTCACTATTTTCCTTTTCGCTATATTTAAAATATTTTCGCTACTCGCAATTAAATTATGAAAATAGCGTTAGGGTTACACAATTAAGTCATAAATATTTTCAATTTGTGTTAGGCCGACCATACACTATGATGTTCACCTGACAGTTACGCATCCCAATCAGAAAATTAAGGTTGGCAGAAAAGCCATTATGGTCGGGCTGCCGTACCCAATACGGTTGGACATATAGGTGCCAACCATATTGGTAAAAATCTATGTGTCGTAATTAAATTCCAAGACAATAGTATTATTGATTCATTGAACATTAACGGTAATTGATATATTGCCCTTAATTATATTTTCTAGGGTAATAAAGGACCATTCTAGGGTAAAATACTTGTCAATCTAGGCCCCTAGGGTAAAACGATTTACGATCGTGGAAGGCCTGTACCTTAGCGACTCCAAAGTCGTACCTAAATGCTACCTGAAGAAGGTCAACGGCAGAATGATGATGATGGATGAAGACGAGTTGAAAAGAGCTAAGGAAAATAATGAATAAGTTATCCAAAAACAAACGGAAGTTCATGAACAGTTAAAAGACTTAGAGAGAAAAGAGAAGGTGCTTACAAGAAGAAAAGTGACGCAATTACGGAGGACGAAAAAACATCATCTGAAATGATTTGGAAAGAAGCAGACTCACAATACAAGGCACTTAGGTACAAAGGTGTTCGGCCCTATTCTGACAAACTATCCGTATGGAAAAACTCTTTCATGGGTCACCTAACGAAAAGAGAGTACATGACCAGATGTGCAACATGGCCATGGACCTCCTCCTTAATTATGAGAAAGAAACTGGAAGACCAATAAAATTAGATGACATATTCGAAGCTAAAAATATTAGATTCATTCTTGATTCTTATTAATCAATTTTTAGAACCACTCCCACAAGCAAATTGAAATATCTTGGAGCCTTTAACTTATTTATGAAATTTATGTTCCTTGACGTAGACAGCCCTAAATGTACTCGCAGCATCAATTCCACTGATGTTATGGTCAAAGATTTCAAATTTAAACAAATACAACAAGAAATTAGTAATCTAAAATCTATATTAGCCAAGAGTAAAGGTGCAGATCTGATTGTAACGAAGGATAATTACAAAATAATTACAAATGAAGAAATGCAAGCCCTTCTGTCAGAAGTCAGTCTTTCACTGTCTAATTTACATACAGGTGTAATACGAAAAGGAATAGTGGTCTCTGATTTGAAGGAGCAGGTATCTATCAGAGATAAATTGATTGCTGTTGCAACTATAAGACTTGCGAGAAGATCGAAAGAGCTCATAAGGTTGACAATCGAAGAGGTGGAGGAGGCACTGAAGAAAGAAGTTAATAGAATTATTTATCATGTCATAAATGTATATGACCACAAGAATAGCAAAAGAGGGGTACCGGCAACACTTGCGTATACTGATGCAGAGTTTCATGTTTTTAAATATTATATCAAACATGTTAGGCCATTCTTTATCAATAATGTGAACACGCCATATGTTTTCACTCCCATATTAAATTCGACTAGAATTAGATCATCTGCTGAACTAACCTACGTTGATCTCTTCAATATATTGAGGAAATTCAAGACCCGATCAGGAAAGGCCATCAGCTCACGCACAATAAAGGGATCAGCAGTCACTCATTCCAGAATAATGTCAAAATCAGAGGAAAATAAACGCGACATGGCAGTGTTAATGGGTCACACTATGCAGGTGTAGGAGAGTAATTAAAACTACGAAGAGGTGAGCAACGCTAGCCATAGAGTTATAGTGAATGCTGCTTCAGCTGTTGACGAAACTCCTACCTCTGTTGGTCCTGCTCGTGATGAAACTCCTTTTACCTCTGTTGGTCCTGCTCGTGATGAAACTCCTTCTACCTCTGTTGGTCCTGCTCGTGATGAAACTCCTTCTACCTCTGTTAGTCCTGCTCTTTATGAAACTCCTATCTCTGTAGCCTATGATGATGATACTCTTTCAACCTCTGCCTACGATGATGATACTCTTTCAACCTCTACCTATGATGATGATACTCTTTCAACCTCTACCTATGATGATGATGCTCTTTCAACCTCTGCTGCTTTTCATGCCACTCTTTCAACCTCTGCTGCTTTTCATGACACTCCTTCAACCTCTGCTACTTTTCATGTCACTCCTTCAACCTCTGCTGCTTTTCATGAGACTCCTTCAACCTCCACTGTTCTTCTTGGGACTCCTTCAACCTCTACTGCTCTTCTTGGGACTCTTTCAACCTCTACTGCTCTTTGCTCTTCTTGGGACTCCTTCAACCTCTACTGCTCTTCTTGGGACTCCTTCAACCTCTACTGCTCTTCTTGGGACTCATTCAACCTCTACTGCTCTTCTTGTGACTCATTCAACCTCTACTGCTCTTCTTGGGACTCCTTCAACCTCTACTGCTCTTCTTGGGACTCCTTCAACCTCTACTGCTCTTTTGGGACTCCTTAAACCTCTGCTGCTCTTCTTTGGAATCCTCAACCTCTGCTGCCTTTCTTAGGACTCCTTCAATTGCTGCTGCCTTTAATGAGACTCTTATCTCTGAGTTCACTGGAACTTCTAGTTCCTCAACTTCATTGACAGCTTCGACTCCACGAAAGAGAAGCTTGTCACATTCTGAGCTTGAAAGGACTCTACAAACATTACGGAGTAAAAAAGTTAGGGTGAATGGTAACACGGAAGAACTCGAAAGGGAAGTAATGATTGCCATTAGGAAAGCAAACTGCACTATGGAAACCTTTTTAACCGGCAAAGGCAACGTAACAATCAAGCCGTTATGGAATTTTCTTCCAGCAAATATATTTGCAAGATTTACATCTGCAGAAATAAAACGTTATCTAAAACTAAGTTTTACAAAACTTAAATAGATTGTTCAACTCTGGTTGGTATTCTGATTTGTAACAAAAAAAGGAAGACTATAGCTAATTGCTCCATTTTATGATTTAGTTTTAGGTATCTAAGTGATAACCTAACTGAAATGTATATTCTCTTACTTTTGTTTCTTATCACAGTGTTGTGAAGCGTTAATTGTATTAGAAGAAATAATTGTTATTCAATATACCTAAATAAATTATTAAGTAAATTAAATAATGATTTTTTTATCCTTTTAATATCATTCCATAAATAGGATGCCTAAATTAACGACGAACAGTTAACTATAGATTCAGTTTCATATTTCGATCAGACCAGTTCGATTTATAAATTGTGTCTGTTAAATTGTCAGGAGTGTTTAACATGATAATTTCATGGTCAATAACTAAACCTTAACTGCACGATAAATTCAGTCTGTAAATTAAATAAAACACTAAGCTAAAATGGTGCATTACGGGAGATTCTGTACAGCTAGCTAATATCTATAGAGTATCTGGGTACTGCAATTTAAATATTTTAGTCTGATAATTCCATCAACGTAATTTGTACGGTACAGTTTAGCCTCCACTCTTCGTCAGTTTAGCCTGGTCATTCCAAATATTTGCAGTGTAAGAATTCCCTGCGGGGGAATTTACCTATTTGAACAGTTAATTTAAACTTTAGGCCTCTTTGTTGGTGCTAGAAAAATTCGTCCGTTTTCTTAAATTTGGAATAGAAAGAAAGACATTATTGAGTGTTACCAATATATGAAAGAGATAATTGCAGTCGTATAAAATTTGGTTAGATGAAAATAACACATATATTCAGCAGTTATAGCTGTTGATGAAGGGTCTTTCCCATTTGACGACCCCCATGAGATTTAATTTAAATTAATTTTTTTATATGTATTTTTGTCCATAGAATCCGAAAATCAATACCGTTTTATGTAGAAATTAATAGTTTTTGAGATATGAGGGTTTAGAGTTATTTATTTCCTATGTATTACTGAAGGATTGAGAACTTTGAAAAAACTCGTGTTTTCACGCTTCTTGGTCAAAGATAACCGTAATGCAGATTGTTGTATCCGCTGTTAGGGTTAAATCTTCTACCAAGTATTAGGATGCTATTTCTTGAACTTTCCAAAATTCAATTGAATTTTTCAGGTTTTCGCGTTGGCTTCGTCTTCTCCGTTTTGTTCCAATGTACGTAGCTTCAAAGTAGTTATAAAACTCAAATGACATCCTCCCATAAATATTCATCAACGCCAGCATCTTCAGGTGTTAAGAACGCTAAGGTATTAAACATTTTATCTTAAAATTAAGTTAATAAAATTATTACATATCTATAAATTTTAATGTTTCATTAGACAATCATGCATTTTGCACTACAGCAAAATTTATAATGGATGCAACAAAGTAGATTAACTCTGTACTATCACCAACATACATTAAATTACTTTATAACAAAACATTAATCATAACATTTTGTTCAATTTAAATTAATTATTTTCGTTTAAATGGACGAATTTTCCGAGAAAGAATTTTCTGTTGACGAATTTTCCGGTCAAGCTCTTAGTTTCATCAGATATACAATATTACATAATTTACATTCAATCAATATTTACAATTATAAATTCTTATAAAAAATGTAATATTTTCAAAAATTATCTAAAATTTTCAGTCGGAAAATTCATTAACAAATTGCTTTTTTTATAATTAGCAATATTTTTTAACAATAGTCTATAATTTCTTCTTCACGGCGAATATTCTTCACGTCAAATTTTCATCAAGACGAATTTTCCCACTTCAAAAATTCCTAGAACCGCTGTGATAATCTCTGGTAGCGAGATCAGAGCGCATTGTCAAAACTTGATCACTGATCAGACTTGTTGCTGCTCGATGTAAACTGGGAAAATACTATTCCAATCTCAACTATATGCATTATATATAGAGTAACTAGCATGATAAATTAACTACATGGTATGCTCGCAAAAGAGACAAAATTGAGTTTCTTCTGCGCAGCCTCCTCTCATGACTTCATAGATTCATAGAGGATGGTATTGTGTATTAAATTGTCGTCATTTGAATTGCAAATTCATTTTGAAAGTATCAATTATCATAGTTTCATTTTATTTATATAGGTAATATCAAGCAATAAGAAAAATGGTAAGTAAGATTTAATAAACATAAATATTAATAAATGAACATTAATTAATTGAATTATTTTTCCTTTGGTTCAAAATTAGTGTTTTCTATAATAAATAGTCTCAGGGAATTTATTAAATTATTAGACATGATTTGGTACAATTATGAACATATGGGGATTAATGAAACGAAGAAATAACAGCTCTCAAATGTATTTCAACTTGACGAAATCAGTTTGCGTGACAATTTAACTAACAAACAAAGAACGCAATGCCATAATAGAAAACTTCCTTGAAGAAAACTTATCAAGTGTGACTCAACAAAATACAAGACATGAATTAAAGTTTATTCTAATAGAATTACTAAAACCGTGAATTAATGTGCTATCACGGAAAAGAGTATCCGTCAGCTGTTGTAGTATGCTATTTTAGCAGTTTTGACCTTTCTTATTTTTTGCATGTGGCATTTTAGAGAGTATTCCTCCGCGTTCAAAAATCCCCCAATAAGGAGGAGCCTATTGCTGGGGTAAAATGCTAGGGTAATTGGGTGAAATGGGGGATTAGATATGTGTATCTAGAGGAGGGACGGGGGGGGGTCATTCATATCGATTTCTGACAAGTGATTAGATATTATTTTTGTATTATTTAAATTAAAGTATAAACATATAGTTTCATTTGTATCATCCATGCAATGTTCATTTTGTAATGAATACATGTATTTTTTTATAATTTGAAATGCATATTTATAATTTTGAAATTTTCCATTCAATTAACCTTGGTATATATTTCGTACGAGTTACTCTTGTATGTTTTTATGCAATTTACTTTTGACCAATTGTCGTTCTAATATTGAAACTAATAACTATTCGAATTTGAGGTAAAAGTAGATTTCTAGCTTTATCAAATCTCATTAATTCCAAAAATATTATTTATGACAACCATTCACACAAGTTAAATTAATCCTCTTCAGATATGATTTTAAATAACTTCGCTTCTTTTACACCTTTAAATTATTTGTTCTCCTATAGGCTATATTATTAAAACTATAATACAAGTTTTCAACTTTGTGGTAAATGTCTATAGTTTTATTTTTAGTTTTGTCAAATCTTATTCCACGAATAGTTTATATTATAATCATTCACACAAGAGCATTTAATCGTCTAATGATATGATTTTTAATAGCTTCGCATTTTTTTCACATTTAAATAATTTGCTGGACGGGATATAACCAGTCTCGGTTATAATCCGGAGATTTTCTGCATTCAGAATTTCAATAAATTAATAGTGATGACTAATTTAGTCGATAAGACAAGTTTCTCTTCTTTTTCGTAGTCCTTTATGTGTATTATCTTTTTTAATTCATTCAATATATTGGCCAAATGAGGAAGTTATTAAAATTTGTGTTTCTAAAATGATAATAAATTAATAATTCATCTTACGTCTTAATTTAATGACAACAATCATTAAGTTGCTGACAAGCATTTTTCTCAATTTTCATCAACTTATAAATAAGTAACTACTAATTAGTAATTACCTATACGGCTATACTGATACTTTCTATCTTTTATTGAAGTTATTTAATTGAAAAATTCTTTTAGGCTAAAGAATAAAATAAAGCTATGACTAAGTTGTAACTTAATCTATTTAGTTTAGATTTTAAATGCAGTAATTTAATGGATTTTTTTATCATCAAGTGAACTGATTCTTTTCAGTTAAATTTTTTTATATATTAAATGCTTGCACGACCAATTGACAAGCAGTGATATAGTGAACTAAAAATAACTGAAGTGATCATAATTTTTCTTCTCAATAAATGTCACATCGCCAACGTTGACAATAAGATAAGTTACAAATTTCTATGAGATGAACCAAAAAAAATTTCTACAAGAACTGAACGAATGTAGCCTACTGCAGTTTTGGTGCTTAATTTGTGACATCGGAGTGAAACTGGGATTCATGACAACTGTCAACTAAGGCTTTCAACTTGCAAGTTCTATCTCTTATCATACAATATTAGTTTTTTACTTAAAAAATAAGAAATAAAGGATCAATAATAGAAAATGGATAATTATTTTATATTTATAAAAAATAGTGTTTTACAAAAGTTGAAGATAACAATTAAATTAGGTAAAAATTTAAAAAACTACTACACGACTAAATACACTTGCAGGTTATTTTAAAGTAAAAACTACCCGATACAATTTTTACTAAAATGAAGGATTTCTGATTAGTACTAGTTTACATCAAGTATCAATCTTAGAACAATTTTTAAAAGCTTAGGGTTGAATGATTAACATGAACTTACAATATACAATTAATTCTATATTTACCCAAGATTAAAGTTCTTCAAACGCATAACAATAAATAAAATACACAAATTAGTTCGGTATTTACTGCACTTCCTTTTCACGGAAAATTGTCGTAGAAAATCTAAAAGTAACAAGCATGAATAAATGGTTATCACAGGGAATGAGACCAGACTTCCTGGGAATGATGAGAACTCATCTGATAGTGATTAGTACTGTCCTGATGAGAACTACACTGATAGTGATTAGTACTGTCCTGATGAGAACTACACTGACAGTGATTAGTACTGTCCTGATGAGAACTACACTGATAGTGATTAGTACTGTCCTGATGAGAACTACACTGACAGTGATTAGTACTGTACTGATGAGAACTACACTGACAGTGATTAGTACTGTCCTGATGAGAACTACACTGACAGTGATTAGTACTGTCCTGATGAGAACTACACTGACAGTGATTAGTACTGTCCTGATGAGAACTACACTGATAGTGATTAGTACTGTCCTGATGAGAACTACACTGACAGTGATTAGTACTTTCCTGATGGGAAATTCACTGACAGTGATTAGTACTGTCCTGATGGGAAATTCACCGATGAGAACTTCACCGATGAGAACTGCACCGATGAGAACTGCACCGATGAGAACTGCACCGATGAGAACTGCACCGATGAGAACTGCACTGATGAGAACTGCACTGATGAGAACTGCACTGATGAGAACTGCACTGATGAGAACTGCAGTGGTGCGAAGTTATTTGAATCTGAAAATGTTTACAAACAAATTGATTGAAAAATCTCTTGATATTGACTTAGAATTAAGCTACAAACAATTATTATTATTATTATTATAGTCGTCTTGATGGCCTTGACACTTCAGAAAATACTATCTCGTGTCGCACTCAACGTCAGCTGGATCAGGTTTCGCCTATGGCTGCAATGGCTGTTTCTTGAGGCTTCAATGGGGGTCTTCTATGGTTATATGATTTCATTATAGAGCCCAATTTCTTGAATGAATGTTATAAGTTTATTTATATTGAATTCCTGATCATTTGATTCAGTTAGGATGGTTCTTAATATGTCATTAGGAGGTTGATGCTCTGTTTGGGGATATATTCTATTTCTTGTATCGTTGTATGTTGGGCATTCCGCAATTATATGCTTTACAGTCAGGGGGACAATGCAGTCATCGCAGTATGGCTGCACCCCTCCCTCCATCAAATATTTATGAGTAGCCTTGGTGTGCCCAATTCTTAGACGCGTAATAATTATAGAATGCTTCCTTATCTTGTCATTGCTGGATAGCCACACTTCAATTGTATCCTTAAGCTCTCTCAGCTTATTGAAATCCACATGCAGCCACTCCCTCGTCCATTTTTCCCTCATCATCCGCTTTATAATGGGATACCAGTCCCTATAGGGAACATCGTCATTTGCAGGTTCATCGTTCCCGGAGGCTGCAGCTACAGCCATACTGTCGGCCCTCTCATTTCCTGAGATACCGACATGTCCCGGGCACCAGCAGAAAGTCACACTCTTTTTCTTCTCCTTCACCCTTAGTAGTTTTAAGATTATTTTATTCACAAGTGGGTGAGTTGAGTCATATTGTTGTGTCGCTTGGACAGCACTTCGAGAGTCACTAAAGATGACAAAGTCAGTTCCACTTGTGGCAAGGGCAATACTCAGTCCCAGCAAGATCCCGGTCAGCTCAGCAGTGAAGACGGAACTCTCACTCATCAGTTTCATCTTTGTACCACCCACCAAGCCGACGGCAGAACATCCCACGCCTTCGTCACTCTTAGAGCCATCAGTGTAAATTTGAATTTGGTTCTTGTGATATTGGTCGATATGTTCATAAAAATAAAATCTCATCATTTGTTCACTGCAGGATTTCTTAGTTGGGTAGTTTGCATTGTCACATTTTGTACTGGTAGGCGCTTGCCATAACGGGACTGTTTTATATCTAAAAATCATGGTTGAGATGTTGAGGTTTAGTTCGGATAGAGTTTTAGTAATGCGTTCTGAAAAAGTTGTGTTTTTTATAGTGTTATCTCGTCTTATGTCTTCCGGTGCCTGGATGTATGGGAGAGCGGCTGATGTTTCTAGTTGCAATGTCCTAGCATAATATTGAAGTGCAAGTAGTTCTCTTCTGTGATTTAGCGGTGGCTCTCCACTATCAGCATAAATGCTGATGACTGGGGATGATCTATATGCTCCAGTGCAGAGCCTCAGGGCAGCATTGTGTATGGGGTCCAAGAGTTTTATGATGTTGTCTGCAGCAGAGTTATAAATAAACGAGGCGTAATCCATTTTAGATCTGATTATGGCTCTGTATAGTCTTAACATTGTAGTCCTGTCTGACCCCCATGTGGTGTGGGACAGACATTTTAGTAAGTCGAGTCTCTTCATACAGTCTATCTTCAGATTCTTGATGTGCTCCTTCCATGTAAGTTTGTAGTCGAAAGTAATACCTAGGTATTTGATAGATTCTCTATTGCAAATGATGGAGTTTTCAAGCATTAGTTTCTGTGGTGGTTGAAATTTTCTTTTTCTATGAAAGTGGATACAGTGGGTCTTGGGCTGTGAAAAAGTGAATCCATGCGAGTTTGCCCAATCACTCACTCTATTAATTGCAGTCTGCAGTCTCCTCTCCATTCCCGGTACATAGGAACCACAACAATATACTAGAAGGTCATCTACATACAGGGAGGCACTGATATTTTCTGGTATGCATTGCAAGATTCCGTTTATAGCAAGGGAGAACAGAGTGCAACTCAGCACTCCACCTTGTGGGACACCCTGGTCTATAGTATGGGTAGTAGAGTATGATTTATTGATTTTGTTTTTAAAAGTCCGGTTAATCAGGAAGTTTTTGATATATATAGGAAGTTTGCCTCTAAAGCCTAGTTTATGTATATTCTGCAGTATACCATATCGCCATGTACTGTCATAGGCCTTTCTCATGTCAAATGACACACATAGGACATGCTGTTTCTTGTTTAGAGTGTTTGTGATATCTGTGGTAAATCTGTTTAGTGCGTCTATTGTACTGTGCATTTTGCGAAATCCAAACTGATGGGGTGGAAGTTGGTTATTGCTTTCTAGAGTTGTTACTAGTCTATTATTTATGATTTTCTCCATGAGTTTCCCAGTGCAGCTAGTGAGTGAGATTGGTCTATAGTTTTCTGTTTTAGTATTGTCCTTACCTGGCTTGGGGAATGAGAGAACTATACCTGATTGCCATAGAGATGGAAACTGTCCTGATTCAAATATTTTATTCATTATTCCTAAAAGGAATTGTTGGCAACTTTCATGGGAGTGTTTGATCATATTGTAGCTTATTTGGTCTTGTCCAGTAGCAGATTTATTGCATGCTGATAACATTTTTGTGAATTCCAACATTGTTATTGGACTGTGGTAGGTAAATTCTCTATTGGTTGTGAATTAAAGGGGGGTTTCCAATGATTGGGGGATTCTTTTAAATTTGTTATTGTACGAGTCGTTGCTGCTAATCATCTGGTAATGATCTGCCATTAATTCGGCAACTTCCGCCTCATCCGATACATGAATATTGTTCTCTATTAGGTATGGGGCTCCAAATGTTTGGTAGCGTCCCCGAATTTTTCTGATTCGGTTCCAGATCTTGCTCATTGGTGTCTTTTCGCTAATTCGTGATACATAGTCTTGCCATGATTTTTGTTTGGCTTCAAATTTAACTCTTTTTGCTCTAGCTCTAGCTCTACAGTATGCTATTTTGTCTATGATAAGTAGTGATCTCTTGTATTTTCTTAATGCTCTTTTTCGTTCATTGTTGGCTTCTGTGCAGTTTTCATTCCACCAGGGAATTATCTTAGGCTGAATTTTTCCAGATGACTTAGGTATTGATACATTCGCTGCCTGAGTGATGTGATTATTATAAGTTTCAATGAGGTCGTTGATTGTAAGATTTTCAAGAATGTTTTCGGCGTTATCAATATAGGTACTGTGATAGAAGGCACTCCAATCAGCTTTGTCCTCAATATATCTTCTTTCCCTTTCACACGGTCCTGGGATTACTTCTTTTAAGATAATTGGGTGATGATCGCTGCCGTATAGATCTTCCATAACATTCCTCATATAGTCCACTGCTATATCAGCCGAGCAAATAGATAGGTCAATAGCCGAGTTTGTGCCTGTCTGAAGGTAGAAGTGAGTTGGTTGTCCAGTATTCAGTAATGACATTGAAGAGTTTAAGAGCATATTTTCTATTGTTGCTGATCGGGCATCCTGTCTAGTGCACATATTATCCCACGATGGATGGTGCGAGTTGAAGTCCCCGCAGATAATAATTGGTGTGGGGAGTTGTTCTACAATATTTGTTAGTTCATTTAATTGTACTATTTCATTAGGTTATATGTATATATTACATATTGTGTATTGTTTTGAAAGTCTAATTGAGAAAGCTGTGAATTGGAGGCGTGATTGGACGTTAAGTTTAGTATGTGGAATATCGTTGCGTATCAGAGTAGCAAGTCCATTTCCTGGAGTTGGGTTGTTAAAGTCTGTATAGATCGAGTATTTGCTTGGTGGTTTCTTTGGGTTGCCGCTGAGCATCGTCTCCTGTAGAAGTGCAACAGCTGGGTATTGTTGGTTCAGTAGAACACATAGATCCTCATATTTGGATCTGTACCCTTGGCAATTCCACTGCAAGATCTTATTCATTGAAAAGGTAAAAATTAAATTTAGTCAGTAATATAGGGAATATAGTACAATATTGAGGATCTTTCTATATATTTCTAGATGATGGTTAATTTCTGTAGCTTTTCTCCTTTTCCTTTTTTCTCCTTACACTGTTCCAAATATCAGTTTCCTTAGTTAATGGTAACGAGTTTCTTCTTTCAGTTAATTTATCTGGTGGCAACGGTTTGTTTATTTCCATTGCTTCGGAATGATCAGAGAATTCATTTCTCTGATGTTTAGGGTGTTTTTGATTGTTGTTGTGGTCATGTTGAGATTCTTCAGACGATGATGAGTCTGCTCTTCGTAAGGGTCGTTTTGTGGATGAGCTTTGACTTTGTTGGTAGGTTTGATTTGGTTGGTATATTCTATTTTCATTTTTGTTCATATTTTGCTTGCTGTTTGGGACAGATGGAGGAAGCATATGAGTATTAGTTTTAGTAATTGTTGCATATGTGGGAGTTTCAATATTTCTATTGAAATTAACTTTGGCTCTGGCTTCCTGTAAAGTTAGATGTTCTTTCGTTTTTATGATTAGCATTTCTTTTTCTGTTTGGTACCTGGGGCAGGTTCTGGATGCTACGCTGTGTGGCTCTTGGCAATGGATGCATTTTATGGGTTTTTGACAGGTTTCTTCCTTGTGGTCATCTATGACGTCATCTCCGCAGCGTGAGCAAACTGGGATGGCTCTTCTGCACTTTGCACCCGAGTGTCCATAGTTTTGACAGATGAAACATCTACGGGGCAATGGTATGTACGGTCTTACTCTTTCTTTGAGTCCTGTAATTATGGTTATATTATCTGGTGGATTAGGAGTGTTGAAGGTTAGGATTAGGGTCGATGTGGGTTCAGGATTAGGTGATTTTGGATTTCTGATTATGCGCCTGCAGCTTATTACTCCATACTCTGATAGTCCCTCCGCTATTTCCTCCTCTGCATATTTCTTCAGTAGTGTGCAAGTGATGACTCCTTGTGATTTGTTGTGGAACTCGTGTGGTGTCACAGTGATGGGCTGGGATAGTAGTTCTGACATGGTTGAAAGTTTTTCTCCTTGCTGTTCACTTTTTACTTCTATGGTCCATGATTTATATTGAAGATCTTCTGATATTTTCTCGAACTCTCCAATATATGACTTTAGAGCTCTATCGACTCTAAAAATATTAGCTTTTGCAATATTTGCTTCTCCGGTAGATTTAATGGAGTAGAATCTGGTGAAGTTTCTTGGTCGGTATAAGTTGTCAAAGGTCTCATATATATTTGTACTAGGTCTGGCATCTTTTTTGCCTTGTAATTTCTTTGTTTTGTGGGATTCATGGTTTTTGGAATCCATGCCAGTAGCATTAGCACTAGACCCAGCCTGGTTTGCCACTGGGCAGTGAGTACCAGTCACATTCGGTGTCGCTCCTCCCCTTGGTACTCCAGGAGACGAGGACGGACCTTGTACCGATGATCCGCCAGGAACGGCCGTTATATTTTTATATGGACTTTTCATGTTGGATTTTTATGGGGATCCACCCCAACTATTTAACCCATAGTTAGGTTGGAGCCGTTGGTCTGGTCCCTCAGGAAGAGCCTCTCCAGCAGGATTGAATCTACCAGGGAGAACCCAGCTGGTACAGCCTCTCCCATCACTGTGACACACAAGCCCCTCCACCACGTCAAGGTGGCCACCATGGAGGGAAAACAATTATTAACAAGATAAAACAAATTGAATAGATTTTATTTTAATCTCATACTATAATTTTTTTTTTTCATTATACTAGGTAATATATTTTTTCATTATACTAGGTAATATATTTTTTCATTATACTAGGGGTTTAACGTCGTGCTTCAGTCATATCGTGACTATTTCGCTGACGTAAAAGGAAATTAAATACAAGGGACTAGAAGAAGCAGTCAGAAAGGAAAGTGGCTTCATGAACAAAGGCACTTACCACCGTTGGTGACAATGCTCATGGATGCAGAAAAGCTACTCCGTGAATGCAGCAAATTACCAAGGAATGTGACGAAACGGGACGCAAGCAACGGTGGCTGCCCTCACGGATGGAAAAGGAAAATGAAGAGGTGATAGTAAATGAAGCCTACGAGCCTACCTAACACAAAAATCTAAGACCTCGTAGTTGAAGAGCATAACCCTAGCGCTATTCTACAAAATCCTGAACAATGTATATTCGAAGCACATTTGGTTATGTTAAAAGAATCCACATTCGAGTGGCAAGGAAGAAACAAGATTTGATAGAAAACAAGATTTATGGAAAGTAGAACGCAGATAGATTGAAATCCTAACTGTGATCAGAGTGTGTTTCGAATTTTAAAAATCAAACTTACAAAATATTTACCCAAAGGACCAAAAAAAGTGGCACCTCGATCTAATATTTTTTCTTTTTTCTTTATGTTGATGAATTAAGAGGTTATACCGCAAACAATGGAAAGAAAATGATAATTTAAAAGGAGTGAAGAAAAGACAACAAAGTTATTTTTGGAAATTGCAAGATAAGGTTGAATAGATGTTTAGCATTAGAAACGTGGTTTTTTAGAAACACTACATTTATCTTCTATTACTCGAGACTAACTGTTAGATAAAGTCTAATTCCAATCCGTAGAATACTTACTACAATTAATGCTACAAAGGACTATATTACAAACTAATTGGAAAAAAGTCGAATTAATTTAAACGAAACTAAAGAACTCTACAAAAGAGATAATTTAATTTTACTAATTTCTTGTAATTAAATATTGGTCATTTTTTTAAACAAGATTATAGCTTTATGGAAACAGAAATTGTACTGAAAAAGGGTAATACATATTTGTTTCAAAAATGGAAGGAAGTATTTAATTTTATTCGATTTGTTGTCAAAGGAGATGCAAAGAACGAAACTGTAAAATAGAAAAAATGAAAGTCAATAAGTTGAAAATACTGAACTATGTCACTAAACTACTTAATTTTATTTAAATGTTCAAATATGAATGTCATATTGTAGAAACTATCATTTTAGCGGCAAGTTACATGTTGAAGTAATCTAGGATATTGTATAAATTAAGCTATTCGTATTATCAGTAAATTTTAAGAGTTTAAACGGTGTTTTAGTTTTAATGATTTAATGAGTCAAGAATTCCAAACTAGGCTATAAACAAAAAGCTACAGTTAAAAAAAATTAGTTGATACAACTATAATGAACTATTTTCTTTAGAACCACCATTATACTCTATCAACAGATGTTAAAAAAATTGTATACAAGTAACTATATAAGAGTTTAATTAATTATTACCAGTACTCTGAATATTTGCAAAGTCACCAACACCGGTGGCAGCACTCACAGATGGAAAAGGAAAATGAAAAGGTGATAATAAATGAAGCCTACCGGACACAAAAAAAAACATACGAGTTATCCTCAGAAACTACAATTAGCCACAAAAAATGATAAGCCTGAAGCTGTTGTGCCCTTCTCTTATATTCACCTCAACAGATTGAGGATACAGCCACTGGGGGCATTGCAATTAGCCTACTATATTATATCTTTAAACAATTTTCATACATTTTTTAAATTATATATTTATGAAACATAACTGATACGAATAACTTTGCTAATTCTATCAGTTATCACTGAACTAATAGAAATTTGTCCTTACCAATTGAGAATATGGAGATTTGCACTGCTGTCGTTTGATTCTTCCGCTTTATTGTGAGAAGTGATCTGGTCATCGGTAGTGGTCTTTAGAGTTCCACCTAGCGAATGCTCGCTCTACCCATTGAACTGGAAACAAATTTTAATAATATAAATTAGTATATAAGTTATTGTTATTGACTAGGTTTGATGCGAATATAATGGTTTCGAGATTTCGTTAATCAGAAAATAAATAGAAAAGACCTTAAAATAGATCTAGCAGTTAGATTGGAAAGAGACGCCGTGATTGGAATGAAAGAGACTCGTCAATGGAATGAAAGAGACTCGTCAATGGAAAGTTACGGAATGAGAATCTAGTAATCGCGGAAGTAAGAGGAAAATGAACAAACAGGGTGCAAAAACATATTGCAAATTATATTAATAAACAATCTAAGACTACATTGTTATCCGTATCTAGTGCTATTCTACAAAGCAGTGAATTTCAATGAAACAAAAAGGAAAAAAATTTGGTCATCATCCAATTTGAAACTGTTCGTATCGAAAAACTCTCTGCCTCTTTCTTCAATTCATGAATGTTACATAGTTATATTCGTTGAAAACTCATAAATGCAACATGAATATCTTACATATTTACTCTTATGAATTTAAGATAGTTTTTTTTAGTATAAAGTTATTAATAAATAATCTCTGTTAATTTAAGTAGGGGCTTAACGTTTTCATTGGATCCAAAGGCCATATCGCTGACAATGAAATTAAATACAAGGGACTGGAAGAAGCAGTATGAAAGGAAAGTGGCTCCATGAACAAAATCACCAACCACCGTCGGTGACAATGCTCATGAATACTAAAGAGCTACTCCGAGAATGCATTCACTTAAAACGAATAAAAAAGGACCCAATTTAAGGTCCGGAGGCTACACTCACGGATGGAAGATTAAAATGAAAAGGGGATAGTAAATTAAGCCTACAAGCCTAATAAACCAAAAAGTCAAGACCTTGTATTTTGAAAGCATAAACCTAGTGCTATCCTCTAAAACTGCAAGTGGCGTAAAAAGATAAACATAATAAGAATGAAAAAAGACAATTATTAATCCAATTAACAACAGTTCGAGGCCAAAGAGAACCCCCTTCTATTAAATCCACCACAAACAGCTTCATGATAGGGTCACGCAGGTAAATTGCGGCCCACTTACTAACTGCGGCCTTTAACAACTGAAACATCATAGCTTCAAAACACACGTCAAAACTTAAATTAATAAGTTAAAGCATTCACTGTGCTTCTTTTGATAGTTATGCAACATTTTAATGTAATTTTGATTCAAAATGTTTTAGAGACTCTCTTGAGAGGGCTGCAATAAAAAATTAAAGGGCCGCAATTTACCTGCGTGACCCAAGAGCTCATGCAGACTTATAAATTCTTTGATACCCAGAAAGAAAGAAATTTCTTAAGAGTTACCTGCACAAAATAGAAACGAGAATTTGGTAGTAGAATTAGAAGATAAAAATTATGGGAAAAATAAATTAGGTAAATATACGTATTTACAACACTAAACTTGAGCATCCAGCTGTTCCGAAGATTATTCGTAGGTTTTCCCTTTTTTTTAAGTGCATAAATATTGTTATATCTATAGGTATTGTGAGACTAAAACCTGAAAAAGATTTAAATTTAAAGGTATTTATAAATACAGAAAGAACAATTTAAACAAAAAGTATATACTACAGTCTACATTATAGAACTATGACGTAAACCGGCGGCTATTTACGAATGGAAGAATCATATGCATAATAGAACATTTAATAAAGTATATACCTACCTAAAATCTAGAAGTCTGGAGGGTAAAATAAAAAAATAAAATGTGGTTATAAGCTACAGCTCTAGGTGTTTTTTTTTCTTTCTATTCCTTGTCTACAGATCGTATTCAAAGGAATTTAGGCACAATAATATAAAGTAGAATTTCGTATTTTTTACAGACATATGTAAAGAAGTACAAAAAATCTAATTTTGCTATTTCTGAAAAATTCTGAAGTTCGGTATTATTTCAAAGTTCAGAAGTAAAGATACAAAAGTTTTGGAAGCACACATTTTGGTAATAAATTGCAAATTTCATCAGCAATTTCAAGAAAATCTGTGAAATATTGATAAATTTATAATTCGAAATGAAATCAAGAACAGAAACACTTGATATTGAGCTGGACTTAGTCACAGCTATCAGCAAAAAATCAACTGGTAAATATATTTAGAGTTCATATACAAGAAGAAAATAACTAGCTCAGAAATCTGATCAGTCTTTCGAATATCTCAATTTCAAGGATTAAGCTGCCTAAAAATGATAGCATTAACAATTTTTCACAGAGTTAAAAAATATAGCTTAAAATTTTGAATCTAGAACTAAGAAAATAAAAGCGAAAAAAATTAATTTACAAATGTATAAGTAAAAGATATAGTTCCATATGAGCATGACAATAAAAAATAGAGTCCTCAGCTAGAAAGACTGAAGAATAACTTATCCAGGCTAAAGTGAAATTATCTAAAGAAAGACTAATTTTCGATCTGCCTAAAACACAAGTTTTTAAATAGAGAGAGTGAAATTTGATGACTTTTCACCATGACGGCTGAAACACGAAATGTCCCGCACTGCATTAAAAAGAATCGAAATTTCTTACATGCGGGGGTAAAATGAGAATTTGGGGTAGCGTACGATAATCCGTGGTACAGTGGGAACTAGATTATTCATGCGCGCCTCAGCAATTGGACGGATACACTTTTCCGCGATAGTACTTTACAGGTCATAAATTTTTATAGGTAGATCACATAAATATAACTTTAGTGGTCCTTTTCCTTGAAATAGCATGGTTATCATGGGGTACGGTCAAGAGCCCCCCCCCCCCCCCCCCCCCGGTCAAGAGCCCCCCCCCCGGTCATGAGCTCCCCCTAGGTCATAAGCCCCACCAGTCACGAGCCCCCCCCCCCCCTCCGTTTTTTTTTTTAATCCTTATTTACCTAGTTAAACAAATGAAGAATAACATAGATAGAAATAACTGAGAGTTGCTAATGTAGTTTGTTGTTTAATGACCTGGCAGGGGGGTTCGAGGGGCGGCACACCCCCCGATATACATATATTTTATGTCTATTCAGTAATGAACTACAAAAGTGTCAATAAGGATTAAATAGTATAGATAAATAAGGATTTAAAAACAGGGGGGCTCGTAACCGTGTAGTGGGAAAATCTAAGCGTTGAATTTTTATCACCTATAGCAAAAATTTGGGAAAGCTCGGGTCAACAGAACTCACTCTCAACTCCCACTAAATTAACTAGTTTAAGCGTGAGTACCGCCCGGCAGATATGATACCTATATCTTTAGTGACCAACCATTGGACTATTGAAACGAAAAAATGAGATATAAATAGTTTTATTTGACATCCTACCTAATTTACCAATAAACTAAAAACATAGAATAAATCTGTATCCTATAGTTCCGGCCGGGAATTAATAAACCCTAATTAAATGTAAGAGAATATCAGACACTATACAAATACTATCAGTTATTAAAAGCATAAACTTTATTTAAACACAAGATAACCGTTAAAAATCAATAGGACTATAATAATAGTCACGGCTAGTTCATGGTAGGGGATACTTTCGTTGGACGTTTAGCATGGGATACCAAGGATACAAATTAGGTATAGGACAGAGCCAGTCCTTTCACATAATTAAGCACCAAATATTTGAAGATAGCATGAGGCAGGGGTATACCGTTAGGGTTGCTCAGTGATTAGGCGGTTTCCATCCGTGACACAACCGTATACATACACACTGGTAAATCCTGGCGTATCTCATAACGTTATGGTCCGGTGAAATGCAGGGAACATATGCGATACCTCGTATGCCAGTCACTCGTGAAGATGAACTCTAGGGTGAGTGCTGGGTTACTGTTGTGACCACGAGTTCCGATTGGAGAGCTATCAAGCACTATCCTTTGACACTAAGGGGAACAATGAATGATGGAGCAAACGTATGACAAGAAATACGGGACTATCTCGGTTTACGAATAGACTTCAGACTTTAGACATTATTTACGATTGAAGATCAGACAAGATAACAGCCCCACTGCTTCACCTGAGGGAAGATAAAAATCAGGGTGTAAGCAGCTAATTACGGTACAGAATATTTAAAGTAGCAATTACCACATTTTACCATTTCCCATATAATAGACCCCATGTATCCACTAGCTAACAATGAAAATGGCACCGATTAAAAATTGCTAAAAATACTTACAATGACCAGTTAATGCTCTACGAATAGCTGTTAATTGGCTGCGTGGAACGAAGCCTTTTTATATTTCAGGGCTATATAGGATAAACCATCCGCATTAACCAACAATAAATGGGAATTTTGAATACTTATTGTGAATTCTGGAACCTTTGAAACTAAACATTAAAAGATGGAAGATAAAAAATATTAAAACCTAGTACCCAACAGGATAGGTCATACAGAACAAAGGTACAAGAGACTTCAAGAGGGGAAGACGACGAGAAAAATAGACAAAAGCAATTTATACACACTCTAGCAGAGAGAAACATAGCAAGTGCGAATGCAGTAAAAACAAGTGACAATCCCGACCAAAACTTATAATCAATCATGTACTAGTAGAGTTACACTTCAAAGTTATAGCTAATCACGGCCCACAAGTTTGATAAACAAACTAGAGCTTATCAATCTTTTTACCTACTCTCAAAAACTAAATGAAAAATTAGATTACTTCACCATTAGAGCAATTAAACATAAAGGACACCGTAAACTAAATGAAAAATACTAACTAAATACAATTCACCATCATCGAGACTCCCTGTCACAAAAACGTGGCCCTGGTAATCTCGATCTATCTAACACCTAATTTAAACACACAACATGAATGAGAGCTGACCATAAACTGAAGAATTAGGTGCGAATCTCCGCTAGATTTCGACAGCCCTTAGCAGGTGAACGATCTTCTAAAAGGTAATAATTAAAATATTGGAAATCAGGGATTAGTGTGCACCACACATAAAAATAAATAAAGAGAACCTTTATTAAAGAAATAACCACTTCATTCCTCCCCACCTGGTGCACAGCCTGCCCCACTGATTTCAGTCTGTCTTCTAGACTTACGTGGCTTGTATTCGAGAGTACGGGGCTGGACACGAGGTAATTCAGAAACAGGGCCCCTCGAACGCAAACTTCTACGAGCTGGTGACTCACCACTTCTGTCCTCTGGCAAAGGGGTTGCTCCAGAAACTGTAACCATGGTCCGCTTGACGATCCTATCTCTCTTCTGACCCATTAGAGTTGCAGTCAATATTAGATTTGACAAAGGACCAACCATGGCCAAATCGAGAGCAGCCATGTCACGAGACAGCCAGAATGTCTGCTGTCCCTCCACAGAAGACAGCGCCAAGACATCATGAAGACTACCCAGACTGGCGGTCACTCTTATAGCTTTTGAAGCTGCACAAACCATTTTATCAATAGAGGGGACAGAGCAACAATCGGATAACGCAGATAGATCTAACGACTCTGTCTCATCTTCACCATTCACGCTACCACTACTGAAAGTACAAACCGACCAAAATTCTGGATCATTTTCAATCATTTGGGACTCTAATCCACTCGCGGACGATCCACACAAGGTCTGATCATACTCCTCAGCACTAAGTATCGTCTCGTAATAGTCGGTTATTTTAACCCAATCATCATCCTTCATGGAAAACTGACAGTCATTCAATAAACTCAAGTTCTCAGACGACATACTTCCGGTCACACATGATTGTTGAAGAGAGGGAAACGACGTTACGGAAGAATCACTAAGTAATGTTCTTCTAGGCAAGAAGGTCATGGTTCCCGCTTCAGCATCCAACACTTCACTCTCGCTTTCAGTGTGGCTCCCCACCTCCAAGTCCATACTGCGAAAAAAAGAATGATTAACAATGTAATTAGGTGGTTTATAATATCTCCTCAATTGTGTATGATGTACATTGTATCCGATTCTAGAAAGCAACTCCGAAATGACATAAGTCACTTTATTTCTATGCTGGACCTTAATTTCGTATGGACCATCATAACAATCTCTTAATTTGTCGTTAACATTTCGACCTTTACGAAATAGTTTCCTCAGTACTAGCTGACCAGGTTTGAACGACTTGAAAGACGGATTCCCCTCTTTCCACGTTTCTGTCACTCGTTGAGAAAGAGGGAGAGTCACTCGCAATTGATGAGATTTTGTTAGCAAGTAAGAAGCAGGAGACTCTTTCAACTCGTTATGATATGAGTGATTATACATCATTACTACATCTGCAATATGATCATCCCACTTATTTACCTCAGCACCAACGTTTTTGAGAAGCTCAGCAATGGTGCGATTTGTTCTCTCAACTAAACCGTTGCTACTAGGTTTGTAGGCAGAAGTGTACGTGTGTTTGATGCTCCATTCATGAAGCAATTCATTGAATTCCCTACTCCTGAATTCAGGTCCGTTATCACTTAATATCCTATCAGGGATTTTCCCTAATGTTGGAAGTACATGGTTTTTCATCGCTGCGGTCACCACTGCAGCAGTCTTCCTTCGAAGCGGCACAACACTCAACCATTTTGAATTATGATCTACAGCAACCAAGCAGCAAATGTTCCCCTTACTCGTCTTCGGCAAGGTGGTGAGGTCAACGGCGACGAGCTCGAAGGGGATTTCTGTAGTAATCTTGACTATAGGTGGGTGCGCCTGAGCAGAAATTTTCACCCTCTGGCACCGATCGCATGTCCGACAAATATCTGAAACAACAGAGTTAACACTGGGATGCCACAAGTTTTGCAGCACCGACGATAACAATTTCTGCCTACCAGGGTGACCTTGTTGATAATGAATACTCAAAGCCACTTCAACAAGAAACTGAAAAGGCACTACTGGGATCATACCGTCATCAGTCTTAAATAGCAACAATTCATCCTGCATCACCAGCTTTCTCCTGTAACGGTGATATTTACGGATGGTAATTGGCCACGGCTCTTGGTCAACGGACACTATTTTCCGTTTCAACTGAGCCAGTTGAGTAGTTTTCTGGATCAGCAAACATTCATCAACATCTATACAAAGCGAAATATTATCAGACATAGATACATTACAGGCACCAACGTACTCCAACTCATGCCCAGTATCATCACTGTCATCCCTTCCTGAATTGACTACAGGATTTTCAATACAGGGAAACTGAACATTATGGTCATTAACAACCATCCTATTGTTTATCATGTCTAACTTTATACCATGAAGGGTCATAAAATCGATTCCTATCATAAAACAAAATTTCATGTGGGAATCATCTACAACTATAAACTCATGACTAATTTTCTTATTACCAAATTTAAAAGTGAACTCAGCTGCTCCGATTACAGGATTAGTATTACAGCCTATTCCCTCTATTTTTAGGTTTTCGGTGTTAATTAGAGGGGACTCGTTTCGTCTGAAAACAGACTCTGCTACACAGCTTACCTGAGCACCAGTATCAACCAGAATACAAGTAGTAACCCCATCAAATGTTGTAAACAAGGTTGTATTGTGAGTGTGACAATGCACCTCACATTTCTGACTCAATTCTGTTGTGGATGACGATGAGTTACCAGCTCCTTCATCGTCAGAACACCCCTGTGGGACATCCTCATAAGTGATACCAGCATCCTTGAGGACAAAGGGCCGAAAATGCGGAACTGCCGGTGGATGATATGCTGCAGTCTCAATCAAGGGGTTATAATGAAGTCCCGCTAGGCAATGTAAATGTACTCTTGGACAGTCAGGGGCATTCTCTGAAAAGGGAGATGTATAGATAATAGGGATCTCCTTACCAACATGTACAAAGACCACACACCCAAACAGATGAGCGAAAGCATTCATTGCCTCATGACACAACAACTGGCCAGGATATCCCATCAATGTAAGCTCACGGCTTCTAGACTTAGAATTTGGGAATCTATATCCATCAGGGTCACGAATTAGTTCATTCACCACAACAGATCTGAGCTCACCAGATGATAATGGAAGACCTTCTAAGAAGCTGCCAGCAGTATACATACTCTCAATTAGCGAATCTCCTCCTCCTGGTACTTCTTTAGCAGACAGCAAGCCTGCTGGTAGTGCTTCCTCATGTGGATTTTCAATGGTTTCCTCATTCCCATGCTGCATGCGGGATAGAGCGTCCGCGGCCAAGTTCTCTCGACCAGGTGTGTAACGAATCACGAAATTGTACTCGCTCAGTTCTCTGAGTGTCCGTGTTAGTCGCATATTCACAATCTGGAGGCTGTACATATATAATAAAGGACGGTGGTCGGTATTGATGAAGAACTCTACGCCAAAAACAAATGGTCTGAATGTTTTCACCGCCCAACGTATAGCAGCTAGCTCCTTCTCAATGGTACTATAATTCAGTTCAGCACAGTTAAAAGACATCGAAGCATATGCAATCATCTTCAGCTCGCCATCCTGAACCTGAGTCAAGCAGGCACCAATCCCGTTGCCAGATGCATCAGTGAATATGGACAATGGTTCAGCTGCCTCACTATAGTCGGGAAAGGCCAGAGTCACCTCTTCAGCCATAGCAATCTTCAATTTCCTGAATGCATCGTCCATCTCCGGTGTCCACTTAATTTGAGTCCTCTTTTTGTCCTTCCCACCAGTGGCCTGACTAAGCGGATGCATCACCAGGGAACAGTTGGGAATAAACTTGCGCTGGAAGTTCACAAGACCCAGGAACTCCCTCAGTTGAGTCTTGGTTTTTGGCTGGGGGAAGTTTATCACAGATTCCACATAATTTCGTGGTTTCTTCAAGCCTTCACGATTAACCACATGTCCCAAGAACTCTACCTCCTCACAAAACCACCTGCACTTGGTCAAGTTTAGCTTCACTCCATACAGTGTTAACGCCTGCAACACTTTCCTGCACAATTCTACATGCTCATCAAAGCTATCCCCCATTATCAGTATATCGTCAATGTAGACTATAACTTTTCTCCAAGGAAAACCACTCAAAATATGCTGCATGGTACGTTGGAAGGAAGCGGGTGCATTTTTCATGCCAAAGGACATTCTCTTGAATTGCCAGTGCTGTCTAGGGGTTGAAAAGGCAGTGTACGGTCTAGATTCGTGGTCCATGGGAACCTGATAATATCCCTTTATGAGGTCAAGGGTTGTGAAGAATTTCACACCGTGGAGTCCAAATACTGCATCGCTAAGGTTGGGAATGGGGAATTTATCGGCTTTGGTAACAGCATTAAGCTTACGATAATCGATGCAGAGACGAAGAGACCCATCCTTCTTCCTTATCGGAACCACTGGACTTGACCAGGCAGAACTACTCGGTTCAATGATGTCCAACAGCTCCAGCTCTCGACACTGCTGCTCAATTTCTAGATTGACTTTTTCAGGGAATCTTCGTGGGCGCTGGTAGATGGGATTACTGTCCATTAATTCCAATTTGAAAGGTGGAACTTCTAATTTGCCGACTTCACTCTCATTACCGAAGACTCCATGGTAACTTCGTAGCATATCCAACACAGTACCACGTTGCTCCTCAGAGATAGTGTCTTGCAACTTGATGGAGGCTTCATCGACAGATATAGCGTCTGTTGGGGGTTCAATATCATCTACCATTACCACCCCAACCTGTTTTTCTGTAAACAGCTCGCTTGGTTCAACAACAGAAGAAACCATAGCTATTACATCATTACATTTAATTTTAATTGGCTTCGATCCAACATTTTGAGCCATCGCTACAAGTTTACCAGAAGAAATGGGAATTAGGCCACTAAGTAGTTGAAGCTTGTTCCCACAGTCTGCTTCATCCAAAAACATAGAATCTACTGTGCACGAACAACAGGAACAACATGGCAAGGTCTCACTAGGGTATTCCCACACTAAGTCTACAGCCTTTACACAACCTGGCTTAATTGAAAAATCATTAGTAACTTTACAAGGGATTTGCGACCATAGAACTCTACAGCCCGCATACCCTTCTAATTGGCAACTCCACAAAGCTCCATTCGGAAATTCTCTACTGATTTTCTTCATTTTAGGATCAAGAATCAACTTATTCTTTATGAGAATATCGACACCTAATATGATCAAGTCCTTTAAATGTGCAGAATGCATCACAAGAAAATCTGAGTTAGCTAATTTAACACCATGCAATTCCAAAGATAACGATAGTGAGCCCAAAGCTTCCACTGGCGTATTGGTACCAAAACCACGTACATTTATGTGGCTAGACTTAACATAATCAATATTAGCTTTATCGAGAAATGAAACAGGAATTAAATTTAATTGAGCACCACTATCAAAGAGTGCTCTATGTTTAACTCCATTATGTGAAATATTAGTTACCATCCTATTCTCACTTCTACTTTCATCCACTAAAGATATATGACGGCAATCAATGAATTCTAATTCTTCCACAATATCATTAGAACTTACGTCATGAGTAGGAAGATCTTCAAATAGATGAATTTCATCATCAGGAACTGCCGACTCATCACTGCTCTTGGGAGGTGAACATCGGTCTTCTCTTGGTCCATCAGTCGGCAGCCTGTTCACATCTGGTTGAGCTACATCATCGGCAGATCCCTTGGGGATAACAGTATGAGACACGAGCTCCAGACTAACCCCATCTAGTCCAGAGCACATTCGTTTAAATTAATCGAACTAGGTTTCAGAGTACAGTGCATACCGAGGTGCGTACCTTGACATTTCGGACAACTAACCTCTCTCACATCTAGGTTCTTACCATTTTGCTTGGCCGGACAAGTAGCTTGCCAATGATCCCTGCTACCACAAGTGAAACAACGTTTTTGTCTCACCCAACAGTCCTTGTAAGAGTGTCCCCTCTTACCACACCAATCACACAGAGGTACCACACGTGAACTACGAGTAGGAGAGTTACGTCCAGGGCTAGACTTCCAGTTACTTCGACCTTGAGGTTTATAACCTGATGACTGCTGCGGTTCATCTCCCAGACTTCTCTTTGATGCAGTCTGTCGATCTACTGACCAAGCCTGGCCAGAGAACTTGCCATTAGCCTCCCGCTCATTGAAGTGAACTTCCATGGGAATTTTAGTCCGTTTTATGATTAGTGGCTTTCTCTTGAAAAGATGCTTGGTCCTCTCAGTTGGAACAAATGAGCTATCTGAATCAACCTGATTCTCTAACTCTTCCGGATCCAAATCTGGTTCACCATGTCGCCTATCATATTGTTCGGCTAGCTTTTTCAACATAGTCCATGATAGTTTGGTACTACCTGTGACGCTTAGTACGCTTTCAGCGTTCTCAATCTGCTGAATGAGCAGCTTGGGAGCAGTATCTTTGAGTTTCCTCTTTAACTCACTTTCGTAATCAGACGTAGCTTTGAAGGCTTTCGATGCAGACCGCTCCAGTCGAAGACAATAAATAGTACACGTGTCTCCAGGTTCCATTTTCATACTAAAGAATATGTCTCTGTATGTATCTTTGGAGTCTGTTCTCTGCGAGTTATACCATTGTATAAGTTTCGGTTTCAGTTCATCATACTCCAGATTTGCGCCATCCATGGCTATATATGCAGCTTTGGACGCCCCGGTCAAGAACCTTTCTAGATGGTCAGCCATTTCATGTGGGGTTCCATCAAACTTAGCGTAGAAATATCGTTCATAAGAACTCAAGAATTTGCCTAAGCTAATACCTCCTTTGGATTTAAACTTGTTTGGTGCGATAATTTCTTTGCGAGCACCAAGTCCTTTAAGTGCTTCCAAAAATCTAGATTCAAATCCATCAGTTTCCTTTTCAGGATGATATTTGGATTTATCCGAATCAGAGGACGAAATCCGCTCCCGGTAACCGCTATTACGCTTTATTTTGCGCGTCTTTTTCTTAGGGACTGCACTATTCAGCGATATGTTAATCATAGAATCTTCAGGATCTTCTTTTGGCTTTCCAAATGTCACTGAACCCCATCTAGGACTCTCCATCAGTTCGCGCAGGTATACTCGCCACCATAAATAAGTTGCGCGATGTGGAAAGTAATTACCATCACTATCTTTCGGTTCAGAAAGATCTTTCGAGAACAATTTGCCCTAAAATTGAATTCTGAAATCAAAATTTATGTCATCATTAGGAATAGGCAACAAGATCCTACTGAGTTCATCCAAAGTTTCCATTATCCTTCGGTGGCATTTCGCTACAAACTTACCATCGAGAAACTCTGCTCGTACTTTATCAATCGAAAACTGATGTAATAAACCCTGATAACTCATGAGGAGTCTATGTATTTTATCCTGACTAGCATTACTAGCTTCAATATGCCGTGCCAATCTCTGATTCTGAATACGCAAATCAGCATTAAAATCTACTTTCCGTTCACTACCCTTACTCGCAGCATGAGCTCCTATCACATTCTCAGTTTGAAAAGTTTTCGAATACTCACCACCATTCATCACGCTATCATTCATCGTAACCCTACATTCATCCTCAACGTGAATCGCATTCACATCATCAATCATGGAAGCAAACTGTGTGTCGCTATCCGATAAAGCTTTAGCAGGAATTAAATTTTCCATGACTAATACAAAAAATTTAAAGTAAATAATTAAACTGTTCAAAAAAATAAACAGCGTTCACTAACCATATATCAGAAAGGAAAAAATATCGAAATTAGTGCCAATAAATAACTATCGGCAACAAAAAATATACAATTATAAATGCATGCTTATTTATACCTAATAATACTTAGAACGTTAGCAATAGTACAACAGTCAGTCACTCCCTGGTCTGGGCACCAGAAAAAAATTCGTTACACCTATGTAGTGGGAAAATCTAAGCGTTGAATTTTTATCACCTATAGCAAAAATTTGGGAAAGCTCGGGTCAACAGAACTCACTCTCAACTCCCACTAAATTAACTAGTTTAAGCGTGAGTACCGCCCGGCAGATATGATACCTATATCTTTAGTGACCAACCATTGGACTATTGAAACGAAAAAATGAGATATAAATAGTTTTATTTGACATCCTACCTAATTTACCAATAAACTAAAAACATAGAATAAATCTGTATCCTATAGTTCCGGCCGGGAATTAATAAACCCTAATTAAATGCAAGAGAATATCAGACACTATACAAATACTATCAGTTATTAAAAGCATAAACTTTATTTAAACACAAGATAACCGTTAAAAATCAATAGGACTATAATAATAGTCATGGCTAGTTCATGGTAGGGGATACTTTCGTTGGACGTTTAGCATGGGATACCAAGGATACAAATTAGGTATAGGACAGAGCCAGTCCTTTCACATAATTAAGCACCAAATATTTGAAGATAGCATGAGGCAGGGGTATACCGTTAGGGTTGCTCAGTGATTAGGCGGTTTCCATCCGTGTCACAACCGTATACATACACACTGGTAAATCCTGGCGTATCTCATAACGTTATGGTCCGGTGAAATGCAGGGAACATATGCGATACCTCGTATGCCAGTCACTCGTGAAGATGAACTCTAGGGTGAGTGCTGGGTTACTGTTGTGACCACGAGTTCCGATTGGAGAGCTATCAAGCACTATCCTTTGACACTAAGGGGAACAATGAATGATGGAGCAAACGTATGACAAGAAATACGGGACTATCTCGGTTTACGAATAGACTTCAGACTTTAGACATTATTTACGATTGAAGATCAGACAAGATAACAGCCCCACTGCTTCACCTGAGGGAAGATAAAAATCAGGGTGTAAGCAGCTAATTACGGTACAGAATATTTAAAGTAGCAATTACCACATTTTACCATTTCCCATATAATAGACCCCATGTATCCACTAGCTAACAATGAAAATGGCACCGATTAAAAATTGCTAAAAATACTTACAATGACCAGTTAATGCTCTACGAATAGCTGTTAATTGGCTGCGTGGAACGAAGCCTTTTTATATTTCAGGGCTATATAGGATAAACCATCCGCATTAACCAACAATAAATGGGAATTTTAAATACTTATTGTGAATTCTGGAACCTTTGAAACTAAACATTAAAAGATGGAAGATAAAAAATATTAAAACCTAGTACCCAACAGGATAGGTCATACAGAACAAAGGTACAAGAGACTTCAAGAGGGGAAGACGACGAGAAAAATAGACAAAAGCAATCTATACACACTCTAGCAGAGAGAAACATAGCAAGTGCGAATGCAGTAAAAACAAGTGACAATCCCGACCAAAACTTATAATCAATCATGAACTAGTAGAGTTACACTTCAAAGTTATAGCTAATCACGGCCCACAAGTTTGATAAACAAACTAGAGCTTATCAATCTTTTTACCTACTCTCAAAAACTAAATGAAAAATTAGATTACTTCACCATTAGAGCAATTAAACATAAAGGACACCGTAAACTAAATGAAAAATACTAACTAAATACAATTCACCATCATCGAGACTCCCTGTCACAAAAACGTGGCCCTGGTAATCTCGATCTATCTAACACCTAATTTAAACACACAACATGAATGAGAGCTGACCATAAACTGAAGAATTAGGTGCGAATCTCCGCTAGATTTCGACAGCCCTTAGCAGGTGAACGATCTTCTAAAAGGTAATAATTAAAATATTGGAAATCAGGGATTAGTGTGCACCACACATAAAAATAAATAAAGAGAACCTTTATTAAAGAAATAACCACTTCAACCGGGGGGAGCTCATAACCGGGGGGGCTTATGACCTAGGGGGACTCATGACCGGGGGGCTCATGACCGGGGGGGGGGGGGCTCATGACCGGGGGGGGCTTATGACCTACACCCGGTTATCAATCATACCATGCTAGGGTCACTCAGGTAAATTGCGGCCCCTCTAGAGAGAGTCTCCAAAACATTCTGAATCGAAATACGTTAAAATGTTGCATAACTATCAAAAGAAGTACAGTGCATGCTATAACTAATCAATTAAAGTTTTAAACGAGTGTTTTGAAGCTGCTTGACCCTATATTGTCATACCAAATACATGTAAATATACGAAATAAAAATAATTTTAAGTAGATAAATAAGTATTTTAGACAAAATAAGATGACATATTCGTAATTCTCGTAAAATTCTATGTGTTTTTCATGAAAATGGTATGTAGTAAGCTGTAATTTATCTATCATTAAATATAAACGAAATAGCACTTCTATGACGTCAAAAAATACTCCCGCACGGTTGTGGGGGTTTTGAGAGAACCTGCACGCGAGCATACCTGTTAAAAGTTATTATATCATGGTAACCAGAGTTCAAAATTCAGTTGGGGTGATTGTGACACCACAATGCATCCACGTGTTGAGAAAAATCATTACCTTAGTTCTAATTGGTACTTAAAATTTACACTAAAAAAGTTGAAAAGCGTACGAAAGATCGGTTTCCGTGCCACACTCAAGCTGCAACTTAAACGAAAGCCGAAAACGCATTGTTTGTTTATAAAATTCAAATTTAAAATCAAAACAAAGAGTGTAATATTTTCTTTTGCATTGTCAGGGGTGACCGGATAACTAGCAGCAAAACAATTCGCCGCCAAAATAACTCGACGTGTTATATGTTTTACCGCCATATGTTTTTTCGTGCTTTTATCCCCATATACACCATTTATATATAAAAAATATTATAAATATAAACGTAGTTTTGTAAATTATTCTCTGTTGTAAGTTAACAATAAAATTTTCTTCGTTCTATTTGAAAGTATTTTGCTAAAAACAAATTATTGGAAAAAAAAACCAGTTCAGGTGTCTTCTTAAAATATCTAATGACCTGTAAAAATTATTTTAGATTAAACTAGTACATCAGTGCAAATAAAATATTCTTAAACTACAAGGTCTTAGATTTTTGTGTTAGGTAGGCAAATAAGTCACATTTATTATCACCTCTTCATTTTCCTCTTCTTTTCGTGAGTGCAGCCACTAGTGCTTGTGTTCCTTTTCATTTCATTCCTTGGTAAGTGATTGTATTCACAGAATAGCTTTTTTGCATCCGTGAGCATTGTCACGGACTGGTGATTGGTGCCTTTGTTCAAAGACTTCTTCCACCAGTCCCTTGTATTTAATTTCCTTTTGACTTCAACGACAAAGCTCTCGGTTTGGAAGCAGACGTTAAACACTACTAAATTAAAATTTATAGCAGTAATATTTTGCGGCTTGAACTATTATCACAGAGAAAATATGACAACAAAAGAAACTAATAAATTGAGCTAAATTAAATTTGTCAAGACTGACGTAAAACAGTAGTTGACAAATATTTAGTTCAATTTATTAGTTTCCTTGTTAAAATTTATAATATTTTTAAATATATGTAAATAATGTAAACGCTGGCAAAATATAAATCACGCGGCGAGTTGTCCGCACGACGAATTGTCCGCGGTGAGTTGTCCTAGAACCATTCTCAGGTTAATGTTTCATACTATTGTTGCATACTGAGTATTTAAAACTTTAAAATCTAATAATAAACTATATACAGAACAGAATTGCTTGCGGAGTGCAGAATAATGATTGTAGACCAGGGTTTCCCAACCTTTTTTTACCATGTACCCCTTGACAGTTTTGATACCTAACTATGTACCCTTAATTTTTTTAAATATATGTGCCAGGTAAAATAACAAATTTCCACACAATTCTTAGTATTCCTTTGTGAATTATGACGATACATTTAGTTTATGCCTTCAATTTAATGAGTCATGGTGCATGTCTGTACCAATACTCGTTAGAATAATTTTAACACGTTCCCAGCGTATGCTCATTTGCAATCAAATCTGCTATTGCGTCACATTTTATTGATGTGCAGCAAAACCTCGCTATAGACCAGCCTCCATAGTAGACAAACCTCCTATTAAACCTATAAATTTTTGTAACTGTACTGAAAAAAACCTCGTACTAGACAAAACACGGTTTTTGTCACCTGAAAGTTATTCTAGTGTAAATATTACAAGGAGAAATAATTACAATACAGTTTTAAAGATAAATCTCTAATTTGACTAATGTATTATATTTGTTTATGCTGTTTTTAGGATAAAACATAAGACAGAATCGATTTCAAATTTAATGGCAGAGTCTGTGCTAAAAAAAATGATGTGAAAAGTTACAGAAAATTAGATACAGTGACGACTATTATAATTTCATAAAATGATAATTTGATTTAAAAAAATATTATATTCATTTAAATTGAAACAAAAAAATTCATACTGTTACTAAATGTGTTTCCCTTCAAAATTGGTATGTTAGTCAACATTAATTTGGTTTTAAAGTAATCATAAACAAATAGAGCTATCGAAATGTTAAAGTCACCGCTTCACTTGTAAAGAAAACGATTTTGGTCTAGTAGGAAACTAATAAAGTGAGTTTCTTACTAGACCAAACCAACTTGGAACGTAACTCTGGTCTACTACGAGGTTTTGCTGTATTAAGGGCCCTTTACACGGTAAGTGTTCAGTGCCACTTTGTGGTGACACTGCTCTATGCCACGCCCATGTTGCTACTTGCCCCACCCATCTTTGCAAAACTTGGTGGTGACCAAACTATCGCTCTGGGAGCGAACGCTCACCACAAAGTGCCACTGTCTGTCAGTAGCACTTAATTTCATGGAGTGGACTAGACAATCAACAACCCATTTCATTGGCCTAATTGAAGAGCACCCATGCCAATGGAAAATAAAATCAAAAGATTATGAAGATAAAACTCTAACAGCGTTTAATAGCATATTAGATGCTAACCACAATACTAAAGTGTCAGTGCCCACCAAAGCACATTCTGCTCGTGTAAAGGCGATGAGCTACTTGGTGGGCAGTGTGGTGAAAAAAGTGTGTTGAATAGTGGCACTGACCAGTGCTCGTGTGAAGGCCCCTTTAGCCAGTGCGCAGCTTGGCAGAGTCAAGAAAGGAGATGAGTGTGTTGTCATATACCATTACAGTAATTTGAAACAAAAAAACTCGTGGTACAATACGCAAAATTTACTATGTGTTTTATAGGCTTATCTCGCGATGACTAGTGTGTTCTTTTATTTTTTTATTGCTTTTCGTGTTATAAACTAGTATATAATCCATTAATTCTTTGTCCATTGGTTTCAACATCATGGAAGCTGGGTCGTTTTACGGAAAATAACGAAACGCAAGTAAAATGGTTCATTTTCCCTCGCAAGATCATCACTGATCTTTTTCCTGAGAAAGATGATGAAAATGAATTTGAAAGTGATTCTTCGGGTGATGAATTTTTGCAAGAACCTTTAGTACTAGAATCTAGTGATTCTGATGATGATTTTGGTGAGGTTACGTCATATACCATCTCTGCGAATCCTATTTCATCTCAAGATGATGCGCCACAAAATCTGGATGAAGAAGATGAATGACAATCAGTGACTGCAAGAGATCGTCTATTCTCCTTCTTAGGAAATGAACAATTTATGGTTTATTTTGTAAAATATTGTTCAGCTTGTAAAAATTTATGTTTATATCGTATGAATTATTATGTTTTGTTCTCTGAGAATTGTTCATATTTCATTAATTTTGAGGAAAATATATTTTTATACTTTATGAATTGTTCAAATATTTCGTTTTTTGATCGATTTTTTTCCTAATATAGAGGATGAATATATTTGTACTCTTAGAAATGACTAAATTAAATATTTTGTTTCGTTATTTATGAATTTTTGACTATTTTTGTAATTTTAGGAAAAAATAAATTTTTAATTTAGAAAATGTTCTAAGAGGACAATGTATTTGTTTTGATAGATAAACCTTAGATTTTTTGAATCATCTGAAATCTATTTGTGTATTCCTAACCCTGGAATAATCAAATGAACTTAAGTTTTCATGTGTTTTCCATATATTCAGATGTATGTAAATTTGCTGACTTGGGCCACATGTGTACCAATACGCGATTGTGGATAGTACCTCATGGTATACATATGGTACAATACGCGGGGAACGTGTTAATGATAGTGATCGGCAACCCGCGGACTATGTCTTTGGCAACCACTCCGTGTGGCAATTGCTACCGTTCAGCGGAAAAATATTCAATAATTAATGAATGAATATGTATGACCTCACATAATTAGACAAATTCAAGTATTCTGAGCCAAATACCTGTAAAATGATTAAATATAACAATCAGTAGGATTTTGATCAAGAGATTCAGAGTCCTGTATGAGGACCCAGGCGAAAAAGTATCACCCTACTCAACCCTTTGTGAAAAGTTCCAAACATGTTTACACCTGACTGTTTCATTATAATATTTTCGTACTAAAGTAGTACTATCTTCTTTAAGGGTCACCTGTAGATTCAGCACCCCAACTTCACTTCTGTGCGATCCTCACCCCTATGAGTCCACTCCAGTGCAATCCACATCACAAGTTCACTCCACTACAATCCGTACCTCATTGATTTTACTATTGTACAATCCACACCGCAAGATTCCTCTCCTGTACAATTTGCACAGACTGCAACCCAATGATTTCTGTCCTGTACAATCTGCTCCCAAAGATGATTTAACTCCTGTAAAATTCGCACTCCAATGATTTCATTACTGTATAATCCACACCCCAATGATTTCACTCCTGTACACTCCGCACCACAATGATTTCACTCCTGTAAACTCCGCACCCCAATGATTTAACTCCTGTACAATCAGCACCCCAAGATTTTATTCCTGTAGGGGAGGATGGTCATAAATGGGACAAAAAACACAGAAAGATTGATATATCATTTACTATGGGAAAAATATGAAAAATAAAAATCCATGTGTAATATAGATATTCCTTTATAAAATGAAACTAACTCGAATGCTATAACATATTCTGTTGACTAGAAAAAAATTAAATAAAAAACAAAAAAATTTGTCCCATTGTATAACAGCACTGGTGAACAATGGGACATACCCTGGTGAACGATGGGACAGTTTATCAAACTTGTATATTGTTGAGGTTATTGTCAAATTTCAAGTTCAAATTATCTCTTCATGTTGTCCACACTCAGTTGGTTCATATAATATCAGTTTAATGTCCTCTAGCCTCACCGATGTCATGTCAGGAACATTTGTAAAATTAAGCGATCATTGCACACGAATCTTCGCCTAACATCAATATTTCGTATTTATCTTTTTCATGCTTTTGGCCAACAAAATACGTTTTGGAAATCGAATCAAATTCTACAAGTTCATAGACCTACATTTCCAACGTTTTCGGTAGAGATTTAAGTTCTTCAGACGAATGGATCAGTTGAATTAAGAGTTCTATACCAGACCAAGAACAATAGTTCACAGGCCATCTACGGCGGATACTTTATGTAGTGATTTCGAAGGCATTATCCTTAGTGGCACCAGCAAAAAGCTCTTCTTTCTCTGGTTTATTCGTTGCAATCATGCTGCGTCTTTTTCTTTTATCAGTGAAATTTGTTTTCTTAGCAGTGCTTTGTGATGACCTCAGATTGATAAAGCCCTTGAACATGGTCGAAAGTCCCGCTTCAGCTGGAAGATCTGTTTCTACAAGAAGCCCTGAAGCTACAGTTCACGTTATTGTATCAAAATAGATATTTATTGATTCATATGGAGTAACTAGACAGTTTGGTTGACAATAGGGCACTGTCCCATTGTTAACCAAATTTTCTGTCCCAATGATCACCATGACGCCATTTTGAAAACATTTGGGTATAGCAGCTCAACTACAAAAGTATAAAGGCAATCTTTTCATATGATCATTTTACACATATTACTTAATATTATGTAAAAATGCCGTAAGCATTATATGTTAAATAAACAGATTTATGACAATTGAAACAAAGTACGAAAAATTTAGTTTTCCCACCTCTAAAACACGTTTTCGCTTTTAAACAGGGCTGACTGCATCCCAACCGCTGAATGCAATACGAGTGAATGCACTGAAGTATACCTAATTTACCACTAAGATTTTGTTACAAATTACCCTCAAATAAAAAAAGTTATTCAGCATGTCCCATTGTTCCCAGTGTCCCATAGATGACCATCCTCCCCTACAATCCCCACCTCAATGATTTTAGTTTTACACTGGAATCTACAGGCGTACCTGATCATGGTTTTTTTCTGTACCTGAGTACCCAATTGTTATTTTGAAAGGAATATTTGAATACATGATTATATAAGCAGCGCATATTTGAAACGAACCGGGTCGCGAGAATAATGTTGACCGATTACTGGTCCTCGACAAGAAAAAGATTGCCGACCACAGCGTTAGATAGATTCTTTCCCAAATATTTTACCATGACTGATCATAAGGTGCTTAGCAGTGCACAAATTATGACTTTTGAAATTAATATTTAGCAAAATTTTATAAATTTATATTGATGTGATTGTTACTTTGAAATTATTAGGATGTTAAACTTTTTTTACTGAAACCTCAAATGCACCCCCTTAGATAAGCAAGTATACCCCCAGGGATACATGTACGTACCCCAGGTTGGGAAACCCTGTAATGTAGACGGTGAACAAGAAGTGGTCATTGCGTAGTAGTTTATATTCGAGGAGGATATTGAGAAAAACAATTGCGCTCAAACACAATCTTATATTGTAAACTAAAGTACACAACTATCTTATAAGAATGCACGTCAAGAACTGGAATGTGTCGTGAAACAAAGGAGATTGTCTATGGCCCTATAACACAAATAAATTTCCATAAGTAAATACCAGTGAACAAATGATACTAAGTGCGTGCACTGGATTATTGTTGTTCAACACATGTTCAAATACATGTTTATATTATTTCAATCCATGTTTTCACCTGTGATATATACACATTCCTTTATAATGAACAAATAAACATAAATTTTACTCAAAAATGATCCTAGATCTTAGTTCTGTAAAATTATTCGGTGTGCAGAATTATGATCCTAGAACTTAGTTCTGTAAAATTATGTAATAAACTCAATTTTCCCGGAGCCTGGAGAGGACCTTTGAATAGTGACAAAATAATCATTCTGTTTCATCTTGCCGATGTGCAGAAGTAAAAATCTTAGCCTAAAATTAATGAATAAGAATATATCCCCAATATTGATAGAGAACATTTCTTTATATTTAAAAAGTTATCAATTGAAATCAAAGTAGTATAATGGTAAACATGACTGAATTTTAACTAATAAAAACTATTAATGGCTAAAGTAGATTTAATATTAGCAAAACACACCAATCCCTCCTCCATATTATAGAAAATTAGAAACTTCTGCAGATATTCTTGAAAATATGACGCATGGAGTTATTTCTGCGAGAAGAAAAATAATTTTATTCTAATTATATTACTAAAATCAATTTAAAATCATTAAATTAATGCAGCTACACACCAAATTGTGAGAATTACAGTTAAGATACACACTATGGAATGTTTTTTTTTTTTTGCTAATTATATTCACTCACCAAATGGAGTATCAAGTTTCTCGAATTGTCTTCATTCACACTGTAAGTAAAAAAACGAGATGACACAGCGAAGTAACATTCAATAAATTAACTTGTAATAATAAAGACAAATGTTAGAGGTAAATTTGATTTAATCTCGATTTCTCGAGATTATTTTTTTACGTATTAATAATAATTTAATTGAATATATTATAATAGATATACCAGTCACATGTAATGATATAATCTGAAACTTATTTTATTAATATATAGTTTACGTTATTTAATCTCTGAAAATATAGTTGCATTTCCTCTATGAGAAAAACACACTCACCAGCCTCACACTTACTTAGCCGTGTTTACATAATTACATTATCAGTCACCACCTAGGTATATCCCTATAGGTGGCTAGAATTTTACCAAGGAACGCTGTCTTCGCACTGAAATTTATAACGGACAGTTCGAATTACCACACTGTCGGATAGTGGCATTTTTCCGTGTGTTGTTAGCAAAAGGAAAAAGTGGGTATGCGAGGCACCGCAGCAAACTTCTCTTTCTTTTCTATTGCGAGTCATTTAGCACAGAACTTCTCACAGCTAAACACAGACTGAGAGCACTGCCACTATTTACCACACTGACGTACTGCAGTACCGTATGAACACTTTCATGGTGACAGTGTCGAATGCTCAGTGATCACCTCGTGTATTCCCTAGGTTGTGACTGATAATGTAAACACGGTTTTACCAGTTTCGCACTCACTCATCAGCCTCACTAATCAGTTTCACACTCACTCACCAGCCTCATACTCACTCACCTTATCTCCTTCACCACTTCAGTTCTTCCATCCAATCCTGCACTTATTTTTTCTCCCTGTAACTTCTTCAGCAGGTCATTGGCATCTGTGTCAGCAAGATGACAATTATCCAACTTTATTCTCGTGTATCTGAAAAAGAATGAAGTAATTAATGCGAGGAAAAATAATAAAATCAACTAATCTAAATATTAATATTTTAACTCCCTAAAGTTTTATATACCTGAGAGTGGCAATGATTGGAATCGTAACAGGAACCAATTCCTGTCTGCCAACTAAATAAGAAGGAATCATTTCATAGGTAGGAAATAATTTAAATACACCAATATTACTCACTTCTTTGATTTAGGGCACAGGTACTTCAAGATGTTGAAAAGTGTCTCTCTTCCATCAGCAGGTATGTTTGTTATGGTTAGGCAGGTAAACTCTGGAACAGGATTACTGCCAGTTTTGGGACAGTCTTCTTTGTATTTGACTTTCAGAACTGTAGAGTAAATAATAAGTAATATAATTATACACTATATTCACAAAATATATAGAGTGCAGTGAAAATGAGACTACATTTCTTTAAATCGAGAAGGTGAGACAGAGAAAGCAGCTGAAATATAATTTACATTCCTATTTCATTCATCTTTTCTGAGCCTACCAGGTAATAAAAAGAATAACCTCTAGTAACGTTAAATAAAATAAATTAGTAACCAAAAATAAAATGAGTTAGTAACCTCTAGTAACCAGAAAAGAATGATTTACTATTGTAATGTTAACACTACAGGTAGTTAAGAGTGTTAACACTACAAGCAGCTAAAGGTGTTAGCACTACAGGTAGCTAGAGGTGTTAACAATACAGGTAGCTAAGTGTGTTAACAGTTAACACTACAGATAGCTAAGTGTGTTAACAGTTAACACTACAGGTAGCTGGAAGTGTTAACATTACAAGTAGTTAAGGCTGTTAACAGTACAGGTAGCTGCAATTTTTAACACTACAGGTTAATTCACTCACTTATTCCTCCGTATCCCTCTAAGGTGGCAAAGATGACGTCACAGGCAGACATAGTGCTGATGAGCAGAAGACCTCCTCTGTAAACACTCCTCACAATGTCTAAGTGTTCTTGTGATGTCACACAAGCTATGAACAAATTTACCTTACACCTGTAATAAGCAAAAGAAATTAATATAGTAATAAATAACTATAAAATAGGTAAGTGATTTTCCATCGAAACTAAATATACATTATACATTTTTGCCTATAAATCTATCAATCGCTTATAATTTATTTAGATTTAAATTATATAGAACAATTTGAGAAAATTATCTTATGATAGTGTGGGTAATTAATCTATTTACTATTTAGACCCTCTACTCAGAAATGGTAGATATATGCTCTTCAAATAACACAATATTTAACTTTTATTTGCCTGTTTATTTACGCTCAAACAGTGTAATGGCTGGTTAGACTGTTAGAGCTCAAATAAACAGGGAAATAAAAGTTAAATATAGTGTTAATTGAAGAGTAAATAGGGTATATAATCTATCTAACATTTCTGAGTAGAGGGTCTAAATAGTAAATAGATTCTTTATCCTATTTGCGATTTATATGTAAAGAATTTAATGAAAATCTAAAATCAAAAGTAAAAATCATAGTCATTATGTTTCATTGTAACTGAAGACATTATTATTTCCAAATACTTCATGCAGTTATTTACATATCAATAACATTAAAATTCACTAACTTGCTTTTCTTGAGCTGTGCATAGAATTCTCCATTCAGTGGTTGGTAATTGTCGTAACTATGGAAAAAATGAAGCTGAATTTGACTGCAATCATTTGGCACTGACACTAATTGGCCAAGATTGACAGAGTCGGTCTCTGTTAGAGTCTCCTCAGAATTAAACATAATCTTAACTTTAGTCTCCCTCTTCTTCAGTACTTCAGTCAAGGGTTTGATGTGACGAGAGTAACGTAATTCATAATCACTCTTGTCTCTCAGGACATCAGAGACAATTGCGACGATTGTTGATGCACAGCTTGAAGAAGAAACCAAATCGAGAAGATAGATTTCATCATCTCCAAAGTATTTCCACAACACTGCAGTGAATGTTTTGGTGTACCTTGTTAACTCTCCCTTTTCTGAAATTTCCAAAATCAGAAGTTTGATGATATTACCATACCTGTTAAGAATAAAATTTGCACATTATTTTCAATAATTGTCACTGTGAAATGTAACTGATAATATCAACTGATTTTACATGACTTTATATGCTTTACAAATCAGTTTATGTTTAATTGCAATTATAAAATTATATTTCTTAACAATATAGCATATATAGAAGTCTTATGGGTTTGAAATCTGTTTTGTCAGAATATTGAAATGAATACAATAAAGAGAATACTAATATCTATTAATTTATTACTATAATTAAATATTAAATAATTTTACAATTTAAAATAATTCATATCCGATTATCCTTATAATATCAAATATAAAAACTAACAAAATTGACCAAAGGAAAGGGTTTGAAATGCATAATTTTATGCAAATATAAAATAATTATAATGATGGTTGAGTCTTCCCAGAATTATATCAGTGGTTTTCTATGAGAGAAATATTCTCTATACTTATTTCCTTATAATGTACTAGGTGATGCCAGTTTGTCCTTATAATGTACCAGATGATGTAAATCTGTCCTTAAAATGTACCAGATGATGTCGATCTGTCCTTAGAATGAACCGTACGATGCCGGTTTGTCCTAACAATGTACCGTATGATGTCAGTCTGTCCTGTCTATGTTCCGTATGATACCAGTCTGTCCTCACAATGTACCAGAAGGTGTCATTTGTCCTCAAATTGTACCATGTGATGTCAGACTATCCGTACAATGTCCGCGTGATGTCTGTCTGTCGTTGCTATGTCTTGTCCTTATAATGCACCTAATGATATCAGTTTGTCATAAATGCTACAAAAATTAACTTAATTCTTAATTAGTCCAAACTCTTCACTTTCTGGTGTGAAATGCGGTGAGAATTTGGCGCCCCTCTCACTTTGATACATTTTTTTTATCAAAGCATTATCTGAATATTTCAATATTTGTAAATGCTTGAAATGACAGACTTTAATAAAAAGCAGAAAACAAGTGTTCAAAATATAATTACATACCTCTTAACTTCTTTTTTAATGTCAATGTTTTTAGTAGACACTCCAAGACATTTTAGAAAGCTCTTTCGTAGATTATGTTCTAAACGCAGCCTTGAATTCCAGTCAATTCCAATCAGCCATGAATTCCAGTCAGTGTTATCCTTTTCCAAGTTCTTTATTACCTGCTCTACGGCCAGATATTCCTGAATTGTGCTGTGTGTAAAGTCATAAGTCAAAGTTTCACTTGATTTCAAAGATATCTCTGGGGTTAAAATGCACGTGAGTAACCCTCCAATGTCAACATCTCTAGACAACTTTTGTTGACATTTTTCGACTAAGCTTTCGTAGTCGTCTCCTTCAAAAAAGTATTTCTCACAATTGAAGAGCATGAAACTGTAGTAACTGAACAAGTCAAAAATAAAATTAATTGTTCCTTTGGGAGTCTGAACGTTGCTCTCTCTCAACTTTTTCTCTATTTCTCTAGAGAATATTTCTCTTATTGCTTTGTAAGCACTTAGTTCATTGTGCAATTGAGACAATGATCTTCTGTTATTCAAGAACAGAGAGATGAATAATGCCAAAAGAACTGGTGAGAAGAACACTTTCTGTGCAGCTTGATTTAGATTCACAAAGCTCTTCACCAGTTCTTCAGAATCAACATAATCACCCATCATATCGCCATACTTCTTCAAGAAGCTCATTTTGTCGCTCAATTCATTGATGGGTTCGATGAGCATTTCATTGTAGTCGAAACTCCTCTCTTCCAGTTTTCTAATGAAATTATTCCCTGCATCAATTCTGCCGGAAACTATGCATGTAGCGTCATATTTTCTGCAGAAGGGTATTATTTCATCAACCAGTTCTCTGCTTTTATCATTGACTTCATCGTAGCCATCAATTAAGAAAACCTTGCCTTTCACTTCTTTTAATGCATCAAAAATTACTTCTTTAGGGCAAAACAAATTGGGAATATTTTCCTTCAGAAAATCACCAAGGTTATTCTGTCGCTCAGTTCGGCACTCTAGGTAGATAGGTACTTTGAATTTATCTATGCTTTCGTAACTCATTTCACTTCCATTAACTGAGTTGTCCAAGATATTTTGATATAAATTTCGCATTAGAGTCGTCTTACCAGAGCCTGGGCCACCGTTTATTACTACGAATTTAGTAGTGACGTGGTTGCATAACTCAGTGGAGTTGAAAAATATTTTGTTCTTTCTTAGTTCTTTTTTGTCTTCAACTGTAGTATTTCTTTCATTATTTATCTCACCTTTCTCTTTAGCACCGACGGATATATTTACGGACTGAAATATCTGAGAAGTACCTATATTTCCCAAACCACCTGGCAAAGGGACATAAAATGATTCAGAATACTTATCTAGCATAAAGGGCGCACTTTCCTTTTCTACCAATTTCGTAATATTTTTAACTGCGTTCTCATAAGTGCTTGTTGTTTCATGCACCAACTCGTCAAACTTAGCATCCAAATCTGCAACTTTTGCATCTATTTCACTCGAGTCTTTGCCGTAGAGTGTGCCAGCAGCTCTGATGCATTTTATCATTAATATTTTCTTGTCTTCAATATTAGGGTCTTCTGTTGCTTTGGAATGCTCATGACTTACATTATTTCTGAATCTTTTGATCTTTTGGAGAAGATACTCTATACTATTTTCATCTTTTAGTTTGTCTTCCCACTCTTTTCCGCCAGTTTGACTGACTTTATCGTAGCAGAGTACTGGAAGAAGTTCGTGCAGAGTAGTTATATCAAAACTTGAAAAGTCTTCTTTCTCCAGTGCAGTTTTATTTCTCTTCAACCATGGTCTCATTTTTATGGCAAGTTTCTCTTCAATCTTTTGGTTTTCCACGTGGTCTTTGATTGTCACTCCATCAGGCTTCTGAAAGCCCCATTCTATTATTGTCCGATAGACCATGGGACCGCACTCGAATTTGATGCGGTCATTCCTCAATAAATTCAAATCTTCTCGCGGAAGAGTCTGAGGAGACAAAGAAGCCATTGTGCTCAGGAGTACAAACTGCAGGAGAGAAAAATAGGAATAATTGAATATTTCAAATACTAGGGGAGAACCGAGAGCATTCGGACTCCTTTAAACATGTTCATAATTGTTGGATTCACTGCTTATTTTAATTAAAGGTCAACGTGTTAACCGTCAGTTATTTGAAAGATCCAATGCGTAGAGGTAGCGTGTCGCTCACGAGGTGTAATTCACAGTTTTCTTCAATATTGATGTTATTTTTCGTGATTCGAATGGATCGTGTGTGGACTATATGAATACGAAACTGATTTTCAATCTCAAAGGTATGAATTATATTGATATTGTATTCTATGTTTGGTGTATTAAAAAAATGAGAATGATTATGGTGATGTTTTTAATTTTGAAGTGTCATTTGGGATCAATCGTACACTTCTGTTCAAACACGGTGTCATTGGACTTTTTACGAATTAATTATCAAACATATTAAACGACACTTTATATATTTCTCAATTTTCTCAATTTCTTAAAAAAAAACTATTTCTATATTCTTATTCCACAGGAGTATTTATTAAAAAAATCTACCAAATATTTAAATAATAATAATCTCCACCGTGCAGGTTAAACCAACTCTCATATATTAAGCTCTTAAAGCTTACAAAATTAACTGTGGGCCATTTTGCGATTAGATTTATTGAACATGGCATGGTGAACGGAAAACTTTCAATAACGGAAAACTACGATACGAAAAACTCCCATGCGGCCACTGATATACGGCAAACTGCCATGCGGCCACTAATATACGACACACTGCCATGCGGCCACTAATATACGACAAACTACCTTGCGAACAACTGCCATACTACATACTATAATTTTGTATTTGGAGTATTTTAATGCGCATTGTAACTATATGGTTTCCTCGATTGAATTTAATGTGAAGTATATCATTATTTTAACCTAAGAAATTAGTATCATAATATTAATCGTATAGTCCGATATTGTGCACTAAGAAACATAATTATAATATTGACTGTAGAGTGTAGATGCAGAATTAAAAAAAAGTTGAAGTAATACTAAAATTATATCTTTGTTAAATCATATTCTTTTACATTTACCTTGTTTAAATTTAGCCTAATCAAAGTTTGACAAACATTTTAGAATGCATAGAATAGTAATGCAAACATAAGCTTGATGTGCCTCTTAATCAGTCGGATTACTATACTGTTGATGATTTTAATTTGAGATTCTCGGGAGGAAACTCTTAACTGCTTTTCTATATGTAATTATATAGGAGTTTTAACGCTAACAGTGACGTGTTTTCCCCTTTTTTTGGAGACTCTAATGGTTAAATTTAATGTAGTTGTCTTCACTGAAACTAGATTTGTTGCCAGAGAGAGTGTTATGGTTGAGGGGTGGGTGAGATTTCACAGTGGGCATGAGTTTGTTGGAGGAGGTGGAGTATCTGTATTTTGTAATGACCAATTAGCTGCCAACTGTATTGATAATTTATGCTATGTGAGTAGGTGCATTGAATGCCGTACAATTAGGATAAAAATTAATTCCCACATTATATTTATTGTTGCTGTATACCGCCCACCTAATGGCCTTCTTGATGATTTTAATAAAAACATGATTGTCATTTTAAATGATCTTTCTTTACTTAAGGGTGAAATTGTAGTATTAGGAGATTTTAATATAAACTTGATTGATTGTATGTACGGAATTTTGTTTTCAACATATTTTCGTATAATTATTTTTGTTATTTCTAAACCAACAAGGTTCCCTTGTGGTAACCAATATGGTGTCCCATCTCTTCTTGATCACATCTGGTATAAATAAACATGGTATAACTGAATCTGTCCTAATAATATTTGATAATACTGATCACTTGACATCATTCATGATTATGAAACACTTAATTGTTTGTCCTCAGAATTTTGTTAAATTTCAATTTCGTGATCATTCTTCTGATAATTTGATAACTTTTTCCAATGAGTGAGCCAAGTTGAGTTGGAACTTTTCCAATGACGGTGTTGATGAAAATACCAATTTATTTTGTTCAATTGTTAATGGTTTATACTGTAGATGTTTTCCTGTTAAGACTAAGTTCATTTCACACAAAAAGATTGTGCAAACCTTGGTTAAATTCTACTATTCTTGAGGCTATAAAAAAAATCGTATCTCCATAAACAATTCAAGAATAACTTTGTCACAGAAAGTTTTTATAAGAGATTTAAAAATGATTTAACTAGTACACTTAAAAAAACAAAAAAGATTACTACCATAATACACTGCGAAATTGTAAAAATAGTTTAAAATCAACCTGAAAGATCTTGAATGGTTTTATTGCTGATAAAACGCCCATTAAATCAATTAAAGTGTCATTGGGCCACTACTTTTTATTCTCTATATTAATGATTTACCTAACATATCTCAACAAATTAATGCAACCCTTTTTGCTGATGACACTAATGTTGTAATCAGTGATACTAGTTACGAATCTTTAATAAAAAACGCTAACCAGTTTTTTCTGATTTATCTGATTGGACAACGAACAATAAACTTTCCCTTAATGCAAGTAAAACCACAGCCCTGCTATTCACTAAGCGATCCCAAGCGAATTTTACACCATTAATTTTGACCATTAATAGTACCCAAATGAAGTTCCATGACTGTGTTAAGTTTCTAGGTGTGAATTTGGATAAAAAGTTAAATTTTTAAAAATCATATTCATTATATTTGTGCAAAGCTTTCAAGAACTACTGGAATTTTGTATAGAATTCATAATAATTTACCTAGTCATGTATTGATTAATTTATACTATGCACTTGTATACCCTAATTCATTGTATTGTATAACTGTTTGGGGTGCAGCTGCTAAGGTTCATCTTGGCCCTCTCATCTTAATACAGAAGAAAATTATAAGAATAATTACTAAATCACATTACCTAGCCCATACTGATTTTCTATTTTATAACTGTAAAATTTTGCCTATTACTTGTATCTATAAATTTTCCATAGGTATTCATATGTATCATATAAAACAATCTAGTCAGCTAAATCTTCCTAATCATCACTACAATACTAGAAATCATGACAATGTCAACACTGCTTTTCATAGACTTACCCAATGTCAAAAATCTGTAAATTTCCTTCCAGGGACCTCTCATTTGGAATTCCATACCTATTTCTATTCGCAATAGTAATTCTGTGTCTGCTTTTAAACTAAAATACAAAGAACACCTGCTAAATACCTTACTGTAATGCTGTCATGTTATGTTTATCTAAGATTTTCTTTATTTTTAATTGACCTATCCTTTCTTGTTCTGTTCTGTGAGTAGTTTTCTTTGTCATTTTTTTTTGTGTATAATTTTTTTGGTAATGTTTTAGCTTGAATTTTTTAACTTTATACTCTTTTATTGCCAGAAAAGTTTTCCTTTTCCTACAATGGAAAACTTCATATTGGCATGGATATATTTTTAAAGTTGTTTGATGTGTTATTTTATTCAATAAAGATTATGATTACGTACATGTTCAAATTTTCTGAGAGTGTGGTAGTCTTGTATTGGACAATTAAAATTCAAGTTTGTCTTGTAGCTACATTGGATTTCAGGAAAATTTTACACAACATATTTCAGTAACAATAATCTGAAAATAGACTACATATTTATAAAGTGGCTGCACACCAAAAGCAGTTGAGTAGGCAGGCAGGCAGTTGAGCAGTGTGCTCTACACACCGCGAGCAGTTGATGAAGCAAAACGGTTCTGTTCTGTGGCAAAATTTCATCCATTTCTAAATAGAATTATTTTGACTG
>CANNZV010000017.1:765426-810443 GCA_947561585.1 Caprella mutica
ATAGCATCTCATGCCAACAGCTAGCAGCCTTGTTAACCGCGCCTGACATGTTAACCGCCTGCGTTTGTTTTGTACGCTTCAATGCATTACCGTGTTTCTCAAACGCTGCCTGCCTGCTCAACTGCTTTTGGTGTGCAGGCACCCTATAAAGTTGGTGTGCAGGCACCCTATAAAGGGCCTTTACACGGTAAGTGCTCAGTGCCACTTTGTGGTGACACTGCTCTATGTCACGCCCACTTTGCTACTTGCCCCACCCTTTTTGGCAAAACTTGGTGGTGACCAAGCTATCGCTCAGAGAGCGAACGCTCACCACAAAGTGCCACTGTCTGTCAGTAGCGATTGCCAGACAATCAAAAACCCCTTCCATTGGCCTAGTTGAAGAGCACCCATGCATATGGGAAATAAAATCTAAAGATTATAAAGATAAAACACTAACAGCGTTAGTGTTTAATTGCATTTTAGATGCTAGCCACGATACTTAAGTGTCAGTGCCCACCAAAGCACATTCTGCTCGTGTAAAGGCGCTGAGCTAATTGGTGGGCAGTGTGGTGAATAGTGGCACTGACCAGTGCTCGTATAAAGGCCCCTTAAGACACGTTATGGATTAATTTATGATCAGTGGGAGTTTGAGACAAAGAAACGATAGAAAAAATTCAAATTTAGATAAAGAAAAGTTTTTTTCATGAGAAGAATTTTAACAAAGAAAAATTAGCACAGAATTAAAGGAGTTATGAAAATTAAATTTCCAATCCTGAATCTAGCGGCAAAGTTAGTGTTTTACAAGCAAATATATTCATAAAATCATATATGCGCTGTAGTAAACTCTTGAATAAAAGAGCCTTTACACGAGCACTGGTCAGTGCCACTATTCACCACACTGCCCACCAATTATCTCAACGCCTATACACGAGCAGAATGGGTTTTGGTGGGAACTGACACTTTAGTATCGTGGTTAGCATCTAATATGCTATAAAACACTAACGCTGTTAGTGTTCTATCTTTATAATGTTTTGATTTTATTTTCCATAGGCATGGGTGCTCTTTAACTAGGCCAATGAAAGGGGTTGTTGATTGTCTGTCAATCGCTACTGACAGACAGTGACACTTTGTGGTGAGCGTTCGCTCTCAGAGCGATAGCTTGGTCACCACCAAGTTTTGCAAAGAAGGGTGGGACAAGTAGCAAAGTGGGCGTAGCATAGAGTAGTGTCACCACAAAGTGGCAATGAGCACTCGTGTAAAGGCCCCTTAAAGGGGTCTTTACACGAGCACTGGTCAGTGCCACTATTCACCACACTTTTTTAACCACACTGCCCACCAAATAGCTCAGCGCCTTTACACGAGCAGAATGTGCTTTGGTCGGCACTGACACTTTAGTATCGTGGTTATAGCATCTAATATTTTATTAAACGCTCTTATCGTTCTATCTTTATAATCTTTTGATTTTATTTTCCATATGCATGGGTGCTCTTCAACTAGGCCAATGAAATGGGTCGATGAATGTCTAGTTCACTCCATGAAATTAGGTGGCGTAGACATCCTACTGACAGACAGCGGCACTTTATGGTGAGCGTTCGCTCCCAAAGCGATAGCTTGGTCACCACCAAGTTTTGCAAAGAAGGGTGTGGCAAGTAGCAAATTGGGCGTGGCATAGAACAGTGTCACCACAAAGTGGCACTGAGCACTTATCGTGTAAAAGCCCCTTTATACGATGCAAAACCACACTCACAGGAAATTGTCCTAATGATCCTGAGTGCTTTACTGATAACAAGAGTCATGTTGATCCTAATCATTCTGTTGATCCTAAGTATCCTGTTGATCCTAAGTATCCTGTTATTCCTAAGTATCCTGTTGATCATAAGTATCCTGCTGATCTTAAGTATCCTGTTGATCCTAAATATCTTGTTGATCCCAAGTATCTTGTTGATCATAAGTATCTTGTTGATCCTAAGTATCCTGTTGATCCAAAGTATACTGCTGATCCTAAGTATCCTGTTGATCCTAAGTATCCTGTGGATTCAAAGTATCCTGTTGATCTGGAATGTCCTGTTGATCCTAAGTGTCATTTTGATTCTTATGTAGTGTCCAGTATAATCTAAATGTCCTGTTGATCCTAAGTATTCTGTCGATTCCTATATAATGTACTATTGATTCCTATATAGTGTCCTGTTTATTATATCGTATATTATTACTTTTCTTGTTTTTAACCAGTGTCTAATTATGAAGGGACCTTTACATGGTAAGTGCTCAGTGCTACTTTGGGGTGACGCTGCTCTATGCCACGCCCACTTTGCTACTTGCCCCACCCTCTTTGGCTAAACTTGATGGAGACCAAGCTATCACTCTGAGAGCAAACGCTCACCACAAAGTGCCACTGTCTGTCAGTAGCGATTGCCAGACAATCAACAACCCCTTTCATTGGCCTAGTTGAAGAACACGTATGCCTATGGAAAATAAGATCTAAAGATATAAGGATAAAACACTAGGAAACTGATTACAAAAGGGTACTTTAACGATTGAAAATCGGAAAATTTCGTTAGGATTTGTATTTATTTTTTACAGAAGCAACACCTCTTTGTTCTTATTTTTGATGGACGAGAAAGAGTTGACTTTAATACCTCCATAAATTTATTTATATAGATAGCAATAGTATTGTAAAGATATTTGTTGAATATATGGACTATTTTTCTCTAAATACTTATGAAAAAATAAAAACAAACCATATTTCGTATTCAAAATGTTGAACAAATTCGTATTTTTTTTTTAATTATACATCAAATTGGTAGCCTGTCATTTAATTTCAACCCAAAGGCAATTTCCATATTCGTTTTTCATCGGACTAGGGGTTCAAAAATTCTGCATTCTGTACTCTAACTCATATTGATGAAATGAAAAAAAGATAAATGGACTTGCAGTCAGAAAGAAAAATAGTTAATGTAATCTAGATGATGAGACATATAATACCTTGCAATTGAACATTTTAATCCTATAGAGCAGTGGTTCTTAAAGTGGGGTGCGCGGCACCCCTTTGGGTCCTGTAATGTTTATAGGGGGTCCTGGGAATTGGTATGGCTTTTTATAAGTTCGGTTCTTGCTGTTAATATCATGTCGAATATACGTGAAGTACATTTGCCCTTTTCTCACATTATAGTAACAAAATCTAACTATTATATTTTTATCTTTTCAATCTATTTCAATGCAATACGATGCTCAGGGGGTGGGTGTGCCTGAGAAACGCAGAGGTGTGCGAGAAAAATACTTTAAGAACCACTGCTATAAAGTCATCAGCCCCAGTGGCTCTATCTTGCAGCTATCTGTGGTGAATCATTTTTTTAACACTATTTGCAGTTTTGGAGGACAGCACTAGGGTTATGCTATTCAACTACGAGGTCTTAGATATTGTGTTAGGTACGCTCGTAGGCTTCATTTATTGTCTCCTTTATTTTCTTCTTCCATCTGTGACTCCAGCTACCGGTGTTTGTGTCCCTTTTCATCACATTCCTTGGTAAGTGACTGCATTCACAGAGTAGCTTTTCTGCATCCATGAGTTTGTCACTGACGGTGGTAACTGATAGGTGACTTTGTTCATGGAGCCACTTTCCTTTCCTACTGCTTCTTCCATTCCCTTGTATTTAATTTCCTAATGACATCAGCGAAATAGTCACGATATGACTGAAGCAGATGTGAAATCCCCACTAAATAAATAAAAATAAAATGCCGGGTAAAATATAACCTTCCACAAAATTACGAAGGTAATGAAGTATATAGCTATCAAACAAAATTGAAGGTTACGTTAACCAAGTTAATATATGAACATTATAGAAATAACATTAAATTGAATTTCTACTGATAAGGTCCAAAAGTATCACTATATTTTATGCATCATATCCTATCCGCGTTATGAAATAATTTTCATATTAACTAATAATTCTATATTCAGTATCCCTAACCAATTTATGAGAATGAAAACCTATCAAGTATATAAGTTGGATTTCCCTCACAGTCGATATTTCGTTTTTAATTTGTTTTATAAAAATATAAATAGATACGCATTTTCTAAATTGATTTACACTTCTTTAAGATTTGATAAAACTGTAGTCCCACCTATACAAGTATACAGTCATCAATTTGAAATTTTATAAAGGACTTTGAAGAAAGGATTATTGCAGGAAAGGGGCTGGATTTCTAAGTCACCTATCACCAAATCAGATGTTTCTTGATATGAAATGAAGTTTGTCATGTTCATGACAAACTTCTTTGTTCGATAATTTGTTTAAGAGTTTATTTGTCGAGCGATTTTAATATATTAACGCATATTGCGTAATACCAACCACATGCTTAGTAACATTTGTTATCGGTGTTTTCATGGCTTATTTAATTGTTGTTCATATGCAAACCAGTGCGACAGGCGTTGTTCATGAACTAAGCTAATTAAATAAATGCTTCGAGAGGCAGTTGTATTTTACGTATAACAATTCTGTCCAAATTATAATATTTCATTGATAATGGTATAGGCCAAAGGGAATGTCTATATTCTCGAATTATTAAACTCTCTCTAAGCTATCAGAGGACACTCGTTTAGACTTAGTTCGCAGAGTAGTAGTGGTATAAAACGAAAAAACATCCTTTTTAATAATTCAATCTCCTCTAACTTTAATTATTCCATGGAAGTTAATAATATCAAGTATGTGAGTGAATATAAAGAAAAATTGAACAGCTAAGCTATTGCGAAATGTAGATTAAACTATTTTTATAGGAGATATTTTGTTTCTTTTGGCTAATGACTTGTATATTTTTTGTAAATTATTAGGAGGGAAGTCACAATAGTTACATGGAATTTACAGAGTTTCATTAAAGGATCACAATAGGAGAAGGTTATTTAGAATTTTAGAGTATATAGTTAGTTGGGGATGGGAGATAGTCCTGGTGTCTGAGCTAAACTCAGACCAGTAGGGGGTAATTCGGATAGGAGATATTAGGGACCGAATAGATTTAGTTCACGATAGGAAGTCAGGGATAATTCTTAGGGGGGAAGCTTTAGATAGTTGGAAGAGGTGGTTTGGAGAGAGGGTGGCAGCAGTAGAAGATTTAGTTAATTGGTGTGAGGAACAGGGGTTAGCGTGGGTAAATAGTTTCATGCCACATAGGAATAGGGGAACTTTGTTTAGTAATGTGTATAGGAGGTGGTATGAGTTAGATGGGTTCATGGTAAAGGGAATAGATAGACGTAAGTTAGTAAGGGGTGTGGGAACGGTCATTGAAAATACTTTCTCAGTTTCTCTGACCATAGGTCTAATAAATTAGTGATAAGGTATAGGTGTAAGAGATGGAGGGAGGTAGGGGGTAGAAAAAAAGGGCACCTAACGTTAAGTGAGAGGTGTTGGGGCATAAGGGGAAGAGTAGGGAGTTTACGAGAAGGACTGCTGTAGAGTTTAGTGAGGTAGATTGGAAAGACGGGGATTTAGGGGGAATGAAATGGGATAATAGAAGTAGCTGATGATGTATGTGGCAGGAGGGAAAGGAATGTAGTAAGTCCATGGGCAATAAGTAGAGAGGGGAGATATAAATAATGAGGAGGGAAATAAGTATGTGGTTAGAGAGTAGGCAAGAAGTAGACAAGAGTATAGAGCTAGGTTAAAGAATAGAGGGAGAGTTGTAGTAGATAGGCTAAATTAGGAAATAGAAGAGGTTCGGCAAGGAGTAAGGCTAACACGTAGTAATTTAAAGAATAGTCTTAGGGCGTGGGAGAGGAAATGGTAGGAGGAGAAGATTAGGGAGTTTGAAGATACAAGTGAGAGGGGTGAAGTAGGGGATATGTATAGAATTTTATGGAATTAAGGGACTAGGAGGTAGAAGACACCAGCTAGCACTGCGATCACCAATAGGGAATTAAAGGAACATTTTGAGACAGTATCAAGGGATAGGTATGAGGAAGATAGGAAAACATTGTAAAAAGTATTAGGTAGAGTTAGAGATTTAAGAAGGAGCAGGCAAGCAGAATGAGTAAATGAGCTGATGAATGTGGAGCCTGGTGAAGAGGAGGTGATCGGGGAGTTTAAATATTCTGCGCCTGGGGAAGATAGGGTTAGGATAGGATATATCAGGAAAGCGTGTAGGGAAAAGAAAGTAAGGATGGTACAATTTATGTCTAGGGAAATTGCAGGTGGGTGGGAAAAGGGATTAAAGGGGTGAATAGTTGTGTCTCTACACAAGAAGGGAGATGGGAATAACAAGGATAACTATGAAAGGGTGACAAAAGCCCACACGACAAAACCCAACACCGACAAAAGCCCACATAGACAAAAGCTTATCAATGGTATCAAAATATTGCTTTGTCAAACAATTGCAACGTAACAAATTTCAAATATTGGTTCTGAAGCAGACGTTAAACCCCTACTAAATTAATTATTATGTGTCTGTTATTTTTGAATGATTCTAAATAAATAAATAGTATTTTAAAATTCCATTAGACAAACTTACGCATATTAACTTGACTAAATAATCACCCCGTGATCGAGTCTGTGCACGGACATTTCGTCCACGGGCATTTCGTCTACGGACATTTCGTCCACGAATTGCTTTATTTTGCATTATATTTTTTGTGTGCATTTATTTTATATATTATTTATATATATTCTGCACCCTTATTTGATGGTAAATAGAAATGTATGGACTTTGCCTAAATTCTTATTGCAATCTTTTTATCCTGTTGGCCGGCATCAGTAAAATAATAAAAATGAAAACTTTTTAATGATATACAGGCAGGCCCCGCTTTTATTCTTATAAAATCTGTAATAATTACCTGGCATGTCTTGATGTTGTTACAGTACATAAACATAAAAAACGGCGACATTTTTTGTGGTGTTTATTTCACAGTAACTACAATATTCTTCAATAGTAGTATTCAGATTAGGTAATTAGATGCACAATTGGTACAGAAATTAGTATTTTATAGCAGAATATTTTTAACAGTGATTACCTAAATCACATACATAATAATATGCAGGTATATAATATATTACTAAAAAAATAATGTAATAAATTAGTAAGATATTGGTACTTTTTAGTGTTACGTTTAATTATTTAAACGTAAAAACGTTCGTGTTATTGGACTGTTTCATATTTTCAGACTTATAATAATTATTTACCTCTATTGTAATTACTTTAATATTAAACGAGGTAAATAACTTAAAGATACAGTCAACTCGTTTAGCATATTTAATTTTATAACTGTAATCGATAGATATACATTTTTTTGTGTTAATTCATTTTCGGCTTAAATCACTATTATATTATTACATATTTACTCATGCCTATTAATGTAACAGTGAAAAATAATTTGAAATATATTCCTTAAACATTTTGAAATACAAAATAAAGCCATTCGTGGACGAATTGTCCGTGGACGAAATGTCCGTGGACGAGATGTCCTAGACCCTATCGAGTCACAGTCAGCCAACAAACTAAACTTCTCATATCAGCTCTAGACTATGGAAACTGCGAGTAAATATTAATTCATTTTAAAATTTTAGTTCATAAATAAAGTGTTTTAAAATAAAGTTATGCGATAACAGCGTCCCTAAATTTGGTGCATAATACAAATTTACAATGATTCCGTAGAAAGAAAACGGTTAAATTTGTATCTTCCTTCGTTCCAGCTTTACATATATGGATTATTTATATTGCAGGAATACTAATTTTGATTTTGTCTGTGTGGGCTTTTGTCGGTGTGTGGTTTTGTCTGTGTTGGCTTTTGTCGGTGTGGGCTTTTGTCGGTGTGGACTTTTACGCATGGGCTTTTGACGCTAGGAATTTTGTCGTGTGGGTTTTTGTCGTGGTCCCGATAACTATACAGGGGTGTGTACTGTGTATGTTTGCTATGTGAAGTAGGATTTTAGCTAAGGTTATTTTCAAGTGGCTTAGATGGTTGGTAGAAGAGTTAGGATTAGTTGATGATGATCAGGCAGGTTTTAGAAGGGGAAAGTCGACGGTAGACGCCACTCAGGTCATGGTTAGGATATGGGAATATGTTAGTGACTATTGGCTTAGGACAAGGGGTCAGATGGACAGGGTACCACGGGCAAGGCTTTTGAACTTGAGGAAGGCTTATCCTCGAGTAAATTAGCCTTGCTTTTGGAGTATTTTAGATAGGTATGGGTTAGGAGGAAATTGTTTAACCCTTAAAAGACTGACTGAGGAGTTTAAGTTAGACAAACCGAATTCATTCAATATAATAACACTATTCCCATCAATCTTTGGTAAATAAAATTTTGCCCAGTACATTTATATGGTAAAAGCTATGAACTGACAAAAATCATATAATTTGAGCCGCTGGTTTCCTTAATATGAGTCAATGTGTAAAGAATCCTCTCAAATATTGTCAGTCCAATTAGGGCAGGTGGCTAACATTTTGTTTAGATGTGTCTGCCGTCCAGTACACTGCTCATCCATGCATATTCACGGACTCGCAGTATATAGAATATAGTAGTGACAATTGAGACGGTTTGTGTATGTGAAGTCATCACATCAACACTCTAAAATTAAATATAAGGCTATCGAAGAGTGTTTAATTAGATAGAAAATGTATATTTATTGCCAATATAAGAAAAGAGTAATGGTGTATTCAGTTATTCAATCTACTTGACCCTAATTTTCGATTAAGTCTGTTGCCTTAATGGCCTCACGATAACAAGTCACTCAATTGTCACTACTACGTATATAGCAGTGGACCGAAAAACAGACCTAATAATGTAGCCGAAAGACGTTGTTATAGTTCCAGTACTATAACTTCCTTGAATTAGGGTTAAGGGTAATTAAGGATCTATATGAGACAACGGAGTATAGGATTAGGTGGGAGGAAAGGGTTAGTGAGAAATGGTTACCAGTTAAGGGTTTGAGGGAGGGATGTGCTACTTCGCCTGTTCTGTTTAACGTTTATCATCAGGTAGTGATCAGACATGTGGAAAGCTAGAGGGGAGCTAGGGGTGACAGGGTAGGAATTAAGTGGCACTGGACACCGGGGGATTTCGCTCCCCGGGGGTTTCGTCGGAACAGGTAGGTGGTAAAAAGGGTGCTAGAGGCAAAGAGTCTGACCTTAACCTCGTCACTCTTTGCTGATGATATTAACAAGAATTAAAAGAGGGAGCTAAGAAGATTAAAGAGGTTATGATTAAGTTTGAGGAACTGAATAATTAGGATGAGGTTTTAGTTTTTGGTTGAGGATAGTGATAGGGAAGGAATTAGGGTACTAGGATCTAGGATGGGACCTGAAGAGGATAGTAAGAATAGGATTAGGCGAGCAAATGGGTTATGGGCTAAGGTTTTATTTGCTAAGGAGCAAATAAAAAGATTTAAGCTTAATAACAGGTGAAAGGGTAGGATTTTAGATGGTTGTTTAGAGAGTGGACTATTGATTGATTGTAGTGTTAGGGTTTAGTATTAAGAAGTTACAGAGTAGGATAGATTGAAAGTATAGGTATGTTTGGAGCGGTATCCGTCGGATTGGCCGAAACCAAATTCTCCGAAAACTAATTCGCCGAACCGGGTTCTCCGAATACGAATTTGCCGAAACACAAATTGGTCGAAAACGGATTCACCGAAGTGAAGCTTACCGAAAGACAAAATTACCGAAAGACACATTTGCCGAAAGACTTATTTAAAACAGAATGTAAAATTACACAAAAGTTACAGAAATGAAACAGAAACAATGAAATCATAACCCTTAGTTACACTAAATGATCCTTTAATTATTCTATCTCTTCGTTAATAATTGTAACTGTTTATCTTTGTACCATTAAATGATTCTTTGTCTTTTCTTATTTTAAAGAAGTTCAAGTTTTATTCAGTCAGTCAGCTATGGGAGCATGTTACATTTCTTTCATTTGAGCATTTGGCTTGTTTTCAGATTGTGTGTTACTAGCGAGCGTGTTTATTCATTTTCTGAATATTCCATATTTGCTGCTTATTTTTTATTCAGTTGTTAATAGTATAAGATACAGAAGGTGTTTTGTTGCTGACATTATTACTATTTATTCCATTTATTGCGTTTAAAATATTAAATTGTTAGTAATGAAAAACTATCAGTTTTGTTTATATCTTCCAACTGGTGTCCGGAAAACTGCCAGGCGGAAAACTGCCGAAGCGGATAACTGCCGAAGCGGAAAACTGCCAAGCGGAAAATTGCCAGGCGGAAAACTGCCAGTCACTTATTGGCAATACATGTATATTTTTTGACATTCTAAAATGTTCTTTAGTTATAAACACATTTTAATTTAAAAAAAATGGCGTTAGTCCTTCTTTAAGGGGTTAAGGGGATATTCATTTTTAGAGTAATAACTACATAGATATTGAAATACTTAAATAACATTCAAAGAAAAATAATATTTCAACAAAGCTACTTTATCATACACTCAGTAAACCAAACTTCAGTACACATAAGGATTTTATAATTACTATTTTGAACTTATTTTCAAAGTCACATAAAATTTAGGAGCATATTCAGTTACGTTTTTAGTCTCTTGTTTTTAATTTCCTATTGACGTCAGCAATATAGCCTTTGGTTCCGAAGCAATCGTTTGAACGTACTGATTTGTGAATTCTAGATAATTAGATATTCTCACAATAATAAAATTTTAAGTGAATGTTAAATCAACTTATATGTATGTTAGGTAGTTATTACATTTACATTTTTATTCTCCATGTCATTAACACAACACATTCATTTTAACAATTTTCATTTATATGTAAAAAGTATTAATAATTAATATGCAATCCAATTCGATCGAGTGAAATTGTAAGAGAATTAGGTAAGTAATAGCAGTTTAATAGTCATTGATGTCGAGTTGCAAATTCTAAATACTTCACGAACATAGATCAAAATTGTTTTATTGTGAGTACAAGTGAATATTTAGCTTCCCTACAAACAATTCCATGTTTATACCATGCATATTTTTGGAAATGGATACCACATTTATTACATGTTGTTTTATGTGGTAATATGGTAAATTATATGTGGTTATCATATGTTATAAGTATGGTATTTAACATATTGCTATGAATGTGGTAAATAACACTTGGTAAACACCTGTAATAATTATGTATGGTAATTATTGTATGGTAATTATGTGTATACAATCTCTATGATATGTTTTTTATGATATGGTTTTAAAATGGCATAACCACATTAATTATGTGTTTTTATGATGGTTAGATTGGTTCAATGTGGATAGCACATATTCATACTTCATTGCCAACCATTAAACCACATGATAAATATGTGTATGCAATACGGAATTGTTTGCAAGGTTGATGACTCGTCCAATTATCAAATTATGAACACAAAAAGTAAGAATTAGACACTAATTCCGTTATGAACTGATAATGTAAAGACGCGTTGTGTAAACAATGAAATTGTACTCTGTCCCTAATACAATTATTCCTTTGTTCTCTTAGTATTTTCTAAGAAAGGTTATATTTTCAATTTCTACATTGTATATGATTAATTTCTGTAATATTTATCTAATTATATATTTTTTAATCAATTTGTTTACATTCAAAAATTATTTTTATTTTGTAAAAATGAATAACCCTTTAACTCCTCAACGAAAGGCGAACGGCTTTTTTTTATAAATTTAATGTCATTATTGACTAAACTGATTAAATTGTCAATAATTGACTGGCAGTTTTCCGCCTGGCAGTTTTCCGCTTCGGCAGTTTTCCGTGTACCCTTCCAAATATACCTCAAGCTTCAACGATAGTGTCACTTGCATGAATAAATTTGTTCCAGGTAAAAACATTGATTTATATCAACCCTTTGTCAAACTCATATTAGAAAAGTTTTTTTCATGCTTTAGATATAATGATGAGAACTACAAAGTCTAACAAATTGTTATTTTCAAATACATTAAACTTGATTTTCGACAAATCGGTTTTCGGCCAACTTGGGATTCGGCAAAAACGTATTCGGTGAATCCGTTTCGGCGAATTACTTTTCGGTAAATTTGGTTTAGGCCAATTCGTTTTCGGAAAATCAGCCTAGACCCGTTTGGAGCAATATGAATGGGGACCCACTAATGTTAATGAAAAGTAGGGGGGAGGATATGCGGAATGTTAGGGCTAAGTTAAATATTGGATCGATTAGGACTAAGATAGAAGTGAGGGTGATGGAGAGGACAGGGCATGTGATGAGGAACCATAGGCAGCGTTGTTAGGGTGGTATGAGGGGCTGGGGGAAAAGAAAGGTAGGAAGAAGAAGACGGGGCTCTATTGGAGATAGGGATGGATTGGACTTCCGGTGACCGATCCACTGGGGTACCTCTGGTGTCGGACAGACACTGCCGGCTGCTAGTAGAGGTAAGGCTTAGGATGATCCATCCAAAACCTGGACCTATGCCCAGTGGGAGGAGAAGTTGTGGGGATGGAAGACGGGTTAGAAATAGTCGTAGGTACAGAAATAGAAGGGTGGGAAGAATAGAGGTGGGAAGTGAGAATAGGAGGGAAGCTACTATAGTTACATGGAACTTACAAAGAGTTTCATTAAGGGATCACAAAAGGAGAAGGTTAGGTAGAATTTTAGATTATACAGTTAGGCGGGGATGGGAGATAGTCCTGGTTTCTGAGCTTAACTCAGACCAGGAGGGGGTAATTTGGCTAGGAGATGATAGGCACCAAATAGCTTTAGTTTACGGTAGGAAGTCAGGGATAATTCTTAGAGGGGAAGCTTTAGATAGTTGGAAGAGGGAGGGTCAGAAAAAATGGTTAGGAGAGAGGATGACAGCAGTCACCCTCCAGGGCCTTAGATTAGTCGCTGCTTATCAGCCTATTTGTGGTAGGGATTTAGAGGGAATGGATAGATATATAATAGATTTTGAAAATCAGGTAAGTATGACTAGCGGGGGGGGGGAGGTATTAGTGATAGGAGGGGATTTTAATGCTAATGTAGGGTCAAATAGGCAGAGAAGGGGGTGAGTGGGAAGTTTAAGATAGAGCCAGGGAGTATTGCGGGGGAAGATCTAGTAAATTGATGTGAGGAACAGGGGTTAGCGTGGGTAAATAGTTTCACCATATAGGAATAGAGGGACTTGGTGTAATAATGTGTATAGGAGGTGGTATAAGTTAGATGGGTTCATGGTTAAGGGAATAAATAGGCATAGGTTAGTTAGGAGTGTAGGGACCTAAGAAATTAGTGATAAGGTATAGGGGTAAGAGATGGAAAGAGGTAGGAGGTAGAAGAGAAAGGGCACCTAACATTAAATAAGAGGTGTTGGGAGATGAGGGGAAGACTAGGGAGTTTAGAAGAAGGACGGGGGAAAAGTTTAGTGAGGTAGATTGGAGGACTGGGACTTAAGGGAAATGGAATGGGAGAAGATTAGGAAATTATTAATAGAAGTAGCTGATGAGGTATGTGGTAGGAGGGATGGGAAGGAAATAAATCCATGGACAACAGGTAGAGAGGGGGGAATAGAAATAATGAGGAGGGAAATATGTAGGTGGGTAGAGAGTAGGAATGAGGTAGTAGGTAGACAGGAGTATAGAGCTAGGATAAGGAATAGAGAAGGAGATGTAGGTTAAATAGGGAATTAGAAGAGGTTAGGCAAGGGGTAAGATTAGCAAGTAAAAATTTAAAGAATAGTCTTAGGGCATGGGAGAGGGAATGGTGGGAGGAGAAGATTAGGGAGTGCAAGGATGCAAGTAAGAGGGGTGAAGTAGGGGATATGTATAGAATTTTAAGGAATTTAGGGACTAGGGGATGGAAGGCATCAGCTAGCACTACAATCACAAATAGGGAATTTAAGGAACATTTTGAGGCAGTATCTAGGGATAGGTATGAGGAAGTTAGGGAAACTTTAGAAGAGGTATTAGGTAGAGTTAGGGATTTAAGAGGGAGCAGGCAAGCAGAAGAGGCAAATGAGTTAATGAATGAGGATCCGGGAGATGAGATAGAGGAGTTGATTAAGGAGATCAAAGATTCTGCGCCTGGGGAAGATAGGTTATATCAGGAATGCGTGTAGGGAAGTTAGGGAAAAGGTAGTTAGAATGGTTCTTTTTATGTTTAGGGAAAATGCAGGTAGGTGGGATGAGGGATTAAAGGGGGGATTAGTGGTGCCTCTACACAAGAAGGGAGATAGGAAAAATAGGGATAGTTATAGGAAGGTGTGTTTGTTAGCTATGGGAAGTAGGATTCTAGCTAGGGTTATTTCTAAGAGGCTTAGATGGTGGGTAGAAGAGTTAGGGTTAGTAGATGAAAATCAGGCAGGTTTTAGAAGGGGAAGGTCGACCGCAGACCTGACCCAGGTCATGATTAGGATATGGGAAGATGTTAGTGATTATAGGCTTAGGACAGGGGGATAGGGAACCACAGGCAAGGCTTTTGGACTTTAGGAAGGCTTATCCTCGAGTAAATAAGCCTTGCTTGCGGAGTATTTTAGATAGGTATGGGTTAGGTGGGAATTGTTTAAGGGTAATTAAGGATTTGCATGAGACGACGGAATATAGGGTTAGGGGGAAGGAGGGGTTTAGTAAGAAGTGGGTGCCAGCTAGGGGTTTGAGGGAGGTGTGTTCTACTTACTTCGCCTGTTCTGTTTAACGTTTTTCATCAAGCGGTGATCATACAGGCGGAGGAAGCTAGGGGGTGATATAGTGGGAATCAAGTGGCACTGGATACCGGGGGGGGGGGGGTTGGTCTTTCGCGGGAGCAGGTAGGTGGGAGAATGGGTGCTCGGAGGCAAAGAGTCTGACTTTAACGTCGTCACTCTTTTCCGATGACACTACCATTATAGGAGAGTGGGTAGAATTAGAAGAGGGAGTTAGGAAGATTAAGGAGGTTATGGGTAAGTTTGAGGAAAGGAATAATGAAGATAAGGAAGAGGTTTTAGTTTTTGGGGATAGGGATAGCGAGGGAATTAGGGTGCTAGGACCTGAAGTGGATAGTAGGGATAGGATTAGGTGGGCAAATGGGTTATGGGCTAAGGTTAAGGGGCAATTAAAGGGATCTAGGCTTAGTAAGAGGTGGCAGGGTAGGATTTTAGAGGGTTGTGTAGAGAGTGAATTATTGTTTGATTGTAGTGTTAGGGTTTGGTGGGGGAAGGATATGAAGAAGTTACAGAGTTGGATAGATAGGAAGTATAGGTCTGTTTGGAGTAATAGGAATGGGGAGCCACTAAGGCAAATGGAAATTAGGGGGGAGAATATGTGGGATGTTAGGGCTAAGTTAGGGATTAGATCGATTAGTACTAAGATAGAAGTGAGGGTACTCGAGAGGATAGGGCATGTGATGAGGATGGGGATTGCTCTCTTTTTAATTTTATGTATCCTATTATAGAAGAAGCAATGTCAGTCGGTCCTTCCGTCACAAAATAGGTTAAACAGACATTCAATAACAGCACCCCATGAAGTTGATAGAGATTCAAAGTTATGTCACCAAGAGGATATTCATGAATGATAATCTATATTATTATAAGAGAAACCGTGTCAGTCTGTTTGTCAGTCATAAAAGTAAATAACTAGGAATTTAATTAAATGATCAATACATATTGCAGTGATGTTCATTGTAAAGCATTATTAACGTATTGTGGATGGTAAGTGCAGCAATATAGATAATCAAGTCTTAGACTGTTGTCAATATTATTAGTAAATTTTAACTAGAATGACCTCTTTCATATTATAATAGCTTATATAATAGTCCAATTTCCTGTAACAATCTTTCAAACACTTAGGTGTGTTTTAATTTATATAGATTCGAAATGTAATTTATTGGTAAAAAAAATGTTAGTCAACATTGATTCTTTATCCTAATATTTTAACTCGTACTTGAAGGAGAGGCTTATCCTAAGCAACGATGCCAAATCTCAAAATATGTCTAAATAGTTCACGGTTTTGCTTCTATTACTCTAACTGAATTCATAATTCTTAATACATATATAATACATATACATTATACATGTATTATTGGTCGGAATGACCAATGATACTTCTTACTTTCATGAGTGATATAACTGTATTTATTTAGTGAGTCGTGTTCCAGCCGAGCCTAATCATAGAAAATACTGGGCAAAGATTTTAGTTCTTCAAAGTTCCTTAATAATGGTTGTAACCAACTGCATCAGCATTAGTTGGTGTGATGTCATTCGTGACACATATTAATGTGCAAGAAAATTTGTGGAATACTTCTGCACATGATTACAGGTCTGCATGCACAGAAATGGAGTATTTTTTTTAATTACGTCATCGATTTTCTCTTCTAAATAACGCAGTCTGTGTTCTGTTGTGCTCATACAAATTTCAGACTCAGCCATTAGCTTTAGTACCTACCTACCGCTACCATGAGCTTTAGTACCTACCATGAGCTTTAGTACCTACCATGAGCTTTAGTACCTACCATGAGCTTTAGTACCTACCATGATCTTTAGTACCTACCATGAGCTTTAGTACCTACCATGATCTTTAGTACCTACCATGATCTTTAGTACCTACCTACCATGAGCTTTAGTACCTACCTACCATGAGCTTTAGTATCTACCATGAACTTTAGTACCTACCATGAGCTTTAGTACCTACCATTAGCTTTAGTACCTACCATGAGCTTTAGTACCTACCTACCATGAGCTTTAGTACCTACCTACCATGAGCTTTAGTACCTACCTACCATGAGCTTTAGTACCTACCATGAGCTTTAGTTCCTACCTACCATGAGCTTTAGTACCTACCTACCATGAACTTTGGTACCTACCATGAACTTTGGTACCTACCATGAACTTTGGTACCTACCATGAACTTTGGTACCTACCATGAACTTTGGTACCTACCATGAACTTTGGTACCTACCATGAACTTTGGTACCTACCATGAACTTTGGTACCTACCATGAACTTTGGTACCTACCATGAACTTTGGTACCTACCATGAACTTTGGTACCTACCATGAGCTTTGGTACCTGCCATGAGCGTTGGTACCTTACTACTTACCATGTGTAAGTACCAAAAAGCTTACTGGCCTTAATTATTCTTCAAATTAATTTTTACTTCATGAAAATTATAATTCGTGGTTATAATTTGTATCCTTTAAAATTAAAAAAAAAAACACTTACATGAACTAAATAAAATAATTGCTACAAGTAAGTGAAGAAATTAAATTTGATATATATCTTAAATTGAACTTTATTTTTTTTAATTTGAACTTCGATTTTTTAATTTGAAGGTCATCTTTTTTAGATCAATTTGATGATTTTCAATTTAGATTAGAAGCCTCTGACCTCTATAAAACGTATGCACTCACAGCGTTCTTATACGAGTTTTCTTCATCTCACTAACATACATTAATTTGAAGTAACGTTTATATATTTAGGTACTTACATGCAGTTATTCCTTCTGTCTTCACTTTTCACTCTTGCACATTTACTCTCTTGAACACTTCACTGTAATGTGACTTTTAAGTGAACAGTCGGTTGTTAAAAGAAGGTAAAACAATTTCCTGTCTCGATAAATCTTATCTAGAACCTCGTATAGAATAATAATAGGAATATTTCTCGCCATTCTTGAAGTCTTTCGATGTTTCAAGTTATAAATCTTTCACTGCATATTCTTAGTCAATTTCAATACATCAATGATTTGATCTTTGTTTTGTTCTATACTCTTTAGTATTTGAGATATCCCCAGAAAAAGAAATCTAAGGGCATGATGTTTGGAGAAGGCGCAGGGAATTAATTCATTCGTACTGTGATCTTCCTAATGACCTGTTTCGTGCCAATTGCAAATCCATTTGTACGCGTTATCTATATAAAAATAAGGAATTAATATGATTTTTTTTATTCAATCACATTTGTTATCTGTATTTGAAGCTATTCCATTCAATCTTTATTCATTTCCTTAGTTTATTTTTCAGATGCACCCTGTATATTATGTTTCCTATAACGTATTCACCGTGTAAGCAAAAGCTCAATAAGTTCATCATACTGCATGTACACTAACTAGTCCACAGCGCCATCTATCTGTTACTCTACTCCAATAACATCCATCGTCATTAAAAGTTCATAACAAACGTTTGAGAGTATAATAATACATTAATATCGTTTTTAAATTGAGTCACCTTTACCAAACACTGAGTCAAGGTGACTCAAGTTTGTGAGTCTAGATATAATTTTCGTCTTTATTCTCAAAGTGAGTCATTTTAGAGCAAAATAGTTTTAACCTTATACAGGATGTTGTATGATAGCAGACAGGATGGAGTAGCTCAAAGACAACTCAAATAAAAGATCAATTTCTGAATAAAATGGTTAGGAAGGATATTTTCAGTGTACCGTGTAGTGACTAGGAAGAATATTTTTATTTTACCGTGTAGTGACTAGCAACAATGTTTTCAAAGTACTTGTAGTGGTTAGGAAAAATCTTTGCATTGCTCAAGCTAGTAGCTTCACAGAGAAAAAAGTTTACTCATATTTAATGGGTCAACAATTTATGCTTTGAATCAATTTATTACGTGAGTTAGTTGGACTAAAACCATGTTTTCACGTGTGTCAAAACAACTACGACGTGGTGTGTCACCAAACATAGTTAATTCAAATCATTTTATGGATTGAATCAACTTACTATGAGATTTAGAGTTACATTTTGGGAGTTTTGAACATATGTTAATTAAAACAACTAGGACATAGTGTGTTGAAGTAACTCACAAAGATTGTTAATTCAATGTATCTGGTGTATGAATTAACTTACTATGAGAGTTGGCGCTACTTTTTTGTAGGTTTAGGTGTGAATTAAAACAACTATGACATAGTGTGTTAAAGTAACCCACAAAGACTGTTAATCCTATGTATCTGGTGTATAAATTAACTTACTATGAGTTTTGGTGCTACTTATTTTAAGTTAAGGTGCGAGTTAAATCAAATGAGTATGTGGCAACTTATGCTTTCCTCAAAGCCAATTAATCGGTTGATACTTTACAGTTCAAATCTTGTTTTAAGTTTGTTACTTGTTGAATGTGAACGCTCCTTAATACCATTTTAGTTCAAGTGCAAACAATAGCGTTATATGCACTAAATAGTATTATCGCTGCCGATCGATTATTAATTAATTGATAAATGTATGCCTAAATATTCTAAAATTTTTGGGATTGATAGGCTGGCGGCTAGATAGTTATTTGAAGAGCTGATTATCAGTATATAACTTTTCATAATAATAAATTTTGATTACTGTCTTCCAGTTTGTAAACTGATATCCAAACTAATTTTCCTAGATTATTATATGTTAACTTATTCAAGCATCATACCTACCTAGCTGTTTTTTTCAGTGCCAATACCTTCTACATAGGCTAGGCAGTTACTGCGCTGTCTTCAGATAGGGTAAGTTCCAAATTATCAGGCGATTTTAAATTTTCGGTCACGTATGAAATATAGTATATAGCTACCTAATAGCTAATTTAAATAAAATTTTATTATTATTTTATATAGTTTTTCTTAGGCGACCGAAAATGTGGAACCGTCCGATATTTCGCAACTTATCCTAGTATCTTAAGTATAGTGTTCTGATAATCTATATATTTTAAAACTAGTTAGTCTACCTATAGGTAGCCCAGCAAACATGAATGTATCTATTCGATGTCTAAGCGACTCTGTATAACCTCTCTTCCGACATCGAATACCAGTAACAAATTAGACATGGTGACATCAAGTAGACATCAATCCGATATCCGTTTGCACCGCTAAACCGCATCATATCAAGTATATTTGGCATCGAAGCGATACCGTTATAACAGTGTTGAATAGAAAGATAAATTACGACATCCAACATACATAGGGATTCTCCATCGAACAGATGCCTAATTATATATCTAATATGCTTCGAAACGATATCCACTTGCATCCAATAAATAAATAAATTAAAATTGAACACTCTTACTTCATTGATTTAACGTACTGTACATTTAGATGCATATCAATTTGATTTTTGTTACATATTGTTATGTGTAATTTAAATGAGAAGAAATGAAGTGATGTGTCCTGGTATCGATCGTGTGACTCGACGTCTTCGTGCCTGAAACTTAGACTTAAAAAAAAATTTGATTTTAAACGACCCGGAGATACTTAAAGATATTTTAAAGTGAATAGAACAATACAGCCAAGCACCGCTTTTTTAACCATAATCACAACTTATTCTTATTACAAATAGTAAAGAGTTGGTCAAATTTTTATATAATTGTAACTCCTTAAAATTTTCGTTCCTTCTGAGTTCAAATTAAAGAAAATGTTTTGAGGCCACGACTTAGAAGAAATTAATATATAATTAGATTTTTATAATTATTGTGTTTCATTGAACAAACAGGAATTTAGTGCTCTGTGAAATATCTTTAGCAGTAAGGTATATGTTCCAAGTTATTATTAGGGTCTATATTTTCCAACACGTGATAAAGGAAAATATAATAACTATTATTTAACTACTATTTAATTCGTAACATAATAACTGAAGGTATGATACCAATTGAAATAAAAGTTAAATAATGATTAAATATAGATTTATTGAGTCCGATTACCACTTTAAGTTTAATTATCTATAATGTGAATCACTGAATTTTAATCGTCTCATTTGCACAGCTCAAGTTATCGGATATGGAGCTCCTAATTTTATGTGGAGAAATTATTTATGTAATAAATTTTATTTCTAAACTTGTATTTTACGTACTGGTATCATGGATGCCAATTTTAGTAAGAATTGAATAATGATAATTATTAAATTTATTTCTTAAGGCCCCCACACACTACACGATCCACGAGCCGAGTCTTAGCAAACAAGCCGAGCCCCGACCAAGATCGTGTAGTGTGTGGGCACTTCGAGCCGAGCCACGAGCCGCGCAATCAGGCTCGTGGCTCGGCTCGTGTTCATCTGTTACTTCCAGATATTTGGCTTGGCTCGTTACTCGGCTCGGGTAGTGTGTGGGGTTAAAATAGCACGAGCCGAGCCTGCGGTCAGCTAAAGCGCCGTCCAGACGCTCCAACAAATCACTGAGCTTGGAGATACTTTTGCTCGGGCGAACACGGACAACACGATTATGTAAAAAAAATTTATGTATATTTTTTTCATGTGAATAAATTTCATATAAATAAATTTAATGTAAATAAATTTCCATGTAAATAAATTTCCATTAAATATATTTCCATGTAAATATATTTCCATGTAAATAAATTTCCATGTAAATAAATTTCCATGTAAATAAATTTCCATGAAAATAAATTTCCATGTAAATAAATTTCCATGTAATTAAATTTCCATGTAAATAAATTTCCATGTAAATAAATTTCTTTGTCCATGGTATTACCTATCTTTTATTAAATATTTCAAACTAATGCTCGGCTGTGGGCAGGCAGGAAGCCCGAGCCGAGCCAAGTAGAATCGCGCGAGCCAGAGGCCTTGCTGCAGCTCGGCTCGGCTCGTGGATCGTGTGGAACCGTCTGATAAAACAGAATTTACTCTAAAATGAAACATGTTAAATAGCCCATCAACTTTTAATTATTTACGTTTAGTAGAGGTTTAACGTCTGCTTCGGAACCAAAGGCCATATCGCTGACGTCAAAAGGAAATGAAATACAAGGGACTGGAAGAAGCAGTGAGAAAGGAAAGTGGCTCCATGGACGAAGTCACGACGCTTATGAATGCTGAAAAGCTACTCCGTGAATGCTGTCACTAACCGAGAATAGTGGCAAAAATAGTCACAAGCACCGCTGGCTGCACTCAAGGATGGAAGAGAGAATTGAAGAGGTAATAGTAAATGAAGTCTACGAGCCTACCTAACACAAAATCTAAGAACTCGTACGTAATTGTGGAGCATAACCCTAGCGCTATCCTCTAAAACTGCATGGAGAGTTAAAAACACTATACACATGGTAAACATAAAATAGACAATACATAATCCAAATTAGCTACAACAGTTTTGGTTCCAAAGAAACACCACCCCACTTCTCTTCTATTCACCAAAGACAGCTTCAGGAACCATTCGAGGCTTATTTACAATAAGCAGTTTAGAATAGATTCATAACAATAAATGCACTGGCCATCGAAAAATCACTTGATTGGTTATCCATTTCATTTTCATGGTACTGGAGGAACAATATTCAACATCCGATGTTCCAGTATCGCTTACTTTACGTTAATCCAGTGTACAATCGCACTAGCATGCTAATGCCCGATCGTACCTTTAAAACTGCCGTAGTCCCCCATAAGTGTACTAATTATTAAGTATAGTTCAAAGGGAGCACAACGTACGTCATATAGAAAGGTACAATCCAATTGAATAGAAATAATTCCTACATTTCTGTACTCATTATAAAACAGGAAGATAAGAAAAAGAATTTCCTAATTTGAAACGATTTCTTTAAAACTACGTATCTGTTTTCGTACTTCTGGTCGAAGTACAAATTCAGATATCGTTTGGAAACCGACATGCCGACGTCAAGATGATGCTGTTAAAACCATGTATCGGTTTTCGTTTTTCTACTGGAAGTGTAAATTCAGATATCATTTAGAAACAGTCATTACGATATCTACTATGAGTCGAAATGGTTGCTAAGTCGATACCCACCGTTAGCGCTACGAATTCGACAGCAAACGGCATCGAATCGACATTCATATGTTTGTTGGGAGGGTTACACAGGTAAATTCAGTTCTTTAATTTCTGAATTGAGGCCCTATTAAGAGAGTCTCAAAATCATTCTGAAATTAGTTTAGCTATATATTGAATTGTTGAATATCATAATAAGCTCAATTTATGATAGGTTCTATTTATTTTACGAGTGCCTTGAAGCCATGGTGGTTATTAAAGTTTCTGAGATAAGAGGCCGCAGTTAGTAAAAGTGCCTCAATTTACCTATACTTGACCCTAGTTTTCTATGACCGGGAGAACTCCAATCCAGGGAGGTAGTCGGAGGAGAACACCGTCCAGGGATTTAGCAGGGAGAAATTCAACCAGAGGTGAGCCTTTTGATATATTTTACTTTTTTGGTATTAAATTAAAGTGTATAATGAACAAAATTATGAGGATTAGCCAGGAGAATCCATTGCATTTATTAGAGCTAAATTTATACTGCATCTGAAGATTTATAATTAGTTTAACATTTTATATAAATAATTTACCTATATGAAACAATTCTCAGTTAATAATTCTCTTCATTTCTTTATTAATATGGTTTTCTATATTTTCTGAATCTACTTTCAGATCTTTATGAAGAATTGATGTAGTAGATCAACGTCATCAACTATCGGAGTCCTTTTCATTTCCTTTGAATGATTCAGGAACTATTATGCTATGTCAAAGTAAGTATTTGAAAATATTAGATGATTTTTAAATGTGTATTTGCAATATGATTATCTATTACTTTTTCATATGCTTTTAGGGATTCCAGACATGAAAAGAATATCGAAGCTGTCGCTATCTCATCACAAATGGAAAAAGAGTTGGTGATGTTATTGATAATGTATATAAACGATACTATAAATTTCTATTCAATATATATTAATATACGAATCTCTTATTTCAGGAATTGGCAACCATAGTCGTAGCAGACAGTGACGAGGATTCAAATTTTACTTCTAAATAATAAATCTAAAACTTAAATGTTTATATTTCGTTTTCAATTTGACCTTGGTAATTCTATTAGCGTATTTCTACATCAGTGCCTATGAGTAAGATGAATTGCACTCAAATATGGTTTAGAAGATAAAGGCTTTATTATTATTCATTAAGTTATAGTATAATTGCAGCATATCAAAGATTTATTCTATCAACTTTTGTAATCTAGCCTGGTTAATTAATTCATCTAGCGTAGCCTACCTATTTATCACTACGTAAAGTTATTTACGTCATCTAACTACTTATTTATAAACTGACCTGATGAAGTTATTTATTCAATCTAATCTATTAATTTACAATTAATAGCCATATATCAATTCATCGGATCGAAAACATTTCAAAAAACAAGGATAGGTCTTGCTGATCAATTGTTTTTTTAAATCAAAATAGTATGCATATCACATAAGCAAAAGTAGAAAATAAATGAACATGTTAGATTTGGTCTTAGAAAATAAATAGTCTAATCTAATTAATACCGGGACCTAACTCGAGATTATAATTTGATATAGTAAATATAGTGACTGAAAAAGTCATGTAAAAAGTCTGGCTACTGCTAACCGGACCGAGTATTCAACCTACGCTAATAGTTGATATACATTTACTTAGTTTCCTAGTAGTTGATATTACCAACACGAGATTTTGATATAACCTACATGAGTAGTTGATATAACCTACACGAGTAGTTGATATAACCTACACGAATAGTTGGTATAACCTGCACGAGTAGTTGGTATAACCTACACGAGTAGTTGGTAAACCTACACGAGTAGTTAGTATAATCTACACGAGTAGTTGGTATAACCTACACAAGCAGTTGGTATAACCTGCACGAGTAGTTGGTATAACCTACACGAGTAGTTTGTATAACACATAGGAGTGATTGGAGAAACATACACAAGTAGTTGATGTGACCTTGTTCTGTAGTTGTTTAACCATTACATTTAATTGGTTCAACCATCACGAGTAGTTTTGACTATCACAGGTAGTTGTTGTGACCATCGGGAATTAAAAATAATCAACTCACATATGTGTTGTTTTAACCAACGTCAATTTAACTCATATTAAATATTACCTGCAACTCACAACGTAGGTAGGCGCACAGATAAACCATAAAATTTAGTCAAAACAAATCAAATATGATTTGATTCAACTAATCCTTTCTCTGTGTGTAGGAAGGTTATTTTCGGTGCTAGGAAAATTCGTTCTCGGAAAATTCTTCCACGGAAAATTCATCCGTTTTCTTAATATAGGAATAGAAAGAAAGACATTATTGAGTGTTAACAATATATGAAAGAGATAATTACAGTCGCATAAAATCTGGTTAGATAAAAATAACTCATATATTCAACAGTTATAACTGTTGAAGAAAAATTATTTTTATGTAGCTAATATATCATGTTATATATAATTAAATATGAAAAAATAATTTAATCTAATATTTAAATTGAATAGCTGAATATTTTCAGTTATGCAAACATAAGCAATACTCAGAGAGAAAAGTACAACCCATATTGTCATATCTAAAGGTCATTAATAATTTTATGTTTTAAAGAAGGTGTTTGCTTCTACTGGTAGGGGGCCTTTTAAAATTTATGCTTTGAATCAATTTATTGCGTGAATTGGTTTTGGACTATATTCATTTTTCCATGTGTGTTAAAACAGATATGACGTGGTGTGTTATCAAAAATTAGTTAATTGAATTCATTTTATGGATTGAATCAACTTACTAAGTTACTATAGGAGAGTTAAAAGTCAATTTTTGAGAATTTTAGTATATTTTGAAACAACTATGACATAGTGTATTGTAGTAACTCAATAAGACTGTTAATCCAATGTATCTGGTGTGGTGCACGGACAACTCGTACCTGGACAACTCGTACCCGGACAACTCGTACCCGGACAACTGGTATTCAGGACAATGGTATACAGGACAACTCGTACCCGGACAACTGGTACCCGATTTCCATAATTTTGTGTTAAATGTACCTAAATAGGTTAATTTAATTATTTAACATTGTTGGTACTAATATATTTTTCATGTATTATGTTTCAATATATGTCATGAAATAGAAGACTCTTGAAGTGAGATCATGCGAATTTTGTAAGGTAGTCTGTATTGTAGTCTCTATAAAAGTTCCTATTTTACCCTCATTTGAATTGTCAGTTTATGTATGTTTCATTGCAATAAAAAAATTGGTTATTTTATTATGCCTTCAATTTTTATAAAATTATGTACATTTAACAAAATTTTGAAAATCGGACATGTATTTTATGTATAATAATCGGGTACCAGATGTTCGGGTACGAGTTGTCCTCTATACCAGTTGTCCTGTATACCAATTTTTTTCGGGTACGAGTTGTCCGGGTACCAGTTGTCCTAGAGCCATCTGGTGTATGGTGTATAAATTAACTTACTATGAGATTGGCGCTACTTTTTTTAAGTTTAGGAGTGAGTCAAAACGATTGTTTTGTTTTAACCAACGTCAATTTAACTACTTTAAAGTAGTACTTGCAACTCACCACGTAGGTAGGGACAAAATCAAACCATTCATAAAAGACAAAACAAATCCAATTTTATTGATTCAACTAATCCTCTCTCTGTGTGTAGTTGTTAAAAAAATGTTTCATTTTGGGGTTCTAGGTCCTTTCGCCGAAAACACATACCCAAATAATGTACATATTTTACAGTAAATTATACATTTTCTCACTATCCACAACCCCCCCTCCCAACTCCCCCAACTGGAGTCCATTACTCCCCAAATTTCATAAAGTAGGAATTTTCGTAATTTTCAGTAGATTTTCCCAGATAAAGTAGGAATCCTGAATTATGGAATACAAAATTTGTGGACTGTCACATATTGTGTAAACATATTTTATGGAATATTAAATTGACGGAGCTTTATAACACTTTGTGTACTATCAAAGTAAAAGTCTCCGTATAATATTAATATCTCAAATCACAGTTTTCTAATTTCATATTATTTTAAAATTTATCATCCCTGATCAATAATAAAATGCCTACAAGTTACCTACAAGCATTACAATTAGTACAACTTAATTAGAAAGTAGACTAGACTTACTCGTAAGTAGCTGTGTGACTGCAATTACTTCACAGGGTATTCTTGATCTTTCCTCACGGCGTAGACACTAGACAATTGACTATGCGAGAGAGACTGGGTGATACCCGGCTTGTATATGCACATCAGTATTTAACGCATGAACATTTCAGTTGTTAATATGAATGGAGGATATTAGGTCGTGTATACAATCGAACATGAGGAAGGGCAAGAGCACCTCCATGAAAGATCAAGAATATCCTGTGAAGTAATTGCAGTCACACTGCAACTTACAAGTAAGTCTAGTGTAACCTACTAATTACTTCACATGATATTCATGATCTTTCCTTACAGCGTAGAAAAGTGACTATGCGACAATGAGAGACTTTAAAGAAACAACTGAGAACGAATCAGAGAACATATGAAAAGGGGAAAACTGCTTTAGAATAGAATTTTTTTAAAGTGTTTGCGTTTGACCATCCAGCCGTTTGAAGTATCTCATCAATGGGTCTCTAGGACAACTACCATGCAATATATTATAATTTTATTTTGGGTGGATCGTAATGCGTTTGTAAACTTATTCTTTCATGAAATTATTTTACGTGAAATATTAATATGTTAACATAAAAATTTACTATAATAATTTTAATTATACATTCCGAAATTGTGCATGAAGAAATATAAAGATTAATATTGACTGTAGATTCAGAATTGAAAATTGAGGTATGCTAAATTTATTTCTTAGATAAATCATTCTCATTCACTTTTAACCAATTTAAGCCCCTTATATAACTAAATGATTGAATCTATTGATGCAAAACTTTCTTTTCAAACATTTTAAAATACAAAGAATAGTACAAACACAAGCTGTACAGGTTAAAATTTTCATTGAGTGTGATTTTGAATCCTATTATTTTTTTAATTTTCATTGGGTTAATTAATATTTATTTGTAAATACTAACTTTGCCGCTAGATTCAGGATTAGAAACTGAAGTACTAACCATCATATTTCTATGTTAAAATTTTTTCTTTCAAATAACACTTTTCTCGGTATCTTTGAAGTTTGAATTTGTTTTCCTATAGTTTCTTTGTTTCCAGCTCATGTACACATCAAAAATCTTATAAATATTTAAATAGGGTCAAAATATCTGAATAATTATTGCTTAAATATATTTTATTAACTTTGTTATTATACTAATAACAAATCAAAATTTTAATTAACTCATAAATGCCTAGTGTTGCGTATAAGCAACTCTTTAATAATAAATTTCAATTAATGAGATGTACTGAAATTTTTAAACTATAAAGCTTATATTTGTTCTATTCTTTGTATTCAGAAATGTTTGAAAAGAAAGTTTTGAATCTATAGATTTTAATCTTTTTGTCATTTGATTATTTAAAATAATTTTAATAAAGATAAAAAAATTGTATTACTGCAATAATAGTTTTTATGCCTCTTCATTCACAATTTCGGACTATACAATTACCATTTTTATTATACTAAATTTTTTGATTAAAATAATAATATACTTCACATTATATTAAATCCATGAAAGGTTAGGTTTACAAGTGCATAAAAAATCACCCAAAATAAAATTATATTATATTTCAAGGCAGTTTGTCGCATGGCAGTTGTCCGCTATGGCAGTTGTCCGCAATGGCAGATGTCCGTACACCATCATTACTATCAGCAGACGAGGCAGCAGCTGCTTTGGTACTAAGAGCCGTGAAAATAGATGAATCTATACCAGACATTTTTTAACCATCTGCAAAGAGAAGCACAGACAACTGGCTTATAAGGTTTATTGAAACTAAAGCTTCGCGCACACCAAAAGCGAGAGAGCAAGAGAGATTGCAAGATTGAACTGGTTAACACAGTAATACTATCTAGTGCGCACACTGAAAGAGAGTCCGAAGAGAGAAAAAAAGATTGAAAGACAGACAAAGATAGAAATCGCTTTTCAGATGATTTGACGCCAATCTATCTTCAAGTTGACCACTTCAGTGCAAGTGGTGAGCCAGTGGCTAAAATCAGAGCCGGTCTTGCGGGACGCTATGGTTGGCAGGTTATAATCCTTAATTCCTCCTCAGTGTGATTCGTGACGTAGCGAGGGGAGGTGTCGATGAAATCTGCGGTCACGCCACTTAACTTTCTTATGTTGTTTTCAGAGTGTTTTAGAAACCTAATTTCTTGAACAGTATTACAACATTGAAATAATACGTTTCAAAGCATATTCTTATTGGTATTTCATAATTTATTTAGGTACTCGATATTTGAAATATATCCTTGCCTTAATTATCTAAATCCGAAAAATCATTTAAATTCATATTACTTTTTTTTAAAGCTTAAGAATTTCTTTTTGACCTTAACACCTTAACAAGCATTAATTAAACAGTGTTTAACAGTATTAAAGTACCATTTTTTTCATATTGATGTTTGAATAACCTAATATGATGGAATTAAAACATTTAGTTGTGGGATAATAGCATACATTTATCTCCTGTTACTATTACTGAAGTCTATTCTAGATGACTAATAATTTCCCATAATTGTTTTGAATCAACTTTCTACTCCTCATCCACCAGCATCTACTCAACAGTCTTCAACTCCCCCTCAACAGTCTTCAACTCCCCTCAACAGTCTTCAACTCCCTCTCAACAGTCTTCAACTCCCTCTCAACAGTCTTCAGCTCCCCCTCAACAGTCTTCAACTCCCCCTCAACAGTCTTTAACTCCCCCTCAACAGTCTTCATCTCCCCTTCAACAGTCTTCAACTCCCCCCAACAGTCTTCAACTCCCCCTCAACAGACTTCAGCTCCCCCTCAACAGACTTAAGCTACCCCTCAACAGTCCTCAACTCCCCCTCAACAGTCCTCAACTCCCCCTCAACAGTCTTCATCTCCCCTTCAACAGTCTTCATCTCCCCTTCAACAGTCTTCAACTCCCCCTCAACAGTCTTCAGCTCCCCCTCAACAGTCTTCAGCTCCCCCTCAACAGTCTTCAGCTCCCCCTCAACAGTCTTCAACTCCCCCTCAACAGTCTTCAACTCCCCCTCAACAGTCTTCAGCTGTTCCAGGACCCTCCATCCCAAGTTCACAAAACATTTTTAGAAGTACCGAACCATCGGTCATTATTGGATCCTTCTATCAGTTTAATGGTAAGTATGATAATGAAGTTCGATAACAAAATAATATGAAATTTATAAAATTATTTCCTTTTCATCTTAAATTCATTCAAATACTAATTATTTTTCATACTTTTAGAAGAGACTGGTAAAACAGTCCACCAACCAATTCTCACGGCTAAGAAAAGGAAAGTGAAAAAGGCTAGTAGGCCTAATAAAAAATGATTGACGAACGGTATGTATATTTAGAAGTAGTGAATGATTCAATTGTATTTATTCATCATTCACAATATTTATCTATCGTTAATTAAAACTAATTCTTAACAGTGGGTTCAGCGAAAAAAATTTCTGCGAAGACCAAGGTTGGAGTTTCTGCAAGCACTTCTCCAGGTGATTGTTTTTTATTACATATTGATTGTATTAGGTACACCGGAAGTATAACCCTAAACAAATTTAATATTTTTTCATAAAAGCAACCTACTCTTGACATTTGGCTGAAGAAATGTAGGCCTACTTCTCCTAGTTCTTCAGCTCAGGTCAATGATATTAGCCCTGTCATCGATGCATCAGGAAATCTTAATTTATGTGATTCTGATGATGAACTGATTGAGCCATCGCAGAGTAATTTAAAACCAATGTGAATTAAAATTTAACTATTTAGTATTGGTGAAACGCATATTAATTCTTATTTTATTATATGTAGGAGCAATAGTCGATTGCACCAATTTTGATCTTGGTGAGAGCAGCAGCAAAAGAATTCGTAAGTTGTAACAGCCCTTGCATTGTTAATTGAACGACTAAGTTTTCAATAATTAAGTTTTCAACAATCAAAATGTACGGTTTTTTTCAGGATCAGAATTTGATGAATTTCCTGGGATCGGTAGTGATGATGATGACCTGTTGCCTATTCCATCACTGTAAAATCTCATCACTTTGTAGATTACGATGCTTAATTAAAAATCAAAAGTTATCATTATGATCATTTTATTTAATTCATTGCACATTTGTAAATATTTGAGATAGGTAACTATATATTTAGGAAGAAGCAGGATATGTCCCAGTTTATATCTCTGGATATCTTATTCGAAAAAAAAACAGTATATGTCCCAGTTTATATCTCTGTAAATGATGAGGATATGTTCTTGCAATAATTAATGATCTGGATAACAAATTCGAAAAAAAGCAGGATATGTCCCAGTTTATATCTCTGTAAATGATGAGGATATGTTCTTGCAATAATTAATGATCAGGATATGCAAGTAGAAAGAATCAGGATATGTTCTTGAAGGTGTAAATAATTACGATATGTAATCAGGAAGAAGTAGGATATGATTTCGATTACATTAAACCATATTATATCAACTCTTATTTAAATGCATGAAATACAGTCTCTCAATTCGACAATGAGCAAAATTTCTTTTTGATTGTCTATCTTGATGAAGAAAAAAGTTAAGATATAAATGAACCCTATTGAAAAGAAGATATCCTACTATCAGCAACCGAACTTTCATTTTTTTGACCATTTATAATAGGTACTGTGCTAAAAAAATTAAAATGCATACATATCGGTACTAGCCCGAGCGTGTTACGGCTATTATGTGTACCATGCCTGAGCTATTGGCGGCTTGTGTATATTATGCATAGATACTTAGTTATGCTATAGTTATGTTTGATGTCGTAATTTATCTTTCTATTCAACGCTGTTATTACGGTATCGCTTCGATGCCAAATATACTTAATATGATGCGGTTTAGCGGTGCAAACGGATATCGGATTGATGTCTACTTGATGTCACCATGTCTAATTTGTTACTGGTATTCGATGTCGGAAGAGAGGTTATACAGAGTCGTTTAGACATCGAATTGATACATTCATGTTTGCTGGGTTGGAACATATACCGTATTGCTAAAATTATTTCACAGAGCACAAAATTCCTGTTTTATATAACACAATTATATAAGTTAAAATGCCAAACTAATTACTCAACTATTATGACCTTTATCTACTGAGTGAGAGTTAGCTAGTATATGGTCAAATTTTAATTAATGCATTCATTACTTTGAACTTTCATCACAGAGCTTTCATCTGTATTCTAAGTCGTGGCCTCAAAACATTTTCTTTAATTTGAACTCATAGAGAACGAAATTTTTAATGAGTTACAATAATATAAAAATTTGACCTACTCATTACTATTTGAAATATGAATAAGTTGTGATTTTGGATATAAAAGCAGTGCTTGCCTGTATTGTTCAATTCACTTTACAATTTCTTTAAGTATCTCCGGGTCCCTTAATATAAAAAAAAATTGTAAGAAAATGCATCCACAGTAGCAAAGTGGCAGAGCTGCTGGCACGAAGACGGATAGACCCACGAACGATACCTGGACTCATCACTTCATTTCTTCCCATTTAATTTATATATAACATTATGTAAACGTACACCTAAACGTACAGTACGTTATATCAATGAAGTAAGAGTTTTCAATTTTAATTAATTTATTTATTGGATGCAAGTGGATATCGTTTCGAAGCATATTAGATATATAATTAGGCGTCTGTTCGATGTAGAATCCCTATGTATGTTAGATGTCGTAATTTATCTTTCTAATCAACGCTGTTTAAACGGTATCACTTCGATGCCAAATATACTTGATATGATGTGGTTTAGCGGTGCAAACGGATATCGGATTGATGTCTACTTGATGTCACCATGTCTAATTTGTTACTGGTATTCGATGTCGGAAGAGAAGTTATACAGAGTCGTTTAGACATCGAATAGATACATTCATGTTTGCTGGGTTCATTTGATATTTACACATTCCTTGGTAAAAGCAAAAGAAAAAATTATCTTTCAAAATGAAAGTAACTAGCTAAGACAAAAAACAAATTTTATTAGATGTTATTGTACGAAGCTTGGTGTGCGCAATTATTCTCGCACATATTTGATCTCGCTAAGCCGCCATAAGAGTTACAGTTACCTGATTATAGTGAGATATTCACCCTTATGTACTCTAACACACTTTTGCATCTAATGAATGGAAAGAGCTCTGATTAGTATTATTATAAATTTGAATAAGAGGTTATAATATGAATATCCCAGCAAACATGAATGTATCTATTCGATGTCTAAACGACTCTGTATAACCTCTCTTCCGACATCGAATACCAGTAACAAATTAGACATGGTGACATCAAGTAGACATCAATCCGTTTGCACTGCTAAACCGCATCATATCAAGTATATTTGGCCTCGAAGCGATACCGTTATAACAGCGTTGAATAGAAAGATAAATTACGACATCCAACATACATAGGGATTCTCCATCGAACAGATGCCTAATTATATACAGGGTGGGGCGTAAGTTTGGAAGCTATTTTTTCAAACATTAATATAATTCTTAAAAATAAGTTCCTAAGTAGCTGATAGGGTTTGAACTATAGTAGAGACACTACATTATGACGTGGCAGTGTTATTTTTTACAAAAATTTAGTCAATTCAAAAATGTCAGACAAAAGAGAAGCCATTATTGCTCTATATCGTGCCGGGAAGTCAGATTCCGTCATTTCAAAGACTCTCTCGATAGCGAGATCGACTGTTTGGAAGTGTGTGAAGCGTTTTAATGAGAGAGGAGACTTGACTGATCGTCCAAGAAGTGGTAGACCACGCTCACAACGCACCAAACAACTGATAAAATGTGCCCGAAAGAAGATCAGGAGGAACCCGAAAAGGTCAATACGATTGTTAGCCAAAACAGCTAATGTGAGTCCCAGAACAATGAGAAGAGTTGTCAAAGAAGACCTAAAGATGTCCTCTTTCACCCTCCAAAAGAGACAGACTCTGGTGAAATTGTTTGGTCTGACGAAAAAATTTTCACAGTGGAAATAGCTCACAACCGGAGGAATGACAGAATAATTGGTAAAAGTGCAAAAGACATCCCATACAACCAAAAAACTGTCCACAGAACCATGAAACCTGCTTCAGTAATGGTCTGGGCCGCCGTTTCAGAAACTTGGAGATCTCCTTTAATTTTTGTGGAACAAGGCGCCAAAATCAATGCTAAATGTTATATTGAGAATATTTTGACGCCAATGTTGGAGTCAGCTAAGGATCACTTCGGTAATGACACTCTATGGACATTTCAGCAAGACGGCGCGACTTCACATACTGCAAATGTCACTCAAAACTGGTGCCATGACCATCTTCCACGGTTTTGGTCCAAAGAAATGTGGCCTCCCTGCTCCCCAGATGTTAATCCTATGGACTTTTCGGAATGGTCCATTCTAGAATCAAAGGCCTGTGGTAAATTCCATGGCAGTGTGGATGATTTAAAGCGTTCGCTCCAGAGATCTTGGAAGGAAATTTCACAAGAACAGTTGCGTGCCGCAGTAGGAGGAGTTCGGAGGAGATTTGAGGCTGTTATTAAAAACAAGGGGGGACATTTAGAATAAATTTATGATTTTTGAATTCTTAAAACCCTTATGTAATAATACATAACTGTAAATTATTAAATATATTTTTCGTTGGATTATAATATGCACTTTCATTTGCTTCCGAACTTACGCCCCACCCTGTATCTAATATGCTTCGAAACGATATCCACTTGCATCCAATAAATAAAGAAATTAAAATTGAACACTCTTACTTCATTGATTTAACGTACTGTACATTTAGATGCATATCAATTTGATTTTTGTTACATATTGTTATGTGTAAATTAAATGGGAAGAAATGAAGTGATGTGTCCTGTTATCGATCGTGGGACCCTCCGTCTTCGTGCCTGTAACTCTGTCACATTGCCACCGTGGATGTATTAGACTTAAAAAAAATTTGATATTAAACGACCCGGAGATACTTAAAGATATTTTAAAGTGAATAGAACAATACAGCCAAGCACCGCTTTATTAACCAAAATCACAACTAATTCTTATTACAAATAGTAAAGAGTTGGTTAAATTTTTATACAACTGTAACTCCTTAAAATTTTCGTTCCTTCTGAGTTCAAATTAAAGAAAATGTTTTGAGGCCACGACTTAGAAGAAATTAATATATAATTAGATTTATATAATTATTGTGTTTCATTGAACAAACAGGAATTTTGTGTTCTGTGAAATATTTTTTAGCAGTAAGGTATATGTTCCAAGTTATTAATAGGGTCTATATTTTCGAACACGTGATAAAGGAAAATATAATAATTATTATTTAACTACTATATAATTCGTAACATAATAACTGAAGGTATGATACCAATTGAAATAAAAGTAAATAATGATTAAATATAGATTTATTGAGTCCGATTACCACTTAAAGTTTAATTATCTATAATGTGAATCACTGAATTTTAATCGTCTCATTTGCACAGCTTTTGGCACTAGGTGAAAGCTCAAGTTATCAGATATGGGGTTCCGCATTTTACGTAGAAAAATTATTTAGGAATTAATTTTTATTTCTAAACTTATATTTTACGTACTGGTATCATTGATACCAATTTAAGTAAGAATTAAATAATGATAATTATTATATTTATTTCTTATGTATCCGAAAATGTGGAAACATCCGATAACACTGAATCTACTCTAAAATGGAACATGTTAAATAGCCCATCAACTTTTAATTATTTACGTTAAGTAGAGGATTAACGTCTGCTTCGGAACCAAAGTCCATGTCGCTGACGTCAAAAGGAAATGAAATACAAGGTACTGGAAGAAGCAGTCAGAAAGGAAAGTGGCTCCATCGACTAAGTTACGTCGCTCATGGATGCTGAAAAGCTACTCCGTGAATGCTGTCACTTACCGAGGAATGTCACAAAAATGGTCACAATCACCGGTGGCTGCACTCAAGGATGGAAGAGGGAAATGAAGAGGCGATAGTAAATGAAGCCTACGAGCCTACCTAACACAAAATCTAAGACTTCGTAATTGTAGAGCATAATCCTTGCGCTATCCTCTAAAATTGCATGAAGAATTAAAACATGACAAAAATAAAATAAGCGACACGTGATCCAAATTACAACAGTTTGGGACCCAAGGCACGCCACCCCTTCTCTTCCATTCACCAAAGACAGCTTCAGGAACCCCTCGGTGCTTATTTACAATAAGCAGTTTAGAATAGATTCATAACAATAAATGCACTGACCATCGAAAAATTACTTGATTGATTACCCATCTCATTTTCACGGTACTTGAGGAACCCTGTTCAACAACCAATGTTCCAGTATCGCTTACCCAGCAAACATGAATGTATCTATTCGATGTCTAAACGACTCTGTATAACCTATCTTCAGACATCGAATACCAGTAACAAATTAGACATGGTGACATCAAGTAGACATCAATCCGATATCCGTTTGCACCGCTAAACCGCATCGTATCAAGTATATTTGGCATCGAAGCTTCTTCTTCTTCTTCTGGTATGGGGAAGCAGTCTCCCCTGAAGACTTCGGACAAAGAGCACCTGCTCCAGTCTCCCAGCCTGATCGCTATCACTTTATTGGGTCTCTCTCCATTGGAACCGGTTGAACATCAATGCAAGTTTACAAAATACAATTTCAATCTCCAACAACAGTTCCCAAACTCAAGCCAGGAACAATAACATATTTAAAACAAGGAACAGCAATATAATTTAAACAAGTAACAACAAAATTAAACAAAGAACAACAACATTGAAAAGAGAACAGCAACTACACAGTGAAATAATAAACACCCTAAACTTTGGGTCTGTCAGTTAGCTAACAAGTCATAGCTAATATATTGACAATAACAAGAAAGATACAAATTATTAATTAAAGATATATATGAGCACAGTAATATACAAATATATTTTTATTCTCATTACAGATGGCTCATGCCAAAATGCTTTAATTTAACAGTAATTCATTTGAAAACAGCATTTATAAGGAAAAATTAATTCATACAAAATTATAACCTAATTCAAGTTTTCTTTAAAGAGACAGACTGCAACAATAAAACAGAACTGTATTGTTATGATGTATAGCCAGAGAATGTTAGGTGAATTATCCTCAAAATAAAAGGGAAATTGCCTGGGAAACATCCAGGGGACTGCATCAAAATGCAGAGGAACCTTGACCCACCCTAAATGGGTCAAGCATACCAACCTTGTCAAGGTTCCTTAATAAGACAATATAATGCTTGACCCTATCAAAACTCGTGCTGTCTACCAGATGCTCTGATGTATTCAGCTGCAACTGCAGTTATCTTTCTCTCTATCTTAACAGGGAAATCTCCAGCTGAGAGAATATTTTTGAGAGTCAGTGGTACTCCAAGATGGGAGAGTTTTTCATACATCTCACTTCTAGCTAAACTGTACTTTCGGCATTGAAGCCAGAAGTGGGCAATGGATTCATGAACTTCACATTCTTCACAAATGTTGTTTTGGGTCATTTCAAAACGGAACATGTGTGAATTTACTCCTACATGTCCTATTCTAAATCTGCTAAGAGCAGATTCCACCGAACGTGGTCTAAAACTCAAAAAGGGTTTGAACTTAGGATGCTCAACCATTTCACTTAGGAAGAGTCCTGTTTGAGTAGCTTGGACAGCGGATTTCCAGTACTCAGACCAGAAGTCATGAAATCTAGAATTCAGCATCCCCACTAATTCCTCAACTTCTAGAGGACAAAGAACTGATCTATTATTGGATGCATGTGCATTTCTAGCAAGTGCATCTACTGCTTCATTATATTTGATGTTACAATGAGATTTAACCACTGAAATTTGATAGCAAGAGTATGTGACAAATTCATTTCTTTTTGTATATTGAAAATCAAATTCTTATAGGAAGGCTTATAGGTGTTCAATATCAACTGTAAGGCACTTTGACAATCTGAGAGTAGGAGCACTTTTTTCTCTTTGAACTCAGCTCTCACATTAATAAGGCGTAGAGCCTGCCAGATTGCATAGAGTTCCGATCCAACTACTAAGCGATGGGGGTTTAGGAGCCAACTAACTGCTAGTCTTTTTTCTGGTACAAGGATAGCTGCAGAAGATGAACCATCTGCCAGCTTGGATCCATCAGTGTAGACTTCAATGAAGTTTGGATAACTGGTTTCTATGAAATTTCTGAACTCTTCATTAACTGTATTAGGATAATTATAGTTTATTGGAAGCTGCAGATTAAAATTAGATACTATATCAACCCATGGTGGGAATGGAGAGACTAAGTCAGTCATTACTGAATTTGGAGAAATCAATGATAACAATTGACAATCTCTATTTGAAACACTAGCAAAATTTGATGGATTTGGATTATTATTTCTTATCCGAAGTTGTTCTGCAGCATAGTCATTTGGGTTCCTTTGCTTGAGCTTGATAAAATATTTAAGATTAAGATACTTGAATCTAAGAGAAATTGGTGAGATGTAAGCATCTGTTTGCATAGAGAGAACAGGCGAGGTCTTCCTTACTCCCATGATAAGTCTCAGGTTTGAGTTTTGTAGAACTTCCAGAATTTGAAGGTTTTTCTCACTAAGCTGTCCAAAAACAGGACAAGCATACTCTATTTTACTTTTTATAAATGCAATATATATTCTTCTCAAAGTGTTACGTGAACATCCAAACACTCTAGATGATAATGCCTTTATAATATTTGTTTTTCTAGTTACAACCTCTTTCAGATATTGGTTATGTGCATTGAAATTTAACCGAGGTGAGTCAAAGACAATGCCCAACACTTTCTTTTTTGAAACAAATTGAACAGGAATTTCATTGATACTATTATAGTTCTATATTTGGGACAGAGCGCTGTTTTGAAAACAGTTGTGAAGAGCATTTAGACGGATTTAAAGTAAAATGCCACTTTCTAAACCATTTAGTTAACCTGTTCATATAGTTCTGCATCCTGTGAGTGATAGTGTTAACATCTTTGCCACTTATAACCAGTGTAATATCATCAGCAAATATAACGTTTTTCACAAATTCGTCATCAGGAACATCATGGAGCATCAAGTTGAAGAGTATTGGGCTTAAAACTGCACCTTGCGGAACCCCACAAGTCACTCCACATGAGTCTGAGTAGGTTGTTCCTAATCTAACTTTCAGAGTTCTCTGGGATAAATAGCTTTGAATCCATTTGATAGTTTGAAAATTCAGTCCGATCTTTATAAGTTTATATAGTAAACCTGTGTGCCACACACAATCGAAGGCACCCTCCAGATCAAGATGCACAACCACGCAATGATGTCGAGAAGAAAATGAATCCTGGATAGCATTTTTTATTATCATGAGAGCATCTGTAGTGCTCTTTTCTCTACGGAATCCAAATTGTGAATTCTTTAATTTATCGTTTTTCTCTAGATAATACTCCACCCTCTTCTGAATGATATGCTCCATCAATTTGCCTACAGTTGATAGGAGACAAATTGGACGATAGGAGCCAACTGTAGTTGGATCTCTTTCTGGTTTTAAAATTGGACATATTTCACCAATTTTCCAATCATCAGGAACATTGCCTGAACACCAACTTATATTAAAGAGACAAAGAAGATCTATCTTGATGTTATCTGGTATTTTTTTCAGAAAAAGACTCAATATATTGTCATGTCCGGGAGATTTGTTTTTTAGTCTTTTTATCGCTTCATCTAATTCATACATTAGAAGTGGAGTTTGGTACAACAGTAGGCTCGATGAAAAATATTGATTTACAGTAGAAACTACTACATTATCAGAGACACATTGTATATTGTTAATCTTTGTGAAATGTTTTGCAAAAACATTAGCTTTATCTTGGAGAGTTGGGCCAGAGTTAGCTATTGGAAAAGATGGTGATGATGTTTTCCCATTTCGAATGCTTTTAATCTTTCGCCACATTACACTATTGGGAGTATCGGCTGAAATGGTTCCCACAAATTCTTTCCATGAGTTCTGTCTCTCATTCTTAATTTTCCACTTGGTTTGGTGCTCAATTTGTTTGAGTGCTTCTAAATTTTCAGGGGTGGGGGATCTAAAGAGTTTACCTTTAGCCTTTCCATCTTTTCTTAATGAGGCTCTTGCATTCATCTGTAATTCCATGAATGGTGTAATTATATTTCTTTTTGCCAGAGGTCTGTGGTATTGTAGCTTCAGCAGCCTTTAGAATTTTTTTTCCAATCATTTGATTTGCCGATGTAGCATCTGCTGGCCATGTTTCTTCATAGTGGTTTATCTGAAGCTCAGCTTTGAAACTATCCCATAGAGCTACTTCTGTCTTCCAACGTCGCTTTATAGAGAGTGGTACATGTTGCAACTTAAATCCAAATGCATTTTTAACTGGAAAATGATCACTTCCTATATCTCTTTCCACTGAGCTAACACCCTTTGAAAGTAGATTACCAGAACAGAAGCAAAGATCAAGGCACGAGTAGTTTCCAGTACGTTTGTCAATATATGTTTTGCTAAACTCATCATTTAACAAACCCAGATCAGTGGAGTCATCAATGAGGAGCTTTTCAAGTTCCCTTCCAGCTGGATCAGATCTTCCCCCAGCTTCCCATAAGGTACTGTGAGAGTTAAAATCACCTAACATTATGAAAGTGGAATGAAGTTGATGAAGGTAATGAAGATACTCTTCTTTATTGATAACTTTGTGAGGGTTATATAAATTAAGGATATCAACTTTGCCTATTTCAGAATCAATTGAGATTACATGGCATTCTAAATATCCTCCAGCATAAGGTATCAAACTAATCTTCCTATAATCAATGGTGTCTCTTACTAAAAATGAGAGTCCACCCCTAGCAGCATGTGTTCTGTACAAGCTAAATGGTTCATGATAACCCATAATTTTAGGCTCTCTGGAGTTATCCTTAATAAAGGTTTCACACAGACACATGACATCTGGTTTGTTTACATACATATACAGTTTTAATTCAACTACTCTGTTTGTAGAGAGTAGGCCATTACAATTTAGTTGATGTACCTGAAGGAAACTGTCCCTATCTATATTTTCATTTAATTGACTCATTTTTTATATCTACTTCTGGCTCGAGATGACATCCTGTGATTTGGGTCCACAACACTATCGCCTACTGCATTTCCCAATTGTTGGTATATGATTCTGCTAATTGTTCTTTCATCATTCCTTCCACAGCTATTAATTTCCCTGACAAATTTAGCTAGTATGATGTTGTTTTCTCTGATTTTTTGATCAATTTCTTTTGTTATCATATTTTTCAACTCATTTTGTTTTTTCTCAATTGTTTTGTTTATTTCTCTAATGATTGTGTTTTGCATGTTTTTCATTTCATTAAGTAATTCTCTGTTGCTATCAATTGAAGCATTTCCTTTAACAGCTTCAGAGAACGATTTTTGAGAGGGCTCATCATTTCTGTTATCAAAGTAGGATCCTTGTGTTCTATGAAAATCCAAATTTGCAATCACTAAATTACTATTGTTAGGAATTCTAGTAGAATTGTTAATAGTGGGGCTAGAAATAATACCATTACTTTTTTCTGAATTTTGTTTGATAATAGTTGAGTTGAGTATTTTTGTATGTAGGGCAGTCAGAGAAGCTGGCTTTATGTGGGCCATTGCAATTTGAGCATCTTGCTTCAGCACTAGATGGACAGTTCTCAATGGAATGTGATCCGGAGCAGTTTACACATGCCTTTCTTCGTGTACAACCACTAGCAGTGTGGCCAAATAACTGGCAATTGTAGCATCTTAATGGTGGCCGATTATATTCACGGACTTGATATCTCAAGAAGTCTAACATTAAGAATTTGGGAATTTCATTTCCAGAAAATGTCACTCTAACAGATGCAGAAGGAGTTTTACTGCCATCAGTGAATTTGTTGAGCCGATTCAGTGCCAGAAGGCGAGATCCATTTTCTGTTTCACAGTGCATCGATAGCAAATCCTCAATATTCACAGAGACATCAATTGGCCCAATAACTCCATACGTTTGGGTTTCAGATTTTGGAATATATATCTGAACATTAATTCCAGAAAAAACATCAATCTGAAGAATTTTAGTTCTTAATGAATCTTCTATTGAGTTTACCTCTATTGCTATTACATTTCTTCTTGTATTGATTCTAACATTTTTCTTGTTTAGTTGGCAAAATGGTTCAGCAGCCAGAGCTTGAGCTATTTTTATAGGGTTCTTAGTAAAATTAGAATGAGAGGTACTATCAAGTGGCTTAATTATGAATGTATTACCTGGTATGGAGTCAAGTGTATGATTTCCTATGAAATTTCGCAAATGCGATTGCTGTTCATTAGGTGAAGCTCTAGGCTTAGATGAAGAGTGACTAACCTACGTTTGCTGTACAATACTGTCACTGGGACTAGTTTCAGATCTGTTGATTTCTGTTTTTCTTGATTTTTTAGAAGAGCTTTTTTTGGTTTGATCATCTTTAGATTTGTCTGAGTCACTTTCTGATACATTTTGTTTCTTACGTTTATTGAAAGCTACCAAGGATATCAGTTCTTGATTGTAGTCCATTTCTAGGTCTTGTGTTTGAGTTTCAGGAATAAAGCAGTCATCTGATATGACTTCAGCCTCATTTTCACTGGCTGAACTCAATGGATGACTGCTAGCCCAGCTTATTTCATTAGTCATGTTGATTGATCAGCCTATCAGGGAACTATTATTGTAGAAGCGATGTCTAAAAAAAAAGAAAAAATGGATGATTACCTATATAAAGAGTTCCAACTCTACCTGTTGTCCCGATTCAGCCCCCCGATCCGCGCAATTCACTACTCCGAAACGTCTACTAATATTTCGGGCAGAAGTACGAGGAGCAGGCAACCAAAAACGAGACAAATAGATTTAGTTTTACAGTTAAGTTATTGAGTATGTCTTAGATATGAGAAACAATAATTCACCGGTTATACAGAGAAGTACGACACATGCACAACCTAATAGGATGAATATCAGATTGGAACTTTTTGGCATCGAAGCGATACCGTTATAACAGCGTTGAATAGAAAGATAAATCACGACATCTAACATACATAGGGATTCTCCATCTAACAGACGCCTAATTATATATCTAATATGCTTCGAAACGATATCCACTTGCATCCAAAAAATAAAGAAATTAAAATTGAAAACTCTTACTTCATTGATATAACGTTCTGTACATTTAGATGCATATCAATTTGATTAATGTTACATAATGTTATGTGTAAATTAAATGGGAAGAATTGAAGTGATGTGTCCTGGTATCGATCGTGGGCCCATCCGTCCTCGTGCCTGTACCTCTGTCACATTGCCACCGTGGATGCATTTGAGTAAAAAAAAATTTGATATTAAACGACCCGGAGATACTTAAAGATATTTTAAAGTGAAGAACAATACAGGCAAGCACTGCTTTTATAACCAAAATCACAACTTATTGTTATTACAAATAGTAATGAGTTGGTCAAATTTTTATATAATTGTAACTCCTTAAATATTTCGTTCTCTATGAGTTCAAATTATAGAAAATGTTTTGAGGCCACGACTTAGAATAAAGATGAAAGCTCTGTGATGCATTAATTAAAATTCATAGATAATTAAATTTTTATAATTATTGTGTTTCATTGAACAAACAGGAATTTTGTGCTCTGTGAAATATTTTTAGCAGTAGGGTATATGTTCCAAGTTATTAATAGGGTCTATATTTTCGAACACGTGATAAAGGAAAATATAATAATTATTATTTAACTACTATTTAATTAGAAGCAAAATAGCTGAAGGTATGAAACAAAATAAAATAAAAGTTAAATAATGATTATTATATATAGATTTATTGAGTCTGATAACCACTTTTAGTTTAATTATCTATATTGTGAATCACTGAATTTCAATCGTCTCATTTGCAGCTTTTGGCACTATGGTGAAAGCTCAAGTTATCGGATGTGGGGTTCCGCATTTTATATGGAAAGATTATTTATGTAATGATTTTTATTTCAAAACTTGTATTTTACGTACTGGTATCATGGATGCCAATTTAAGTAAGAATTGAATAATGATAATTATTATTAGTTATTTCTTACATATTCGAAAAATGTGGAACCGTCTGATAACACAGAATTTACTCTAAAATGAAACATGTTAACTAGCCCATCAACTTTAAATTATTTACGTTTAGTAGAGGTTTAACGTCTGCTTCGGAACCAAAGGCCATGTCGCTAACGTCAAAAGGAAATGAAATACAAGGGACTGGAAGAAGCAGTGAGAATGAAAAGTGGTTCCATGGACGAAGTCACGACGCTCATGAATGCTGAAAAGCTACTCCTTGAATGCTGTCACAATTACCGAGGAATGTGACAAAAATGGTCAAAAGCACCGGTGGCTGCACTCAAGGATGGAAGAGGGAAATGAAGAGGTAATAGTAAATGAAGTCTACGAGCCTACCTAACAGAAAATCTAAGACTTCGTACGTAATTGTAGAGCATAACCCTAGCGCTATCCTCTAAAACTGCATAAAGAGTTAAAAACATGATAAATATAAAATAGACTATACATAATCCAAATTACAACAGTTTGGGTCCCAAGGGACGCCACCCCACTTCTCTTCTATTCACCAAAGACAGCTTCAGGAACCCGTCGGGGCTTATTTACAATAAGCAGTTTAGAAAGGATTCAAAACAACAAATGCACTGGCCATCGAAAAATCACTTGATTGGTTATCCATTTCATTTTCACGGTACTGGAGGAACACTGTTCAACAACCGATGTTCCAATATCGCTTACTTTACGTTGATCCATTGTACAATCGCACTAGCGTGCTAATGCCTTATCGTACCTTTACAACTGCCGTAGTCCCTTATAAGTTATAAGTGTATTAATTTTAAAGGGAGCACTACGTTATAGAAAGGTACAATCCAATTGAATAGAAATAATTCCTACATTTCTTTACGTATTATAAAACAGGAAGATGAGAAGGAAATGAATTTCAAAATTTGAAACTATTTTTTTAAAACTACGTATCTGTTCTCGCACTTCTGGTCGAAGTATAAATTCAGATATTGTTTGGAAACAGACATGCCGACGTCAAGATGCTGCTGTTAAAACCATGTATCGGTTTTCGTGTTTCTACTCGAAGTGTAAATTCAGATATCATTTAGAAACAGACATTCCGATATCTACTATGAGTCGAAATGGTTGCTAAGTCGATACCCACCGTTAGCGCTACGAATTCGACAGCAAACGGCATCGAATCGACATTCATATGTTTGTTGGGTACTTTACGTTGATCCAGTGTACAATAGCACTAGTGGGCCAATGTCCCATCGTACCTTTTCAACTG